>PTEX01000061.1:92952-160677 GCA_003342815.1 Eudromia elegans | reverse complement strand
CGCGGGGACCCCCCCCACCCGCCGCCCCCGCTCACGGTGCTCTCCGGTGTAGGGAGTGGTGCGAGGACGGGCGGCTGTGGGTGCAGGAGGTGTCGGGCGCGCCCAGCACCCGCGCGGACGTGGTGCGCCTGCAGGAGCAGCTGGACCTGCGGCTGCAGCAGCGGCAGGCGCGCGAGACCGGCCTGTGCCCCGTGCGCCGCGAGCTCTACGGGCAGTGCTTCGGTACGGGGCGGCCCCAGCCTCCCCGCCCGGCGCCGTTATCCTCCCCCGTGTCCCCTGCACCGGGCCCTGCAGCGACCCCCGCGCTCTGTCCCGTCAGCTCTGCACCTGGTGCTTCAGTAAAGGCCTTGCTAGGATGTCCTCAGTGCCCCTTGCATCCCTACCCTGCATCATTATCCCCACCCGTGTCCCCTGCAGTGACCCCAATGCTCTGCCCTGCAACCTCATCCCCCCAACACCCCCCACATCCCCACCCTGCACCAACAGCCCCCAGTGTCCCTCACATCCACCCCTGCGGTGGCCCTAACCCTCTGCCCAAGAGCTCTACACATCCATGCTTCAGTACAGGCCTGGTGGGGACATCCCCTTAGTCCCCCCTTCACCCCTGCCCTGGGCTGCTATCATCTCCCATGTYCCCTGCGCTGGTCCCTGCAGTGTCCCTAGCTCCCCTCCCGCCCCGCGCTGCTCCTGTGCTGCCGGGTGCACAACCACAGCCCCGGGCCCTTACGTGCGTGTTGGTCCCTGCCCTCGCAAGACGAACTGATCCGYGAAACCACCATCAACTGCGCGGAGCGGGGGCTGCTGCTGCTGCGCGTGCGGGACGAGCTCCTCATGACGCTCGCCGCCCACCAGACGCTCTACGAGAGCAGCGTGGCCTTCGGCATGCGGAAAGCGCTGCAAGCCGAGCAGGGCAAATCGGACATGGAGAAGAGGGTAAGGGCGGCAGCCTCGCGGGGCAGCTTTCTGCAGAAGGCTTTACCAAGTCTTACGTAGGCAAAGTTGGATAGAATTTATATAATGTCCACTGGATGGCAGTAAAGATCATCAAACCGCTGCTCTTCCTGGTCCCTAGGGCTTAAGCGTAGTCCATAAATTCGCTGTATCTCCAGTACTGTACAGCAAGCAAGGGAAGTTGCTTGTTTACAAAGACAACGCGAGCGTGCTGTGCTCTTTTCCAAGATTGCAGAGCTAGAAGAAGAAAAGCGGGAGTTGGAAAAGCAAGTCAATGAACAGAAGGCTAAATGTGAAGCTATTGAAAAACGTGAAAATGAAAGGCGACAGACAGAGGAAAAGAAACACACGGAAGAGGTGCAGTTCCTGAAACGCACAAATCAGCAGCTGAAGGTTAGTAAGGAGTGATTCCAAACACYGAGGAAAAGTTGCTCCTTTCACACCTGGGTCACTGAAACTGCTTTGCAAAGGACAGGACTAACTGTCCAAGACTCCTTTAGGTTGACAAAACCAAATTTCCTTGCTTTAGGAAAAAATAAAGATATAAAAGTAGGATTACTTGATTAAAGAAAAAAAAAAAAAACCTAATCAGAAACAAACCTTTAAGTCTTTCTTCCAGTTTATAGTAACCTGCTTTCCTCATCTTTATATTTCCTAGTTTTTCTTGTTTAAACCATTAATCTTCAGGCCATCTTGAACTGTTTTAGGATATAAAATAGAACAAATGTTCGACTAAATGTGCATTGCCACTGAATCTGTTTTTCTGCCTTGAACTAGGAATATTTTAACAGCTGTGCGTGTACCATTGGTGTAGTTTACTTTGAGGGCTATACTGCTGCAGAAAGATGAGGATCTGGGAGTCCTGGAAGCTTCATCCATAAAAGCTCCCCAACCTAGAGTAGCTCCCTGATCAAGCTACTAATTGGGCGTCAAGTTGTCTCAGTAACTGAAAAAACTTGCTCTTTCCAGATCCTTTTGTCCCAGAGTCAGAGCTTGTGTTCCAAACCCTAAAGAGCCAAATATTTAATTTAGTGAACATAGTCCAGCCTGAAATCAGAGAACTCAGGCCCCTGTTTCAACAGCTTTTATTTAATTTCCTTCTCAATGCTTTACATTATAAAATGAGTCTTTCATTGTATGGAACCAGGGCCAACTCTTTTCTTCTCAGAATGCAACAAGTCTGCATGCCAAGAATGAAATGTTAATTTATAAAACATGTAGTAAGAAATGAAATAACCAAGGGAAAAGAACCCTGGCCTGCTTTTCTTAAAGTATTGCAGCATCCCTCAGCTCCTTGCTTTGAATATATAACAGACAATTTATCCCTTTTCAGCAGTGTGAGTTTATTTTTTAGATTGAGGCTAATTTAACTTACTGTTTCATTTGTTTTCAGGCCCAACTTGAAGGCATCATTGCGCCAAATAAGTAGATTTCCTATTGTCCCCCTGCCTGTGCTCAGAAGAGTTGTCAAAGCAAGAAGTTTGCAATTAGTGAAGATGATCTGTCTTCATAAAACCACCCCGAATTTTCACTTACCGGTAACTGAAGGCAGTGCAATTGTATAAATTCACTTTCAACATTGTTTCAGCATTCAGCCTCTTAAACAGGGAAGCCACCTATCTGCTGATTATATTGCTTTGAGGGTCATAGAGCATATTCTAATAAATCTTTATTTTTTAGCCCCCCTCACGTGTCTCTGTAAAATCCTGTATTTGAAAATATTGTTTCCTGTGCAGATGCGATGTGCTATTAACACGAACTTGCAAAAACCTTTGTATTGCTCRTCCTACCTTTCGACAAAAAGTCTTTGTGATGCCACTCCAAGGATGGTTTCTCAACAGAAGCAAATGACATCTTTTCTTGGGGAATCTTTTTAACTAATGGGATATACACAAACCTTGGGAAGATGATTCTCTGTAGAATCACTCAGTAAAAGCCACTTCAAGGTRGGGAACAAACAAACAAAGCTCTGAGCAGCCTCAATAGCCTGTCTGCTGAAGAGCATCTCAGGTGGCTTGGCAATGCAATGTATGTTGACTCTAAATGGTGACATGGAAACACCATGATTTCCATTTCCATAAAGAACTTCAGCTGATTCAGATGCCAAGAGGGTGATGCTACTCCTTGGAACAAGACAGACAAATCAAATCAGACTTTGAATGGAACTGTAAGGTTTATATAAAAGAAGTTGCTGCATACCAGAGCTGTTTTATGTAAAATTTAATAGAACCAGCAGTTGTTACTTATGTTTGTATTTCTTGTGCTTTGATCTTTGTCCCTCCAAGCCACTTTTTTTCTTGTTCTTGTTCTTATTTTTCACATTGTGAGTTTCATAATACCGAACTCCAACCTTCTTGGAGCGCTGCTGCCTCTCAGCTCGTCTCCTCTGCAAACACAAACAAAACAAAAAGCATTAGCAAAACTCATGAGCAAATGCACATTATCCATAGCCAGATTTATCTGCATTCCTCCAATGGGTATTCAGCATACATAGAGTACTTTAAGTGAAATATAATTTCATACCAAAGCATCATTCATATGACTACATGGAGTCTCAAAGCTCTTAAACTGTATCAGGCAATCCTTACAAAAGAAGCTAGCTCTACTCCTCCTCCCATTTTTTATGACAGGAGATTCCACTTACTTCTTTGGATGTAAGTTTCTTGCAGGGCTGTTTAGTCAAATGGTCATCTTCATCCTCCTCCTCTTCTGCTTTCCTTTTTCTTTTCTTCTCTGTGCAGCCTACAAACAAACAACATAGGTCACATACTCCAGCACCTTCCAAAAACCACTCTGCTTGCAGAGATTGACTACTTGGGTCACCACTCTGCCTATTCCAGCAAAGCATTGCTTTAGTGGATTTATAATAGCCCCTACCAAAACRGCACACTTGTTCCTTACCAGAGAACCACTCAAGTATTCACTACAAAAGCTGTCTTCAGCAGCAAGCTGCTTAGAGCCCTGTGTGAGTCTTGCAAAAAAATCACTTKTTCTGATACTGTCAGAATTTGAATTTGCCTGCAATCATCCTTGGAAACTGAAATCACAGACACTTTGAAGTCACAATAGAGTCCACCACCAGAAGTTCTCTCTATGCTTTTATCTCTATGCTTTTATCCCATTCTAAARCTCTTCCACACCACATGGAAGGGAAGTTGCTCAGACTCCAATCTGCTGGTAGCACCATTTTGCTCAGAATTCAACATTTGTCTTCAATTTACCCTCACTCACTGACAGAACAAAGTATTATCTTACTAAACAGACAGGTGTTCTGCAAAAAGGCAACTGGAAAATCACCAGGAAGCCCTTAATTAAGTTGGTAGACATTTACATAGCTTTAGAGAAAGAACTTCCAGTCAGGAACTAATGAACTCTCTCACCAACTCCCTCTCTTCTCTTGCTCTTAGGATTTCCAGTAATGTGGACTACACCTTGGTCTTTTGGTTTACCTCTGTCTTCATTTTGTCTGGGTTCTTCAGATTTCTGCTCAGATCTTGCAAATACTTTTTCAGTCAGCTGTTTAGGGATTCTACAAGAGATAAAATAAGCAGTGAATGTCACAGTCCAAAATGCAACCGTCTCTTAGAAATGATCACCTCCAGCATCCCCTAATAGTCTGTCAGCAAAACTCAGCTGTGCACTGAGGAAACACACTCCACTCATCCTCCCTCTGGGGTTACTGGACTCAGGCAGACTTGTGAGGAATGAGTTTTGCCCAAACTCAGCCTGCTGTATCAACTAGGATATACACACATAAGCGTTGGGACCAATATGGCATTTCCAGGTAGAACACCAGACCTGATATCCATCAAGAATGAACAATGTCAAAAAGTGATCCAAGGAAATGCTATCACTGCCCTGAGTACCAACAGGTTTCTAATACAGAGCATAAGCAGCAGCTTTCCAAAAGCAGAAACATTTTTGGTCAGGATGGCAAATAGAAAACTTTATAAAGAGTATTTCAAAAAATAAAAAAGCTTTGCTGCTTAGCCAGACTTGCAATATATACAGCTAAGCTAGAAATACGGTGGCAAACCTAACACACAGGGAACCAGCATAGCAAGTCATGAACAGAATGCAACTACAGCAGAACCACTTTTTTTTTTCCTTCCTGTTGAATAATTGAGTCACAGAGCAGAATCAGATACCTTATTGCTGAGAATCTCTTGGCTTTGGCTTTATCCAGGAATTTTTTGCATTTTGCAATCTTTTCTTCCAAAGCCTTAATAACTGCCTTGGAGCTCTCCCTGGCATCTTGTACAGCTGACTGTGATTCCCCCTCTATTGCAGACTCTTGGTGTTGCTCGTTTTCTTTCTCTTCCTCTTCCTCCTCCTCCTCTTCTGCAGGAGAATCACTGTCTGTTTCAAAGCCTGACACATCTACAGGAACCAGGTCTTCTTCTGAGAACTCGGGCGCCACATTAATCCTCCCAAAGTTCTGCCGAACGTGTGACATAAGTTGCTTAATTTCATTGTCTGTATTGTTTTCCTCTTGTGCTGGCTCCGCATTTGATGCTATCGGCTCATAAATTTCCTCCTCCCTGTTATCCCGGCTTGTTGCCATTGCTTCTCCTGACACAGTGGGCTACAAGACAGAGTTTAAAGGATACATTATCCAAAAGCAAAGTCTGGCCCAGTATATCCCTATTACACAAATATTCATTTTGCATCTCATGCATCTTGGATCTGCTTTTTTTTTTTTTTTTTCTTAAATGGCATCAGCCTCCAGGAATGAAAAGAAGAAAGGGCAGAAAGTTGAGCTTTAAGCAAGCAGGGCCTTCAAATGCAGAACCCTAGCTGCTCCCATTTCATTTAGTTTCTTGGTGCGGGAAAGAAGGCACAGGTCTGAGAGCATTATAAATAATTCCAACAATTACTTTAGGAGTCAGAGGGATATGGGTATGACTGCACATAAAAACAATCCCTGAAAAAGAGCCAATGGTTTAAAAGAAAAAAAAAAAAAGAGAGCAATTAAAAAAAATGGACTCCGCCTAAAGTGTTAGAAACAAATCAAGTTCTAATGATTCTGGATTAATCATAAAAGTAATTCCCACTTGGCTGCTGCACAGCACATCAGGCTGTATGTAATGAAATGCAATAGCAAAATTGGGTCTGACATTATTGCAAAACAGAGTATTCTCTAGCAACAGAGCCTCATGAGAACAATTATGATTTTATCTCTCTGGAAAAAAAGCACACTGAAGGCAGTGATAATTACTGACATTTCTGCTAGCAAGATGACTGCAAGATGGCTCAGCGTAAAACAGAACAGAGCTACCCAGTTCTCTCGACGTATTCACCAAATTCATGTGAGTACCACCTGAATCACCCAAGATATGTGCTGCTCAAGTTACAACAGTGAATACTGCTAGGGAAAGTGAATAATATACAAGACAGATTCTCTTATTTGCAAGAACAGGGATACAGCATTCAACCACATTCTCACCTGGGGACCTGCTTCTGCATTAGGTGGCTTCACAAAGAATGGAATTCTGCCCCTCTGCCAGTCATTGAGAACCATCTTGCTCACCGTTTGCACATCAGGCTCACCACCCTGAAAGAAGCCAGTAATAATTTCTGTCCACATTTGTAGGACTAAACACAGTATTCCTCATCGTCACCGAGCACAGGTTCAGTGCTGGAACATGGTCTACATACTCTTCCAAGCTGCAGATGAAGAAAGTTGTCTCACCTTTAGCAGTTTTCCAGTCCTAGAAGCAAGCTTCTCGAGGAAGTCTTCTGTATCCTTCCAGAAGTCAATTTTGTATGTCTTTCTGATGTACTCTGGTTTTGCTCTTTCCAACACTGCACTAATATGATCTTCAGGGCTCTTAATCTTTTCAACTTGAACCTAAAAACAAATGGCAGAAAGGCAGCCCTTTGGAACATCAACATGGGTCTTTCTTCAAAAACCTCAAGTGCTTTAAGCAAGCCTGTGACAAAAGTTTAGTTCCTACTCTTTCATCACTCCCACCCTTCGTTCCGATTTCTTAAATTTAAGRAGAGGATTTTTTTTATTTATTATTTTTAAACACAAATGTGGGACAGTTTCTGCACCAGAGCTCTACAAAGCCTACAATAAATAATAATCCCAAAGTTGTTACTTTGGAAGGTAGAAGTGTGTATTCATGTCTCCAAACCCGTCATAATGACAACCATCAAGACTTGCCAGCATTTAGAGCAGGTACATACCACTCCCTTCAGTACAATGTCAGTTTCTGTGTCTCCAGATGGATACACTACACCTGGGCAGTCAATGAGGAAAATCCGCCGCATCAAGGTAATGTATTGCCACACCTGAAAGATCAATAGCCTCCATGGTACCTCCTTCCATCACWGTTATCAGTTCTGCTTTTTAAATGGGTGATAACAACATACAGGAGGCATCGTAAGAACTTGATATTACACTCAAAAACATGGCAAACTTGAGCATAGTGGTTAGCCAACCAACATACATTGCACCTTGCTGCTTCCACATCAGCTAATATTAGATTTTATATACCAAAATATTAATTCACATTGAAAATAGCATTTGGTCAACATCAGCCATCATTACATAAGTTCTGCTTCCTGCAATGCACTGCCAGAATTAGTTTTCATCTCATATATAGGGATTTTTTCCTACCTTTGTTTCACCTGCAATGGGAGCCACATTGCAGACTTTCTTAGACCGCAATGTATTGATCACTGAGCTTTTGCCAACATTTGGATAACCAATGAAGCCCACACTGATCTGTTTCTTGTCAGAGTGCAACTGTTAAGAGATAACACATCTTTTAAATAACTCTAAGAGAARGACAGCATTATTCTTCAAAGTTCTAAAACTTAAAACTGAGCAGTTACTGTCCTCATTATAATAAAGTTTCAAAGTATATCATACATATATGTGTGTGTGTGTGTATATATATGTATATATATGTAAATAAAAGCTGCTTTCTCTTAGGAGAAATGTGTAAGGGTATAACTAACAAATCATTTAAGAACTCCAAGCGTTTAAAATATTTCCAGATCCCTATTTCAAAAGGGAAAAGTGAACCCCTTGCATTCTTCGTTGCTGTAAAATTAGTTGTGGATGCCTTAAGCTAGAAGCCATTTAGGTTGAGAAAGCAAGCAAATAATCTAACCCAGGCAACAAAGTGTCCCCCACAAGAAGATTAAGACACTTAAAATGAAAAATATCTTAACAGAATACATGCAAGACATGAAGAAAGGGACATATTTCAGACCAGTCTTAGACATTGAGTGTTACTGAGAAGTATCAGCGGGGTACTCTTTCTAGAAGAAACCTAGATCAGAGATTTGCGGTCAAAGTAACTCTCACTGGATCTGCTGAGTTTGAAAAACATCTCTCAGCAAGGAACATTTTCCATTTGCTCTCCAACGAAGGGAGCGTTCTAGAGGGAACTATTCACTCAAGAGAAAATGAATAAAAACAAACACACCCACACACTTCAACATCACAAAGTTCTGTACCTTCCCAAACTGCCTTAAAAGTTGTATGAAGGCTCCTTTGCCAAAAGGGTTTGTGAGACTGGCATGAAAAGCAAGTGTTGGATACTCCTGAGAGAGGACAGCAACCCAGCGCTTCTGAAGAGATAAACATAACTGAGTTAGGGATCCTGATCTTCACATGAGTCCTGCAAGCAACTGCCTGTGAAAATTAATATGTAAGAACCTTWGAAGCATTTCATCAACTTAACAGCTAAAGGCACCGACTTATTGTTTGTGTAAAAGACAAAGTTTCCCAAAAACGCCTTCACTGCTAGCTAAAACTAATTAGCTTAACAACATAAAACAGACCAGCTGTGGTGGATATGGATCTTAAGAGGACTAACATTTTGCATACTCTGGAGACATCAGCTGAATGGTTAAATCCAGACAGAGGAAGCAGAGAATTTGTGGCTGGCAACTGTTGCTTCACTGAGCCAAACTTGGACAGTTTTACATTGTAATTGCTACTTTAATAGCAGAGAAGCAGAGTTCTCATTGACCCCCTGTTAAATTACACTCTCTGAGAGCAGCGTGAGTATTGGCAAWGGAATTAGAAGAGAAGCTACAAAAGGAACAAGAAGTCCAAAGCAAAACAGAACTTACTGTAGCCCAAGTAGGAATAAGATCACATTTRTTCAAGACAAAAATGAGATGTTTCCAGTGTTTTTCCTTTTTAAGGTAGGATTCCACATGAGGGGAGCGAGTACCCATGGGATCCCTGGCATCAAGAACTTGTACAACAACGTCCGACGAGTCTATCACCTGAAAAACAATGCAGAAAAGGACATTACACAGGCTAAGACATCAGTAACTCCATAAAGAAAAAACGGTGATTTCCTGAAAAACATCATTTAGCTAAAAGCCTTCGATACAAAATGAACAACTGTTACTTCTCCACACCAGGCCAACATTCATCAAACCCTTGCTTTCCTTTCTGCTACACTCTCCTATGTCCAGGCTGGACAGCTCAACAGTGTTTACTTGTCCTTATGCACTAGCAGGATGCCCATAGTACTCGGGGAAAAGTAAAAATMATACCAAGAGGAGTAAGTTAATTACTTTAGTAGACAAAAAACAATGTCTTCCATCCATTTCACAGCAATTCAATTCTGCCATTTAAACAAAGGATCATGATATAAAAAGTGTTTTCTGGATTAATATGAAACACACAACTAGAAACCTGCTGTTAGCCCACTAAGCATCTACAGCAGGGAGCTGTCATTTTATAACTTGCTCCAAGCCAAGCAAATTTGTTTCACAGCTATTTCCTGCATTTTTGGCAGTGTCTTACTGAAATCTGTTTTGTTCTATCATTCCCAGCACTTTTAGATCTAAAAGGGAAGACTTTAAGCTACATTCAGAAATCCAGAGCAGGGAGTCAAACAATTTCACATTTAACAGCTACTGGCTGCATGCAAACTGTGCTCTTATGACCCCAATTCTTTCTCAGTCTCCATTCCTTTGGTACTTAGGGTAACTCGACAGGAATCAAGGAACAGAGCCTTCTAGAAAAGAAAACTGTCCATCTGCCAGACGTTTTTTAGCTTGAGGAAACTTAAGGATATCCAAAAGGTTTATTTGTAGTGAAGCCCCAAGAATCCTAGAGAGGCATGTGCCAGTCTCTCTCCAGATTATATTTTGGGGGATGTTTATCACACTAGGGCAAGGGCTCCAGAATGAAGTCAGGCAGAATCCTTACCCCCTCCTACAGCTGCCTTTTTTTTTTTTTCCTCCTGTTCTAGTACCATCTTATAGTACCAGACCAATGTTTAAAAAAAGAAAAAAAGTARGTATTGTTTCAAGCCAGCTAATTCAATTAGGAAATTTTCCTGCTGACAGGAAAACAGCAGTTACCTACTTGGGACATTTCTACATGACAAAAATCTTAATGCTTCTAGTCAACTTTGAAAACAAATTCAACTGCATCAACATTTTTCAAGCACAGACCCGATCTATCACTAAAGGGTTTTCAGATCCTCTCTGATTGTTGCTGTTGGAGTTTCCCAACGCCATGAAGAACCACATGACTAAAACACAAAAGTAGATGTGTCTGCTGTAAATCGTAAGTGTTGCTTACCTTGTAGAGCTCACCCCAGATTCTTCTGGACTGTCCCTTCTTAAATATTTCTTCTTGTGCTTCATCCCTGGAAGTGAATTACCAGAGAAATTAGCAATCACAGTAGGAGTTACAGTGTTGTCTTCTCCAAAGTCATTTCCAGACACAGGAAGTGAGGCCCAAATAACAGAGAGCTAAGATTTGTCTTTTTAACCTATCAATCTGTAGAAGGATTCTACAAACATATACTTGTTTAGAGGGTTATAGCTACACATTATTTGGTTTCCTGTCTAATGCAAAATCTGGGTTTGGGGATAGTCAAGACATGCAAAAGTAGATGAATTACTAATGAAGACAGAAGGCTCCCATAGAAACAACCACTAGCCTAAATATATAGGAAGAAAACAAGGTTATAAAATGCCAGTCAAATTTAGCTTGTATACTCCTCATATGCCCATATCAAGGGATATACTAGAAAACTTTTTCCTTTTTTCAATAAAGATGAAGTTGGCTGTTCAGAAGTGTGAACAACAAATAACTTCTTGCTATTTACCTTACACCAGTGTCTTCTGTCATGAGGTCCCGGTCCTTGTTCCGATCATAAGTTTCTGTTGAGGCTTCTGCATTCTCCAGCAGAGACTGCACATCACTTGCAGAAAGAGTTGGTTTCTTCCTCTGCGATTTGGGGCCAAATGTTGTTTCAAATGTTTCTGTGTCAAGAATGTGAACTCGGGAGGTCTAACAAAAGAAGAATTGGTAAAAAAAAAAACCCAAAAAAACAAAAAACCACATCCTATCCCCCCAAATAAACTGTTCCCCCCACCCAGTCTCATGACATGCCGTGCGCAAGACCTTAGCAGAATGCTACTCTGCAACCCCTGACAAGAGTTACAGGCATTTTCCTAAGAATGTTTGAATTTTTCAACTTAATCTCTGAGAAACTATGCGTGGATATTTAATAAGCAACAAAACACATTGCACTTGCCAAAGAACTATGCTTCAGTTCTTTCACCATGAATATCGTCAAATGTAATTAAGGCTACAATGATGAAAATTCAGCTGCCACCTTTGATCATTTCTTGTTTTTCTAACAAGTGTACAAATCTCGCCAAATTCTCAGATTTTTGTCAAGGATGATTACAGTCAAAATTGTAGGATTTAATGCCTGTAATGAATGCCACCTTTTCTTGGAAGTGCATGTAATCTCAACTAAGAGCAGTTGTTTGTTTTTGTAATGCACATTTTAGTTTCTGATAAAAGGCTTACTTAAATTAAGGGAAAATGTTATTACATAAACCTGGAAAGCTTCCATGTGGAAAACATCTAGCAGGAGTCCAAAATAATAGCTCAGGCATCACAAAAGAAACCTGTATTAAAAAACCTGATCTGCTTACAGTGAAGTTCACATGCAGAAGAATTTTTGACTCAAGACAAAAAGTACATACTGGAGTTCAAATTCATCAAGCAAGAGCATTAGCAGGGTGAAAACCCAGCTCAAAAAAAGGTTTAAGTATGACATGAGTTATTAGAAATGTTAGAACATGAGGTGACAAGCAGCTACAGTCATCCTAATCTGGCACTTTCCTAACAGAAAATGAAGATTCCTTATAAATAATACAGATCTTCTCATAAAATACAAGTAAGTAATACGCTATATCTCTGCCTTTACATTTGCTGCCCAACTGATAGACTCGGGAACATCCTTCCCTGTCCAGAAAAGGGGGCAATCTGCCCTAAATGATCTCCCTACTTGCAGGAGGTATCAAAGAGCATTTCATCAGGCTGAATAAAAGCAGCATCATCTCCAGAAAAAAAAAGAACATTCATGACAGTTCACACTCATAACCCAGCCTTCACCCTACAAGGATGAACACCACACACATGAGGTTTGATCCGATCATGGAAGAGGGACATTGGCAACTTGCTTTGCTTCATCACCACTTTGTAAGGATCTTTCATGACAGTTTCCATCTCTTCCTGAAATTTCTGCAAGRATGATTGCTTGATCACACGGGTGTTTCCTGCATGTAAAACATATATACACATATATACACACATACATCTGCATCTCTCTTGCACCGCACCACTCCCTGGGATAAATGTTGCCAAAATCAAGAGTACACTAATAAATAATAAAACACCAGTTTGCCATCTGGAAACAAAAATACCAGTGACAAAAAACTAAGGACACATTCTGTACTTAACATACCTAAGCCACAACACACACATATAAATACAGGCAAACCCAA
This sequence comes from Eudromia elegans, assembly GCA_003342815.1. Lineage (NCBI taxonomy): Eukaryota > Metazoa > Chordata > Aves > Tinamiformes > Tinamidae > Eudromia > Eudromia elegans. The sequence continues at coordinate 147,930 of PTEX01000061.1, read as the reverse complement.
ACATCCAAAGTGGACAAAATGAACACGCTTAAAGCAACATGCAGATATCAAACATTGCATGATAAGGTACATACACCTATCCCATCATYTTATATTACTCTATACCTCAACCTACAGTGAGGCCCCTTCACCTTTGATCTGTTCTACAGAGCACAGAGACTGGATTGTGATACAAACCCACCCTCCAAACACACCAAGTTCGGCAGTTTAAGCTTGGCAAGTCTGAAAGTTGAAAAACTCACCAAACCACTTAATGCTGGGCTCCACTCTTGCAACGGTGCCTGGTGCCACTGTTGATTGGTACTGCAGAGGCTTAATCACTTTACCACGTTTGTTTCTGAGTGGCAGATGAGAACACACGTAAACGCTCATGGACAGCACCCACCTTTCTAACAAACGCTGCTCAATAGAGCAGAAGTCCCTCCAAAAGGTCTATCCAAAATGATGCACAAAATCTCAGTAATCTAGAAAGGCTCCCCTGGAGTTGTTCCCAGCAGCAGTAAAGCAGAGGAGCTTCAACACGGGAACAGGAGAGATGGTGGAACCAGAGAGCAGGTCCTCATGCTGGGACGAGGTGACTGAGCCACAACCATTCTCACCTGGAGCGTCATGGCCCACACAGCCATCAGCAACCCAGCCACCTCTGCAGCCTCTGCCCAGCTTCCACATGCAGGAATTTTCTACTTTTCCCAAGAATTTCCATGGCTTCCATTCCCTGCAGGTTCACTGAGCAACAGTTCTCCCCCACCCACACACATGGGGCACAAACACCCACGCACGGTTATAAGATCTACCAGGAGACGCAACAGCACGTSTCACACAGGTACAACAGGGTGAAAATAACCACGGCATGGGCAAATGCGGTTCCCATTTCCCTACAAACCTCCCCAGAGCCACCTGGCACTGGCCGCCCCATTCAAAGGGACCTCTCGGTAGGTTCCCTAGAACCGGAGCARGGCTGGCAGAGGAGCTGGGCAGCCCGGGCCCCGCGCTCACCTGCGCTCCTTCTGCCGGTACATGTTGAGGCGGCGGATCGTGGCTCGGTCCCGCATGTTGTGCCCGCCCGCGCCCGCCACGCGATCTGCGGAGACAAAGCGGCCTCAGGCGCGGCCCGATCCCGGTTCCGCACCCCCTGCCCCAGCCGGCCCCGCACCTACCGGGGTTGGTGCTGGCGCGGGACGGGTTGATAGTGCTGCGGCCCTTGTAGCGCGGCTTCACCATGGTGGCGCCGGGCGGACCCGCGGTGCGGGCGGACACGAGGCACGGACACGGGACTCGGGACACCGGACACGAGACCACACCACCACACGCGCCGGGCGACCAGGACTTCCGCGGCCCTGCGTAATTTCCGGCGGTCCTCACTTCCGGCCGCGCGCGCCCGCCCCTGCCCCGGCAGGACGAGCGCCATGGCAACGCGGGGCGCGCCGGGACGTCGTCGCCATGGCAACGCCCCCCTCCGCGGTCTCCCATAGGGTTGTGCTAAGGGCACATGGGGCTCTCGGACGCCTGGGCCCCTCCCAGTCACCCCCCCATACCCCTCCCATACACACCCGGACGTGTGGGCCTCTAGGAAGGTWCCCAGACGCCTGGGCCCTTCATTACGGCTCCCAATAGGAGATTGTGGATTCTCCACTGGCTCGTATAGGGTTGTGCTGGGGGGAAATGGGGCGCCCAGGCAGCAGGTCCCCCCCTGCAGGTGCCTGGGCCTCTTTCCCGGACGCCTAGGCCCTTCGCCCTCCACCGGGCCCGTTATTCCCGTTTTTCTCAGAACCAGGGGGCGGCCGGAGCAGCACCCGGGCCGGGGCCAACCCCTCCAGGCCGCCTGGGGCAGCGGCTGCGCCCCGGGGTTTTGTTCCCGGTGATTTAGAGCGTTTTGCCCTTAGGGCTCATGGTCCCTGTCAGGCAAAGCCCTCCTAATTAGCTGGGGCTCAGGGGATGTTTTGTAAGACAGCAGGCTTCAGTGTTAGGTCTGTTTTTGTTAAGCCTAGGATTTCTGTTTTTCCTCTTAATGGAATTATCTGTGCCTTGGGCATTTCAAAAGTACACATTGATGTGGGCATAAAAAATTAATTCCAAATTGCAGATAATTGTTTAAGCTATCAGACTTGAGGCTTATGTAGAAGAGTTTTCCCAGGACAAGTGTGTTTTCCATTAGAGTTGATATCAATCTGTCAGAAGATCCTTTTGATTTTCAGATTTTAGACTAAATAGTTGAGTAATACTTGCCCTATTCTCCCCCACTCTTTTTTTTTTTTCATTTTCCTTAAGAAAACACTCTTTTTATTGTTAACAAAATATCTTGGAATGTGGCCAGAAAATTGCTGTCTCTTTCTTTGAAAGAATAGAAATCGCTGCCTTCAGACATCGGAATCTGCTGCACGGAACTTATATTGGACCAGCCCAGAGTAGATCCTTGGATTTGCCAGCTTTGGCACCACGTGGCAGTGCTGTTTTCTCCGTATGGCTACGATCCTGCCTCTCCTACCGCAAGGGAAGACGTTTGGGGACTGCATCCACATTGTAATAGATCCCCCCAGCTGCGCTCGCCTCCCTTGCATGCTTTTCCTGACCAAAATGACACTGCTGTGGTTATCACCCCGCAGTATCTTTGTGTGTTGATAACACACAAAGTAGATACCGTTGATGCCCAGTGCACGAGCTGTGTGTCCTGCCAGAGATGCACAATTAAACGCTCCCATTTAATTCCTTAACTTCTTTCTTTCGTGTGAAGTTGGTTTCAGCGGAGCGTTGGCCGCCTCATGCCCCAGGCGGGGCAGGGGGCTTCGTAATCCATGCCAGGCCCCTTGGATGGGCCAAACCGCCCCCACTTCATTGACAGGACGAGCCCGACCCCGTTGTTGAGCTGTGCTCGTTTTGAATTTTCTGTGGCCTCTTCCTTGTCAAAACCCCAGTGAATGCGGTTATGTGATGCCATCAAAATGACTCATTGCCATAATTACATATGTTCTAAGGGGTTATTCCCATTGTATTATTAAAAACTAGTGATGTTTGATTTTTGGCAGAGAACATCTTCCTTGTACGATCTACAGATTTTGTCAATTAAATGAAGGAAAATAGATTTCCAAGACTGCAGAACAAGACTGGACTTGTACTCAGCGAAGTTTTTCAGTGTGGTATTGAGCTACTTTGTTTTATTTTAATAGACAACATCAGCCATCTTACTCTCGCTGTTGCAGTGGTTCCCTGCAGAGTGCAAAGGCAAAACTGGGTTTCAGAGCTGCCCTTCAAAACCAAAGCATTGGCAGAAGATACTTTTAATACTGTTTAATACCAGGCTCATTTGGCATCTTGTTTCCTCAGGAATTGGTGTTCAAGGATAGAGCCTGCAGGAGAGGCAGGGCACCCTGGCAAAAGACACCACGAGGCTTCCCGACTCCCTAAGAGAAGAAAGAAGAGCATTCCCACATCTCATTGCCCTGGATTTAGATATTCCCTTTGTGACATGATTTTAATAGTCATGAGAGGTGGCTGCTTTCTTAGAAAGCTGTGCAAAATATACACTGCACCATATATTATAGGCTGAAGTCTCCTTAGATTTCCTGTGGCCTTTTGCAGATGTGTCAATGCTGAAAGACAGACAAGAGTCTCACCAGCCTCTCTGCTTTTGCTGCAAGTAAGTAGATTATCTACCCATTTGACTGTTTTTTTTTTTTCACTGAGATCCTGCTGCTGCTCAAAAATCCTGGGGATTCTGGCAAACTGCTCCATCTAAACTATAGTTTGGCTTTCAGCTGGATATAATATATTATCATGTGTGTAAGTGCCACTGGAATGATTTATTTATAGTGAACTGTTATATATACCTGGTATTTTTGTAATTTTAATAAAGCGTTTTCTTTTTTAAGTGTTAGGCCTAACACTCCTTTCTCTGAAGATTATTGGCTTACTATAAAACATGCCCTCTAATATTTTCAGACAATATAACCCAAATAGTAGTATTAAGAATAACCGGTTTCTCTATACTAGTATGTTTCCTGTAATCAAAACAAAGATTTCTTCTGAGTGAGAAATCATTTTAACATAAACACGAACTAAGAAGTATATACATTGCCTCCACCTCCGTGGAGGTGGAAGGCGAGTAAATTATTGCTCGAGGAGGATGTGTGCACACATTCGACTTGACTGCAGCCGATGAGGAATATGGACTGGTATCACACAGAGAGGGCAAGGCCACGCTACAACCAGCGTGTGTTTGGTGAAAATAGTCTAATTAGCTTCTAAATCTCAGCAAATGAGAGATAATTAGGCAGTACCAAACTCACAAGTGTAAGTTGTTAATGCTGCCTGCCCTTTGCTACCCATTATGCAGGAAGAAGTAACAAAAGCTACATAAACTACCAAGAAACCATCCTGCAACTTTGGGGTAGAAATCTGTCCAGTGGGTAAACATCAATTTCTCCAAAAGTGTAAATAAAGGCTTATTCTGTGCAAATGATGTTTTATTATTGATATTATTATTTCTGATGACTTTTTTTCCACCTAGGTTTCTATATATCTAGCAACTGTATGTCCAGCTCTACAAAGAGGTGGTTAGACTACAGAACATGATGCCCTGCAGAGTCCAGCAGCACTAACATCTCCATGTCAAGAGCTATCTGGGTACATTCAGCTTCTGGATGGCAGTGAGTAGAAAATTACATTAGAAGAGACTTTCCTACCCTCTAGAGAGTTTTTTTATGAATTGGGATTTGACCCTAGTATTGGTGAATAAAGCAAACCAAGCTTGTTCAGCAAACCCATTTATTTATTTAAAGAAGCATATTTTACAGTGATGCCACGGAGAGAACACCACAACAGATTTTGTTTGGTGGCCTGTAAGAGAGCGTTCATGTGCGTGTGAGTTGAGATGATGACATTCACCCATGTGAAGAAGTCTCAAGTTTGGACTGTTGAGCCCAGCGTGCAAATCCAGTTGGTCAAAGACAAAATGCTTCTAAATTCATAAACAACCCAGCTCTCTGGGAGTGGAAATAAGCACAATTCTCAAGCTGATTAAAAGAAGAGGAGGAAGAAATTTGATTTTTTAAAAAATATTTTCCTCCTAATTTTTCTAAAACAATTTCATTTTAAAATCAACCTTACTTTAAAATCTTGGATTTTCTTAATATACATTTTAAACTTTCCTTTGCCTTTCTCCCTTTTTTTTCCCTCCTGTTGTGCTATGAAAAGGAAGAGAGAAGGGAAAAGGGTACAACAGAAAGGAGAAGTTCAGTTTTTCTAAAAACTCTAGCAAATTCTTTAAAATATGTTGTGTTGATTTATTATAGGTAGTTTCATTTGGAAATATTTATGCTAATATTGACATGAGTTACTGTAGGGAATCCAGTCAGTTGGCAGAACCTTAGTGGTATAAAACCTTACTAATGCACTCTCTCTTCTCTTTAATCCCTGTTGAGAACTGGATTGAGATACTGAAGCAGGATGGAAGGAGGAGTAGGGCATGAATTAGCAAGCTGAGGTTCATGAAAGGGTTACTGATTATTGCTGCTAAATAGCAGAAGGAAGAAATAAAAAATAAAGATTCTGGTTACATGCAATGCCATGGCACAAACAAAATACTTATCTCACAGGCTAGCTGAGGCTAGAAAATAAAGTGAGATCTGATCTTTCGACTGGGAGGCCGTCAGGAATCGCCTGAACATGATCCATAAACAATCCGAAGGATGACTTTTAAGAACCTCTTTCTCTCCCTGCTTGGTATGCCGGTCGTTTATCATTGTGCTGAAATGGAATCCCCTTTAAAAGATATAACGGTTTCTTGTTTACTTAAACACAAAGTGGATGATGGGCTGAAAGGCTTTGCTGCCAGCGAGCAGTCACGGAGAGCTTGGTACAGCGCTGGAGCTGGAACAACTATGCAGCTCCCACGTGCTGAACTGAGCCCAAAGAGCAGCGAGGGGAACAGGGCAAAGAGAGAGCATGGCTGGTTTTGCTAGAATCGTAAGGTCTGAGTTCTCCGTAAGTGCGCGATACGGCCCGCTCTTCACGGAAGAGCACCGGACTGGCCTCGCGGGAAGGCGGCTCCTGAGCAAGGCTCAAGGCTCCCGCCACGGGCTCGAGGCAGGGAAAGGGACCCGGAGCAAGCTCAGGGGCTGCCCCCTTCGCCTCGAGAGCTCTGGAGCCTCTGCCTGCCAGGAGAAGGAGCTGCCCCCCGGGGCGTGCTGTGGGAAGCGCCGGCTCGTCTGGCTCCATCCTGCAGGAGTGCAGGTCCATTGCTGAGCTTTGTGGGAATTACACGTACACAGGTGTTTATGTCAAGGAAGCACAGGTTGAAATACAAGAGAAATGGAGCAATAAGCCCCTCATTCCCCCATCGAGAGGATATGTGACCAGCAGTGGGATGCGTGTCCCAATGCCAGGCTTCCTGATCTCCATCCAGCGCTATCTGCACCCTGCTCCCTCCGCCCGCAGGTCCGTTCCTGCTGGGAAGGAGCGTTGTGCCAATCCAGGGATTCCAGACACAGAGAGCAGGAGTTCTGTCCAAGCGCCCCAGCCTGTGCTGCTCCCATGGAGCCCGAGCCGCCCCCGTCGTCACTGCCTGTGTCCTGTGTCCGAGCGGCGTCCAGACACATGGACACGCCAGGCCCTGGCCCAGGAGCAGAGACGCAATGTTCAGGCAACCTGGGGTTTGTTGTAACCTCTCATTTTCTCCATTTGCTGCATGTTTAACTGGATCCTTTAATGGGAAATTCCTCAGGGGACTTATTGGAGCACAGCTGGGACCGAGAGCGAATTACGACGGATTTGTGGCTGCAATGCAGCTGGCACCGTGTCCTGGGACTTTCTTAAAGCTTTTGCGAGTTTCCCTTCCACGAGCGAGTCTCAGTCCGGTGGGACACCAGCCTCCATAGGGGCCAAGGCATGAACCACACGCTCAGGAAGCTGGTTGTCGTTTTGCTTTGTGTTGTTGCTTTTAAATCTGAAACAACTATTTGAAGCAGATTCGGGGCAGATATCACCGACCTCTTACCACAAACGTTTAACACATATTCACAATGATGAAGTCATACTGCTTAAAGCAAAAAAAATAAAGGGTGAGGGGAAGAGAAGGAGGCTCTGCTGCTGCAGGCTGCAGCTCCCACCCTTTGCAAGGGCAGAGATTCGGTCCCAGCCTGGTCTGCTCCATGGAGCTGGGCGCAGCTGGAGCCACGGCGCTCAATCCGGATGCTCCTCGCGCTCTGGCCCCTGCGGTCTCATGAGTCCATGCACGTGTGTCCTCCCATCGCGGTGCTCCGGTTCCGTAAAGCTTTCGTGTCCGTAGCAGCGACCAAGTCTGGCATCGGGTGGCGGGAGGGTGGCTACTGGACAGGGCTGGCTGCCGTCGCGGGCACCATGGCCCCTCGCTGCTTGCTCTTCCTCTTCTTGGGGCCAGCCTTGGCGTCTTTGGTGTCCTTCCGATTCCTGTTCCCATTTGCGTTGTCTTGCTTCCCTTGCTCCTCCTTCCTCTTCCTCTTCCCTGCAGCAGAGCCAAGGGCCGCAGTGAGGGGGCTGGCCAGGCACAGCCTGAGCAGTGAGCGGTGCCCGCGGCAGCTCCGGTGGCTGCCGGTGCCCCGGGCCGTCCCGCTCGCTCCCACTCGCTCCCGGCGCGCTCACCTTCAGGGCACTGGCTCTTCTGCACCGTGCACCGGCGCACCTCGGTGGTGGCCGGGCACAGGGAGGCGTCCCCGGACGGTGCCTGCAGGATCCGCCGCGTCCGGTCCTCGTTGCCCTTCTTGAAGCCGCAGAGCTTCCTCTTCTTGGAGCAGGGGCCCCAAGGGCCCCACTCGCTCATCTCACATTGAGCTGCGCGCCACGGGAAAGGCCCCGTCAGCACCGCTGCGCYGTCCCGCGCCGCCCTCCCACCGCCCGGACCTCACCACAGTGCACGGAGCAAGTGAGTGCGCCCCAAAACAGCCGGAAAGCACCGGGAGTGAAGCAGGAAAACACCAGGATTGGAAGCGGGAAAATGCCAGGAGTGGAAGCGGGAAAATGACAGGAGTGGAAAAACGCAAGGAGGGAAGCAGGAAAATGCTGGTAGTGGAAGCAGGAAAACACCATGAGGAAAGCAGGAAAATGCCAGGAGTGGATGAGTGAAAACGCTTGGAGTGGAAGTGGGAAAACACCGGGAGTGGAAGCGGGAAAATGATGCGAGCGGAAGCAAGAAAACGCTGGGAGTGGGAGCGGGAAAATGCCAGGAGTGGAAGTGGGAAAATGCCAGGAGGGAAGCAGGAAAACACTGGAGTGGAAGTGGGAAAACCTCAGGGAGCGCCAGCCAGCGCGATGCCGCGGGTGCCGCCGGCGACACGTGCCGGGGAAGCGAGCGGGACAGCCCGAGCGGCGCGTACCGGGACTGCTGCACTCCATGGTGCCGTTAGCCGCGGAGTAGCCTTCGGGGCAGGTCACATAGCATCTCCCTTTGTGCAAATACAAACCTTCCTTGCACTTTGTGCAGAAGTTTCGGCTGAAGCACGACTCGCAGTTCTCGATTTTGCATTCTGAGGGGGAGACACGAAGCCATCAGGGTGCCAGCAGACCACGTCTCGGGCCGTGTTAGCCGTCAGACGCCCCTGCTTCTCGTGCAGGATGGAGCCCCGGGGCCTCAGCATCAGCCGCCCGAGGTGGAGGAGTGCAAGGAACAAGGGAACAAGGTCCGGTGCCGCGGGCTGCCGCTGGCACCACAGCAGAGGCTGCAGAGGAGCCGGCTCGGGCGGAACGCCGGCCACGAGGTGGCTTGCACAAAGTGGCCAGGGAAGTGATCGCCTTTTTCCATGCCCAGCTTCCTTCCCGCTGCTCGGGCTGAAAGAGGCGGCCCAGGGCCAAAGGCCTCCTCCAGAGAGTGGCTTCTTTACGGGGAGCGGGCAGGAGGCAGCAGCGAGGGGGTGCGAGCAGGGCCTAATGCCGGGGATGTCCCTCCCGCTGCTGCCTCTCAGACAAGGAGAATCCCAGCTCTGGTAGCGGTGGCCACGCGCTTACAGGACGGCCCCATCCATGGAGCCCAGGGGACCCACCCGCAGGGGCTCCAAGGGACACGGAGGCTCCTTGGAGCATCCTCCTTCCCTGGCTTCCACACGGGATGCCGCCTACCAGGCTGCTCGGGCAGCACCACTGCAGGGGATGGAGATGATACCGAGGGAGCTCCGTCGCACACAGCACCGATGGGCACGTGCCAACCCACCCGCCCCGGCGCCGGGCGCGGGCACTCGCTACTCACTGATGCACTTGTTCATGTCCGTGTTGCGAAGGCCGAAGTAGCCCAGCGGGCAGGAGGGCAGGCAGATGCCGATCTGGCGGATGTCGTTCCTCTCCAGCAGGATGAAGAGCTTGGGGGAGCATCGCAGGCACCCGTTGAACTCGGAGCACAGGTCGCAGCCCCGCGCGCAGCCCTGGCTCAGCTCGGTGCTGACTGCAACGCAAGAGAGAGGCGGCGCTCAGCACCGCGGACCACGCGGGCCCCGTGGCACCGGAGACCGCGCTCAGAACGCTCCCAGCGCCACGGCTCAATCCAAGAACAACACTCAGCCCCGTGTCTCGAGAGCTTTCTGCTTTCAATTATCAGACGAAACGCTGCTTGTTTTGAAAGCAAGGGCGTTCTTTGCAGGCTACAAGGCAGGTTATTTTTATTAGCTTATTATGCAAGCAGCATCCTTGTTTATAGAGCGGCTGTGTACTTACAAAAGTGTGATGGTGTTAAACGCCGTGTTTACTGGCCCTTGAGAGCAAGCGCGGCGCGCCAGAGCGCTTGCGCGCCCGGCCGAGGAGCAGGAAAACCTCCCCGCGCCTCCCGCGCCGCCTGCGGTGACGGTGACGTGGCTGCGGCGCCGGGGGTCCCGCCAGGGACGCGGGCGGCTCCGGGCATGGAAAGTGAAGTGGAAAGCGGAGCCAGACCCTGCCCATGTGGAGCGGACGGGCCCAGCCCGTGGTCCCCATGCAGTGCCAGCGGCGCCTGGTGCAGCATCGTCACGTGCCAGCAGCACCAAGCAACCCACGTTCCCTCTGAGACCAGCAGTCCCTGCTTTAATATAAGATAACTTATATAAAATAGAGCTTAAACTGTTTTTAATGTAAAACAGGTGGAAAGCAGCTTGCATAAGCGAGGGCAACCTCACGAGCCCGTTAGCACAGGTTGCTGCTGTCACGCCAGGGTGCAGCCGGCCAGGGTGATGGTGACTGCACCATGGCCCATAGGTGCTCTGCACCCCGACGCTGCCCTGGCTGAGCACCGGGGTGAATCCGCAGCCCGCACGGGTGGCAGAGGAGAGAGCAGCGCCCCGTGTACGTACTTCGCCGTTGCCTCTTGCCCTTGAGCGCCTTGCCGCTGCCCGTCACGTCCATGGAGCTCAGAAACACCAGCGCCACAAAGAGTCCAAGCCGCATAGTAGCCGCTGCGCGGCCGCCCGCCGGGAGCTCGCGCTGCTGCTGCTGCTAATGGGCCTCGCACCGCGTCAGGCRCGCGCAGCGGCGCGTGGGGCCGTGGCGGCAGGCGGCAACACGGGCCACGGGCAGCTCGGGTGGCGGGCCGCGTCGCTCCGCCACAGGCCCCATAGGGAGCGCGGGGGGCTAGTGCCGTGCGGGGGCTGCGGGCGCCGGCTGCGCGTCGCGTCCGCGTGCGGGGCCAGCACCTGCGAAGGGAACAGAGAGCGGCGTGAGTGGGGCAGGTAACAGACGCTGTTTGCATCGCTGGGGGCAAAAGAGGGGGCACGAAAGCCCCAGGGGGAAGCTGGAGCAGCAGCGCATGGAGGAGGTTCTCCCCCAGGGACAAGGACCTTGTTTCCACAGAAGCACACGGTGCAATTTTGCTGTCTGCTGATGCTGCACAYGGTTATAGCTGCAGCACATGGAAAGTATCGACCATCGCCCTGGGCCGCACTGAGCACGTGGCTGCTGCCGAGCTCACAGGTGGCTGGTCGGGGGACAGAGCAGGACACRCAATGTGTTGTGAGCGCCTTGCATGGGGCATCATCTCCCACGGCATCGCCTGGCACGACGGATAAATCCTTAGCCGCTTGCACACACACCGTGCTAGCTCCAGTCTGCTACCACCGGGCACGACCGCGGGCTGGAGATGGCAGCGGCCGTAGCCGCCCGGTGTGCGCACAGCCCCCGGAGAGCTCGGTGCGCTGCCGGCAGCGGCGTCCGGCGCGCTTGGGAGGTACCGGCCGAACCCACTCCGTGTCGCAGTGTTTACACAACACCGCAGCCGAGGCGAGCACCGCTCTCCGCGGGGACGGTGGCGAGCCAAAAGCCAGCGGGAGGCTCCTGCCCCGGCAGTGGCTCCGTCCCCAGGGCTCGCCAGGGCAGCCGGAGCCCGCGGACACAGACGTGCCCCTGCGTCCCCCACTGCCTTGTGCTGCAACCAAAGGAGCCCGGGCTCCATCCGAGTGGCTGCATCCCGACAACGGGAATCCCTGCCAAAATCGGTGACCGGCAAATCCCACATCCGAAGCTCCCTGTGCCCACGCTGGGCTGCAATTGGAGCCGCTTCCAGCATTCCCGACCTGCACCTCGGGCATGGATCACAGCTCTTCCCGACGATCAGCCATCGGTCAAGCTCAGGTTGCTGCAAACAATCTGCAGTCTAAACATTAGCAGGATTTATGCCATTATCCCATCGACTGGAAGAATTCGGGGTAACCGGGATTGCTCTGAATTCCTCTATAGAGAGCCCTGGCCCCTGCGCCCGGGATGACAGTAAGCCTTGTTTGCAATTCAATCAGGATAAATTGGTCCTTGGGAGCTCCGATGCGAACCAGAAAATGTAAACCATCCAGATAATTTACCATTAGTCCTCCTACACACAAGGTGAGGCAGAGCAACGCTACATCTCCGGGATATTGGAGTCCTAATCCGCAATACCGAAATTGCTGATATATTGCCTCTTGCCCAATGGCTCAAGCTATCAGTAATGTAAACGGGCTCTCCAAAGGTTTACTGAAGCCAGGAGAGAAGGACCAGATGCTTGGCCGGGGGCTGGGGGCAGGACAAAATCCGACCATGGCAGGGGTGATAGCGGAGCCCATGAAGGGCCCTTGGCCACCGGGGCTGCAGCCACAAGCTCTGGGCAACCCAGGAGCCAGGGCTGGAGGAAAGGGCTGCGTTGCATCCCTCTATGTGGTGCATTTCGCCTTGGCAGCCTGTCTGGATGCAAGGAGAAGAGATCCCATGGATTAACACATTTTCSAGTCGTATTTTCAGTTCCTCGCACCCCTTTGGTGCTGCGTGTTTCAGGCTTAGGCTGCCCTGCGGATGACTCGAGCTGCAGAGCCGCATGCTGCTGCTGGCATGAGCACGACGCAGCGCCAGCCCCCGCGGCACCGCGGTCACCAACCTTGGCAACGTGTGTTAAAATTCACTGGTCTAGTGAAAATGCCCCGTGATCCCTGCAAAGGTGTTTGCGGGCAGGGTCAGAGACTGCACGAGGCTTTGCAGGTTCAGCCCGAGCGTGGTGTGTGCGTGGATGCTGCAGGAGCTGCAGGAGCATTGCAGCATGCAAAGAGCACTGCAGCAATGCATGGTAACTTATTTTGGGGGAAAATCCCCATGCGGAAGGGTCTCACACGTCTCCTGCAGCCCCATCCCGCATTGCTGCCRCATGGCACCTGGATGGGACGTGCTCCAGCCCTGCATTCCTGCACAGCAGGTGTTTCTGCATCCCGTTTCGCAGCTCCCACGCAGTGAGGGGCTGAGCAGCTTCCCAGAGCATCCTTGAGGAGCAGAGAGGGACCTTGCAGGAAGGCAGGACAGGGCTGCAGTGCTCCGGGCTGGCATGGGGAGTGCAAGGCAGCTGCAGCACCGCTGCCAGCATGCGCCTCCCCATGCACACGCAGAGCCACTTTGCTCTGCCTGATCCTCACAGCAATAAAAGGAGGCTGCATTAAGTGAAATTTCCGAACCAGAAGGTCTTCATTTGATGGGATATCCGAGTGCCAAGTTCTGCAAAATCCCTACCCCGTAAACTCCAACGCAGAAAAAATAAAATAATACGAAGAGATCTGGCAGCAGAGCTCCCGCAGCATTGCTGAGGTCTGACTCCTTCCACCGGCTGCCGCGCGGCCAGCGGGGCGCACGTCCCGGCCGGGCGGCTCCCGCCGTCCCAGCAGAGCGAGGTCAGAGCAAGGCAGGAGCAGCCGGCACCAGCGCGGCTCTTCCCTCCAAATCGCTCCCAAAAACTCTCAAGAGCGCCATGGCCGTGGAGTGCCYGGCAGGTGTGCGGGCACAGAGGCCACGAGGATGGGCGCCGTGCAGGGTGGCAGCCCCTCCAGGACGTGGGGACGGCAGCGGCGGCCGAGCGCGGAGCAGGAGCGAGCGCGGAGCTCGGCGCCCGCGGCTGCAGCCGCTCGGTGCCCGCAGGCTGCACCTGCTCCACGCAGCGCGCTGCCCGCTCGCTCCAGCCTCCCGTACCCTCCGGGACCGGCTCTGATCCCTTCTCSCTGCCGGGGCTCGCAGGAGCCCCGCGAGCTGCACGCCCTGGCGCTCCTCGGTTTCCCCTGCCAAGAGCGGAGCCAGAGCCCAAGGCTGAGGGCCGGGTGGGGAATGAAGCGGCCGCGGGCGGCACCTGCCCCTCGGGGCGATCCCAGAAGATCCAGGGGATCCGGCGGAGCCAGCAGCGAGTCCCGGAGCCGGGGGCAGCCGCGTCCCCGKGCGCCGGACGCCGCTGCAGCACCCGGCGCTGCCCCGAGCGGCGGCGGGAGCCCGAGCGGGACCCTCCGCCCCGGGCGTGCGGATCCCCCGAGCGGAGGACGGCGGGCAGAGCCGCCCGGGGCGGCGGAGTCCCGCGCCCCGCCGAGACGAGCCCGAGCCCCGCGGCTGCAGCGGGCGGCGCCGCGCGGGGCTGCGCAGCCCCAACCGCCCCAAGAGCGCCCGTGCCGCGGGGCTGGCGGGGGAGCTCCCGCCGGGACGGGACGGGACGGGGGAGACGCGGGGAGAGCGGCGGCCGGCGGCGCCCGGGGCAGCCCTTACCTCCTCTGCTCGTCACGGCCGCATCCCCGCCGCAGGCTCTAGCGCTCGAAGCTCTCGCGGGCCGCGGCTCCGCGGGGCTCTAGGGGCCGTCGGGGCGGCGCGCGCATGGCCGGCTGCGGGCGGGCTCCGAGGGCGCTCAGCGCGCGGGCAGCGCCCGGGCGGCCGCAGGCTCCATCCGCGCGGCCGCCGCTCCCGATGCCGCCGCCCGTCACGGCCCCGCCGCCCGCTCCGCCGCCGCTCCCGCCGCCGTGGGCTCCATCCCCGCGCGGCCACTCGGGGGCTTCTTGTGATTATTACCAGAGGATCCAGCTCCGCCAAGGCGTCCAGCGGACTCCCGCACGAGGGAATTCCAGCCGCGGGTACCACCCCTGAGCCCCGGCAGCCAAACCGAGCGGCTGCTGCAAAACCCGGAGTGGAGCCGTGGACCTGCCCCAGCCCGGCCAGAGCCAACGGGGCCCGCTAAATTACTGCAGAGTGACACAACATCTCTTTCTCTTTGTAGTCGCTTTTATTTATGACTGCTAATTCCGAGTTATTACTAACATTTCAGTGGTAACTGGCATATGAAGTCATCAGCTGTCACAACTGCATCTGTTAATAAACATGTCAAATATTAAAAGCAGCTTATTATCCTCTGGAGGGGGAAGACACCAAGGCGATGAGCTTTAAAGCCCGGTTATTTCTCCCCCTCTGGCTGTGCAGCAGGACGAAACGCTCACGCTAAGGGCAAGGCAGCGGTGAGGCTGCGGGCCGGTACCTGCACGTTGGTCACGGGGCCTTTGGACCAGGCAGGAGAAGGGCCAGAACAGGCAGGAGGGAAAACTCGCCTTGGGGTTTTTCCTTTGCACTCGTGTTTTTGCACTTGGCATGCCCAGGGTCTTGTGCATCCCAGTTTTCTCCGGCACCTTGTTAAACATCCCTAGATTCCTACTAGTAAATGATGCCTCTGAGGCCACTGCTGACCGTGCTATGCCTTGAATGTCACACAGACACCAAGGGGCTACTGTTGTCCACCCCATATTAATGCTACTTCCGATGTAGATCTGATTGTTTTGCTTTCTGCCACAGGAAATTCTCCAGTCAAAGAGGGCTCCAGGACAAAAGCTCTGCACCGGCTGCAGCCCTGCAGAGCTCATAGGCTCAGAGACCTGGTGCTTTCTCCCTCGCCCTGTCTGGCCAGGCCCTTTCCACCTTGGACTGGGAGCGCCGCGATGCCCGGGGATGGCTGCAGGCTGACCAAGCACTTAAAGCAGAGCAGTGACCCCCTGGCAAGGGATGGGGCTGCTGGGGGCTGCCCATGCAGTTCGGGGATACCCGCACTTGTGGCTGCAAGGGGCAGCTGCCGTGGGCAGTAAATCACTCTCAATCCTGCCTTCGCACCCTCTGCCATAAATCCAGCACAGAGCCCCGTGTTTCCTCTTCCTCCGGCAGGCAGCTAATTTATCGCTTTGTTTTCCTCCAGCTAATGGCTGTCAAGGCTGATCCTAAATTAATCCTAAGCAGCCCGTGTCCCTCTCGGGCCAAAGCGTGGTCTCTGCAGGATATAAGGGCCCGGGCAGCTCTGGATGGAGGCGAAGCCACCGCTGGGAGCTCCAGCCGCAGCCTCCGGGGCAGGAGCCGCGTGAGCCCTCGCGGGGCCCGGGAATTGCAGCTTTCCCCAGCCCTCCGGCCCAGGGCAGGCTGCAGACAGGGGCTGCATCTCCCCTGCTGCTTCTCCTCTGGTTTGCGAGCTGCTCAAGGGCTAAGTGGAGGGAGCCCTCGCAGYGTTTGCCCCCGCTGCAGCCCCAGCTCGGACGCGGCAGCTCCGGGTTGTTGCCCGGTTGCCCCGTGCCGCAGCAGCCGTCCTCAGGATTGACGGTCAGGTTTGCACCATAGCTGCCCTGGTTTGCTCTGCTGCAGCAAGAGGAAAAGCCCCCGCGCTGGAGCCGTGACCGCCCCTGAGCCCGGCACAGGGCGAAGCCGGTGCTGCCGTCTGCAGCCGGCACACGGAGACCTCCCGGTGCGGGGCCAGCGTCGCTGCCGCCGTGTTATCACCCCCGGCATCCGTGATCACCGGCACCTGCAGCCCTCGCTCCTGCAATCCTGTTATCCCCGGGGGTCGGCACCACGCGTGAGCCCCAGGCAACGCCGCCTGCGCAGAGCCGAGCACAGCAGCAAGGGCCACGTCCCCGTCACAGCATCGGAGCCCCGGGTGCGTATGGGGAAGCGCTGCCCTCGTGCTGGCTCCGACGGCCCTCTTCCCCGTTGCTTGAGGAATGCCGTCTGAATTAGCTCTGCGGATTGCAAACAGACCCCGTTGTTTTCCTTTCCCAGTGCAGGGAGGCGGCTGTGCTCTTTAGCYGGCTGGATTAACCGAGGGCCTTGCRCGCTGACCCCTCTGCAATGCAGGGAAGCTAATTTCATCCCAATATTGTCACAGATCGCAGYGGGATGGAGCTCACCATCTCCTCGAGGCAAGGAGGTCGGGAGCATCCTCGGAGGGGCAGGAATCGCCTCTGCAATAGGGCGTTGAGCATCACCCTCATCTTCACTGCACGCATTGCCCTGAGCCTCCTCTGCCTTGCAGGGCGTGTTGCCCTGAGCCTCCCTTGTGCCATGTTGCCTCAAGCCAGGGCCGGAGCCGCCGTCGTGCCGGGACCGGGTGCCCCCGGGGCCCGCAGGCCGTCCCGAGCTGGCTCCYGCAGCGCGCTGGGCCCGGGCGGCTGCTGCAGCCCGTCCCGCTCTGCACCACGAGCAGCTCTTGGGAACATTCCTGCTGGATGACATTTCCCAGGGCATTGAGAAGAAGGGGGGAAAAAAAGAAGCGCTTCTTTTTCCCAATATAAATTCTTGCAACATGAAAAAAGGCCCAACACAATAGCTGTAAACCCTGGAACGGCTGGGGGTGAGAAAGCTCCAGCTTGGCGCAGAGGCAGCGCTGCCCGCCCTCCCGCAGGCCGCATCCCAGATGTGCAACATCATGGGAGACCAGAGCCCGAGGATGGACACGCAGGGACCTCGCCGCGTCCCCGCGCGCCCCGGCCCTGCTGCGAGCCGCGCCGTGGATCATGCCGTGGGAGAGGGGCCGGGATGGGACACGGCGCTGCAGCGGTGCCGGAGCCCGCACRGAGCGGCGCGGTCGGCACGCAGGGCGCTGCAAGGGCGCCCGCTGGCACCTCCATGCGCACGGGATGAGCGTTGGCCTGGGAGAGGGGAGTGTCGCTGCAGGGACAAAGCTCAGGTTGGGGCTGGATCCTGCTGCAAGTCCATAGGAAACAAAACGCCCTTTCCCACCCCGTGGCTTTTACACTTCCCTGCGGCACATGAGGCGGCGGCGGACGCAGGTTGCAGCCTTGCTCACGGCCACGGGGCAGCTTTGCAACCCGGTTCACGCAGCAGAGCAACCCACGGCCTCGCCGCTGCCCTCGGCGCCCCGGGCTTCGCTTCCAATTAAGCCTTTCATATGGGAACAGTCAGCGTTCCGGTGGGAGACGAGGCTACTTTTGTCTAAGGGAGAACATACTTTCACTGGAGCACCCGGCCCAGGAACGAGCCCGCCGCTATTAGAATGTGATTTAATTTATCTCCGTGGATGTTGTGATGACTGGGATTTGTTCTAAGGAGACCTTTAAAGGTGAACTTTGGCRTTATTAAATGTATGCGTTAGGAAGTGGAGCTCTGGCATCCTCTGATAGCCGTGTTTCTTCTCTCTCCTCCACTATATCCATCACGATAAAAGCCCCTGCCAAGCCCTAACTCAAGCCACGTTTCTGGCATGGTGTGAAACGAATCGGGGGAAAGAAACCCAAAAACACAAGATGCTCTGCTGCAGTCATTTTTTTTTTTCTTTTTAATCAAAGTTTGGGGATATTGATGCTTTACCTCATCAGGTAAACATTTGCAGCCCAGTCGCTTTCCCAGGGCCGAAGCAGACACCAGCGCCCGTGGAAACGGAGGCGCGTTTGCTCCTGCAGAACCGGCAGCTCCGAACGGGGTTTGCTAAAAACCAGGGAGCTTCCCGGCGAGGCAGGGGGAGAAGGAGGCACCGGTTTTGTTATCCCCCCAAGGCAGGGCCAGCAGAGCCCCATGGACGGCGCTCGGACCCGAGCTGCAGCGCGAGGCCCTGGATAGTCCTCATGCACCCATAGCCAGGGCAAACGCGGGATTCCCTCCGGGATGCCCCGCGCTGAGAGCTCTGCCCCATTTAGGGGCAAATCCCTGCCCAAACCACCAGGCAGCCGCTTGGGACCTGCCCAGCACGGGATGCCCACGGTGCCGTCGCTCCGTGCACCGTGACGGTGCCACCAAGGGCGCTTGGGAGCCGCGGGGGGCCCTCCCGGTGCCGCGCGCGGCAGAGGCGCCGGAGCCGCTCGCTACTTGTGAACTTGTTTCACGGGAACTTTTGACACTTCAAAAGTTGTTTTCATTCTGGCTTGGAGCGGAGACAAGTATTTTAGCAATTTCCTGGATACCATAAAGTTTAAAATATCCTCCAAACTGAAACAGAAATAAGAGGCTGTCTCAGCGCTCGCATTATGTCATATCATGCCAGGTCATGGTACACTCGGCAGGATTACAGCTGGCTCACGGTACGTAAGCAAAAATATAAATAATGTCAACACGAGAAGGAGATAGGAAACGCCGAAAGGAGGAAATCTCCCAAAYGAGGGCTTTTCCCCCCCTTTCGCAAATTAATTCCCCATGGGAAATCGCTAAAATCCGTAGCAGAGCGCGGCCTCGCCGGAACAGCCTTCCCCAGCAGAGGAGTGTGCACGTCGCCGGCTCGCCGGGCGCCCGTTCCCACCGCGCTCAGCCTTCCTCCGCCCTGCCTCTCCTCCTCCTCCTCCTTTAGTTTCCCGCTCGCGGAGCGCCCGGCGCTTACCTGCGGAGCCCGCGCCGGTCGGCATCGCCTCCGTGGCCGTCCCGGCGCCTCTGGAGCGGAGCCGCGGAGCCGCGCGGTGCCTTCCCCTCCCCGCCGCCCCGCTTTGCGGGCTGTCCTCACCACTTTGGGCCTTTCTACCGCTCCCTTCTTGTGGCTCCGGGTGCCACCGCAGACACGCTTTTATGAGCGTGGGCTTGTGCAAGGCTTGTATAAAGTGCTCGCAGAAATACGAGGTCCTGTCATTTGTAAAACTAATAAAAATGTCCAATAATTTTTACAAGGGAAAAATGAGTCACTGGATGGCACATTTCTCATTACTGGCATTTTACAATTAAAGCGAATATCTATTGAATCAATCCAAAGCCCTTATTGTTAGCAGACACTAATAACTTCCTGAGCTATTGAAGATCCCTTTTTTTTCTCGCAGAAACATGACCCCTGAGCACGGCGTTTCTGGGCGAGAGCGGCATCCAGCTGGGACCAGCTCCGCGCAGCTCCTGCTGGAGCGCGTTCAAACGATCCTGATGGGACTGGTGGCTACAACTGGGTGGGAAATTGTTTTTAAGCCCTCAAAAATGCTCCAGATTTCAAAATTTTTTTTTCCCCCCCCTGTTCTACATGGGGACGAATCCAGAATTGTTCAACGTTTTCACAAGAAAATCATGGAAACCAGCTCCGGAATAGCCAATGGCCATTGCTCACGCTGAGCCGGGCAGGACGGGCCAGCCACCCGCTCGCCCCGGCCGCCGGCTGCTCGGACCGCCGGGATGGGGACGGGGACGGGCCCCGTCTCCCTGCCGCGCGGGACATCCCGCCTGCGGCTCGGGACATTCCTTGGGGAGGGATCCGCCYGGGAAGCAGCGCCAGAGGCCCCCAMGCAGGCGCCCAGGGCACTTGGGGCTTCTCGGCCGGGTGATTCCACTCGCCGGAGCTGCTGCCGCTGAAGGGGCTCATCCCTGTCCTCTCCATAGGGAAAGGGGCAGTTTGGGCACTGGAAATGGCAGGAAACTTTGCAAGGAGCCTCGAGCCGATGCTTCCCCTCACCAGGTCTGAGCTCTTCCTGGCATGGGAAAAGCCACCCGGCCCGCGGGAAGCACTTCTGGGAGCTGCTCCGGATGGATCCATGGCTCTGTGGCACCCGGGAGCTTCTCCYGAGGCTCTGCCGGCCACAGGGCTCCGAGCGCTCCGGGTCTCGGCACATCCCGGAGCACGGCCACGGTGCCCTCAGTTGGCTTGCCAGCGCCATTCCCGGATCCCTGTGCTCAGAGGAGCAGATTGGGAAGCCCCCCTTTCCCACCTGTACTTCCCAAAGGAGCAGCTCCTGCACATGGCACCGGGGACAAGCAGCCAACCCCATCCCTGGCCTTCCCCAAGCAGCAGGAGCTGCCGGATGGGAAGGGACTTCTTCCCTCTCAATTCCCTGCGGAACTTGGGCAGCCGGAATGCTGTCACTTTGGGGAAGTTCCATCCCTATTCATATGATCAAACACGTGCAAAGCTGATGAAAAACGACCATGAAATCCCATTGCGCCGCGGTGACAATGAGCAAGCGCCGGCGCCCGGCAGCTCCGCGGCGCCTGCCAGGGAGCCGCTCTGCACCCCGGCCGCCCGCACCAGGGCTCCCGTGGGACAACCGGGCCCTGGGGCCACCACGGAGCTGCCCCTGGCTGGGTCCTGCCCTCGGGAGCCCAGTCCGGAGGTCCTCGGGAGCTGCTCTGCTCCCAGCACCAGCCTGAGCCTCTGCTTCCATGGATGGCTCCGTGCTGGGAGCGATGCGGGAGCTGCATGAGATGCCAAGTGCCTCCCTCCATAATGCTGAATCCTTGTTAATTTTTTATGGAGTTTGGGGTTGGGAACAGGCGCATCTGCCTTGGGGCTGAGGCCGGGACCCCGGTCGGGAGCAGGACGGGCTCTGGCTGCGCCTGACCCTATCCGGGAGCGGGACACGAGGGCTGGCGCAGGCTGATGCTGCGGGATTCCTGCGCGCCGGCGCTGCACAAAGCACGCACAGGCTGCACCGCAGACATGCTAATCCCCTGGCGGCCGGCGGCACGCCGGGGCGGCGGGAGCCCGGCGCGGGCTGCAAAGCCAGCAGGAACGCTAATCCACACGGGAGAGGACGGTCGGCACTGCACGGTGCCGCGGCCGGGGCTTTTGTGCTGATGTGTCTGTGCCTGGACCCGGCTTCGGCCCGTCCTGGGGCAGGTCACCAGGATGCCTGAGCTGTGGCCTGGGCGCCTTTGCAGAGCCCGGTGTCCCTGGCCTTGCAGATGCATCCCTGGGGTGCCCGGTGGAGCGGATCCTGCTCCCTGGGCCCAGGGTTGCGTGCTCTGTGGGATGCACCTCTGGGAGCAGGGTGCCGGGAGCCCAGTGCAGGCGATGCAGGAGGTAGTGCAGGCAACGCAAGGGGTAGTGCAGGTGATGCAGGAGCTAGTGTGGGTGACACAGGAGCCCGGTGCAGGCAATGCAGGAGCTAGTGTGGGTAGTGTAGGTGATGCAGGAGCTAGCACAGGCGATGAAGGAGCCCAGTGCAGGTGATGAAGGTGATGCAGGAACTTGGTGTAGGCGATGCAGGATCCAGTGTGAGCAACACAGGTGATGCAGGAACTAGTGTGAGTGATGCAAGAGCTAGTGTGGGTGATGCAGGAGCCAGCGCAGGCAATGCAGGAGCTAGCGCAAGTGATGCAGGGTGCAGGCGATGCAGGAGCTAGCGCAGACAATGCAGGAGCCCAGTGCAGGCGATGCAGGTGATGCAGGAACCTGGTGCAGGCGATGCAGGAGCTAGCATGGGCAATGCAGGAGCCCAGTGCAGGTGATGCAGGAACCTGGTGCAGGCGATGCAGGAGCTAGCGCGGGCAATGCAGGAGTTAGCAGAGGCAATGCAGGAGCTGGTGCAGATGATGCAGGCGATGCAGGAGCTAGCACAGGCAACGCTGCAGCGAGTACCCAGCTGCCCGGGTGCCGCCCGGGTGCCGTTGCGAGCCCCGGCGCATCGTGCGCCGCTGCGGCAGCCGCGTGCGCGCGCTTGCATGTGCGTGTCTAAACGGTTGTAGCCCAGGGGATTCCAGGCACCGCAGGCGGAGAGCACAAATCTGCGTCTGATTAAACCCTCCCTCCGCAACGCAACCTATGCGAGGCCGCCCTCAGCACCCGCATCCCAGGAAAGCCCCTCCGTGCACCGGGGCAGACCCGGGGACCCGGCGCCGCGGGGCAGGAGTCCCGTCCCGCTCCCCCGGTTCCGTCCCCCTTTGCAAGAGGCACAATGGTGCTTCGCATGAGTGATGCAAACATGCCAGTTGTACTTAAGGTTGACAAATAATGTAAACCACACAATCTGGTTTGAGGGAAACGGCTTCGCCACAATTTATTTTAGTGCTTTAAACATCACGCCAAACTCTGTAGTGAATTGCTAAATTAATGCCGGGCTGCCATCTAAATAGACATCTTCAGATCACAAGCATGTTATAGGGGGAACGGTTTCCTTTGAAATGCTTCCCACAGCTTAAAGGCTGCGCRGAGAAAAAATGTGCCCAGGATTCAATTGCTGCCAACATGTGGTGGCCACATTTCCCCACCGCGACTGGCCAAGGCGCTCGGCGAGGCAGAGGGAGCATCCCCCGAGGAGCCGGTGGCCGCGGGGAGGCCGGGGCGCCGGGAGCCGCCTCCGGAGCGGCCCAGCGCGGAGCCCTGCGACGGCTCCCGCCAGGCGCTTCCCAGGCTGTGGCCCCGCGGCAGCACCCCGGCCCATCCCGGGGGTTTCGGCTGCCCCTCGATTCCCACGGGATCCCTGGGAAGAGCCCTCAGCTCAGCCCTCAGCGACAGCCCGTGGYCCCCAGAGCTGCCCCAATTCCCGGCTCCGTCCGACTCGCCTCGTGTGGGAAGCAACTCCAACACCTTTGCCCTGCAAAGGTCTCTCATGTAAAAGGAGCCCAGGTAGAGCCACTGGGACAACCCAGCTCCTGCATCCCACATGCCAGCTCCACACGGGCACTTCCAGCCCGGAGAAGCCCGGCGGCTCCCATGTGCCGGCGGGACAAGGATGAACATGCAACAGAGGAGATGGAGCCGCCTCTGCCTGGGTGCGCGGGGCTGGTCCCCCATCACCAGCCTGAAATCCATCTTGCTGCTGTCGTGGCTCGGCCACTCTTCTCCCTTATGGTTTCCTTCAGCTGAGCTGGAGGAAGAATAAAGAAACGTCTCTGCGGGCCCCAGCCTCTCGCAAGGCTCATAAATATGTCTGTGCTTGGAAACTCCGGCACTAATTAACTCGTGCGTCTCCCCGCGGAGCGCTGGGAAGGAGCCTCCTCCCGCGCCGCCGGCGGGACGTTCGCCGGGCTCTGCCGCGTGGCCGGTGCTGCCCGGGGAAGCCCTGGGGCCGGCAGTGCAGCCCTATGCAGGCAGCACGGCACAGTGCAGCACGGTATGGTGCATCACGGCACGGTGCAGCACGGTGTGGTGCAACACGGCATGGTGCTGCACAGCACGGCACAGCATGGCATAGTGCAACATGGCACAGTGCAGCATGGCACGGCGCAACACGGCATGGTGCAGCACGGCACGGTGCATTGCAGCACAGCACGGTGCAGCACGGCATGGTGCAACACGGCACGGTGCAGCATGGTATGGTGCAACATGGCACGGTGCAGCACAGCAATGTGCAACATGGTACGGTGCAGCATGGCACAGTGCAACACAGCACGGTGCAGCACGGTATGGTGCAACATGGCACAGTGCAGCGTGGCACGGCGCAACACTGCATGGTGCAGCATGGCATGGTGCAACATGGCACATTGCAGCATGGCACGGCGCAACATGGCATGGTGCAGCACAGCACAGTGCATTGCAGCACGGCACAATGCAGCACAGCACGGTGCAGCATGGCACTGTGCAACACGGCACGGTGCAGCACAGCATGGTGCAGCACAGCACGGTGCATTGCAGCACGGCACAATGCAGCACAGCACGGCATGGTGCTGCACAGCATGGTGCAGTATGGCACGGTGCAGCACGGCACGGTGCAGCACGGCACGGTGCATTGCAGCATGGCACAATGCAGCACAGCATGGTGCAACACGGCATGGTGCAGCACAGCACAGCCCCAGCACCCCAGTCGTATTTCCAATTCGGCATCCAGCAATGCGGCTGCCTTGTGCTCCCCGTTAGCCACCCGCTCCATGCACCACAGGGCCGGGATTGCTGCTGCAGGACCGTGCATCCCACCTCGCTCCCTGTTATCCATCACGGCACCGCTCTTGGCACCCCYGCACCACTCATGGGTGCCGGGCAGACGGGGGTCTGCGCTCCGGGGAGCCTGGGCCCGGGGCATATAGGAGCAGCAGCRGCTGCTCCGGCCCCTCCTCGCTCCGTGGCCCCGTGCAGGGCTGCTGCGAAACAAACAACTTTTGCAACATGTTTTGTTTTCCACCGCCGCCTTTGCAGAGCAAATAAGTCCCAGCTCTCGCTGCCCCTCGCTTGGCCACACGCAGCCTGGGTGCAGCGGGGGCTGCCCGGGCTCCGGGAGGCAGCGTCGGCGGCGTTGCTGCCGCTCCCGTGGGACACGCGTGGTGTCTGGGCTCGCTGAAGGGACTGCAGGGATGCGGCAGCACCGGTGCTGGTGGGATCCGGCTGCCAGAGGAGCTCGGCCCAGGAAGCGCTGGTGCCAGTGGGTGCAGGACCCTGGGGTTCCTGCAGGCAGCGGGAGCCATTTCCCGGGAATGGGCCTGCAGGAGCAGCTGTTTGTCCCAGCACCAGCCCAGTGCCCCCCAACACCAACGGCCAGCGGCTGGAGGGCTGGGGCTGCAGAGACCCGGCACAACTCGCCACAGCTCCTCGAGTTCCCCGGCCTTCAGCTGCCTCCGGAGAGGGCGCGGGCGGGCAGAGCTCTCCAGGTAGCACACGAGCGCTTTGCTGCTCTCCCGTCTTCTTTATTAAGAGCATCCAAATGAGAACAACGTGGCCTCCAAAGCCCATCCCAGCGTCACAGCCTCGGGGGAAGGGATGCTCCTCAGGAGCCCAGCCACTGCTCCCAAAATGCCAGTGCCCTCGCGGGGGCCAGGGGGCACCCAGTGTGGGGGCTGCGGTGCACAGTGTGTGCTGCACAGTGCATGCTGTGTGGTGTGTGGTGTGTGGTGTGTGATGTGTGCTGCACCGTGCACAGTGTGTGTACACAGTGCACCACGCACGGTGCATGGTGCACGGTGTGTGGTGCATGCTGCATGCTGCACGGTGCATGCTGCATGGTGCACAACATATGGTGCACAGTGCATGGTGCGTTGTGCATGCTGCATGGTGCATGCTGCATGGTGCACAGTGCATGTTGTGTTGTGCATGGTGCACAGTGCATGTTGTGTTGTGCGTGGTGCGTGGTGCATGGTGCACAGTGCATGCTGCATGCTGCATGGTGCACAGCGCATGGTGCACAGCGCATGGTGTGTGGTGTGTGCTGCATGGTGCATGCTGCATGGTGCACAGTGCATGGTGCACAGCGCATGGTGTGTGGTGTGTGCTGCATGGTGCATGCTGCATGGTGCACAGTGCATGGTGCATGATGCACAGTGCATGGTGTGTTGTGCATGGTGCACAGTGCATGCTGCATAGCGCATAGCGCATGGTGCACAGCCCACGGCGCACAGCGCGGGGTGCATCACCTCGCAGCGAGCGCGGGCACTACAGTGGGGAGGCGCGCAGGCAGCGCGCAGCCCTGCTTGCCTGTCGCAGCAGCTCTCGGCCCGCCCGCCTGCGCCGGGGGAGGAAGCGCTGCCCGCCGCAGCGCCGGCCTCAGCGCAGCACACAAAGGCCGGATTAGCCCGGCGCTCTCCTGACCGCGGGGCCTGGCTGCACACCCGGCCCGAGCAGGCGGCCCCGGGGCGCTCCGGGCAGCAGGGCTGCTCCCTCCATCCGGGCCGATGCAGTTAACACCTCTTCGGGCTCCGCCGTGTAAAACCCTGCGAGTCCCTCGCATTGCACTGCAGGAGCATCCAGAGGGGCACGGGCGGGAATGCCGGAGCGGGATGGGGCTCCGAGCAGCGCACACAGAGGGGCCATGGAGCACAGGGCTCCATGCGAGAGCTGCCCCCGCATCTGCACTGGGACATTGGGGCCGGGCTGGCGCTTTCTGCTGCTCCTCTTGGTCGCCCTCATGGTGACCCAATTAGAGGGATTCTCCTTAAAATACCCGCATCCTTCAGGTGCAACTCCCTGTTTTCCTCAGCACATCCCTTCCCCGTCGGAGTCTCCGCTGCCTTTCCCTAATGCTTTCCAGCCCTTCCGCCCTTTTCACGCTGCCCTTCCAGCCTGGTTTTCCAACCACCACAGGGAAGTCCTGGCTGCGGTGGCTCCCGCATCGGAGCCTGTGGAAGGACCGGAGCGGCACGGGGTTTTCCCACAGGAAATCCTGCGTCTTTGTGGGCATTTCCCACTCGGGAGCTCCGCAGCACATGGCACCCCATGCTGCAAGAGCCAGATATTCTTTTCATTACCGCTATCTAATACAGACGAGTCTTGAGGGTTACACAAAACACATACAAACCAAATTTGCTCTTACTTGGCCACATGGTCTTATTCCCTGCATCATTCAATGAGCTTTTTTCTTCTTTTTAACCATGTGATCAGCAAAAAACCTATTGCTGTTTTTAAGGCCGGTAGGAAAGTGGAAACTGCATTTGCCCTGAGGGCAGCGCAGGAGGCAGAGGAGCCTCCCCAGCGCAGGGCTCCGGTGGCTCCTCCGCCTCGTCCCCTTCTCCCACCTCGCTGCCACGCCGGGTGCTGCTTCCGTGTGTCCCATGGGATGCCCGGGCACCAGGAAGCCTCCAGCCAGGCCGCGTGGAGCTGGAAGTCGGCGCCAGGGGCGGGGGGCGAAGGGGGAAGGAATAAGGGAATAAAATGGAATAGAATAAAAGGGAATAAAAGGGAGTAAAATTAAATAAAGTAAAGTAAAGTAAAGTAAAGTAAAGTAAAGTAAAGTAAAGTAAAGTAAAGTAAAGTAAAGTAAAGTAAAATAAAATAAAATAAAATAAAATAAAATAAAATAAAATAAAATAAAATAAAATAAAATAAACATAAAATAACAACATAAAATATGTGTTTATTAACCTGGGCTCTGGGGATGCTGAGGCTCAGCAATGAATGTGCCGCAGCAGCGCTGGGCCATGGAGCGCGTCCCCTGTGGCTCCCTTGAACGGTAAAGGATAATTCGAGCGATTCCCCTTGTTTAGCCGCATTTCGGGTTCCGTGATTTCACTTCTGACTGCTCCAAACCCCTCGCGGGCGCGTGGCGGGGCAGGAGCGGGGGGAGGGGGAAGCCGGGGCCGGGGTTCGCTCGGGCCGGCGGGATCGCGCTCGCCCGCTGCCTTTGCCGGGGACCGCTGCAGTGCGGATGAGGGTGGGAACGCGGCGGGAGCCGCAGGTGCTGTGGCTCTGGCGGCTCCTCCGGGCCCTGCCCGTCATGGCAACGCGTGCGCCCGGCCAAGAATCCGCCCGCGCGCGGCCTCGGCGGCTCCGGCGGCTCCGGCGGCCCCGGCGTCCGTCCCCGGCGGGGATTAGGCTGCACTGCCTGCGGTGCCGTGCGGGGACGGCGGCTTTGAAGCGCGCGGAGCAATTAACTCTTCTCACCCTCCCCGGGGGCAACGTGGCCAAAGCCGAGGACCYCCCGGCAGCAGTAGCAGCAGCAGCAGCGGCGCGGGATTAATTAAGGAGCTGCCATTCCCGGGATGCTCCAAGGGGAAAGGGAGAGCGGCCCCGTCCCGCATGCGGCTCCTCGGCCGCCCTCGGCCCTCGGCCCTCGGCCCAGCCAAGCCGGTGGCTTTGGAGCGGAGCTGGAAGCAGAGCGCTGCCACTACCAAAACATCCTGTTTTGACGTTTTCTGAATGAATCATTTTGATTTTTTTTTATTATTATTTTTATTTGAAGTGACCTCACTTCCCTCTTCTGGTGGAGTGAAATAGGAGATATTTGAGGCTCTATTGAGAGGTTACGACCAAAACCAAATGATCGACTTTTCCCTCAGTTAAACATTTAGTTTAGGTCCCCTTCCCCCTAAAATAAATAAATAAATAAATTTTATTTTCCGCAATGGAAAACTTCTCAATATTTTAGATTTTTCCCAGCTCAGAGCAAAGCCAAAAGGTGAAGCCGGGAGCCCCTCGCGGATGGGCAGGGGGTGCCGGGTGTGCTGTGGCCCCGGAGCCCGCGGAGGGAACCCCAGCATGGAGCTCGCGGCGTCGCGTGTGCGAGCCAGGCCCTCCTGCCCCAACCAGGAACAGATGTTGGAGCTGGCCCACGAATTGGAAACATCTGAAACAACTTTCCCAGCCGAAGCACAATAAATACACCTTTCATCGCGCCCACGAGGGGCGCGGGGCGAGGGCGCTGGGGTGCCGGGCACGGATGCGGCGCGAAGGCCCCGCAACGAGCCGCGGGCGGCAGCGCCGCAGCGGGACCTGCCGAGGGGTCACGTGCAGGGTGCGGGGTGAGGATTGAGTTCACAGCGGGCAGGGTGCACATGCAGGGTGCAGGGTATGGATTCAGTTCACAGGGTGCAGGGTGCACATGCAGGGTGCAGGGTACAGGGTATGGGTCCAATTCACAGGGTGCACGTGCAGGATGCGGGGTGAGGATTTAGTTCATGGGGTGCAGGGTGGAGAGTGCATGTGCAGAGTGAGGATTCAGTTCACAGGGTGCACATGCAGGGTGCAGGGTGCAGGGTACAGGTTCAGTACACAGGGTGGAGGGTGCACATGCAGGGTGCAGGGTGCAGGGTATGGGTTCAGTTCACAGGGTGCACGTGCAGGATGCGGGGTGAGGATGGAGTTCACAGGGTGCAGGGTACGGGTTCAGTTCACAGGATGCAGGGTGCATGTGCAGGGTGTGGGGTGAGGATTCAGCTCATGGAGTGCAGGGTGCACATGCAGGGTGCAGGTTATGGGTTCAGTTCACAGGGTGCAGGGTGCACGTGCAGAGTGCAGGGTGCATGTGCAGGGTGCAGGGTGAGGATCCAGTTCATAGGGTACAGGGTGCATGTACAGGGCGCAGGGTGAGGATTCAGCTAACGGGGTGCAGGGTGCAGCGTACAGGTCCAGTTCACAGGGTGCACGTGCGGGATGCAAGGTGAGGATTCAGTTCATGGGGTGCAGGGTGAGGATTCAGTTCACAAGGTGCAGGGTGCAGGGTACGGGTTCATTTTGCAGGGTGCACATGCAGGGTGAAGATGCAGTTCCCAGGTACATGTGCAGGGTGCACATGGAGGGTGCAGCTGCCCCACTAGAGACCCCAAATCAGGGCACTGAAGGCAGGAGGGATACAGGAGGTACCTCCCAGCATTGCGGGACGCCCTGTGTGGCTGGTTTCCCCATCATTTCCAACCCCAGGTCTCCCAATGCCGGCTCCCGATGCCCATGTGAGGTCCTGCAGTGCCTCCGCACCCACGGTGCCACAGAGCAGAGGCTGCACGAGGCCTCCATGGGAAGGGCTCCGGGTGCAGCAATGCTGGAGCATCGCGCCACGGGTGGAGCGCGGGCCGGCCCCGCGCATCCGCATGGGAACAGCTTTCTCAGTGAAGGAAAAATCTCTTGGAAGCCGCCATCTCCCTCCCCGTGCCAGCGGGTTTAGGGTTTCACAAAGCTGGTGTGGTAATAGATTACAAATGCACCTATCATTTTTGCATTTGTTTTCATTCAGGCTTCGTGAATTCCCAACCAAATCCCCGCTGCGCAGGGCAGGCCCCRGTGCCCCCTCCTCGCCCCTCCTGCCGCTGCGCCGCTCCCGGCCGCAAAGCCGCTCCGCAAGCGAATTGTTCTTCCCTAATGGAAACCACCCCTGCTCCCGGCACGGCGCGCTGCTGCAGCGGAGTCCTGCGCCTGGTGTGCGAATCCTCCCAGCGGGCGCCTTGCACAAAGCTGCCCCGTGCGCCCGCGGCGGCCGACGCGCGGAGGCGAGAGCATCCTCAGCCGGAGCCGGGCGGCTCGGCGCTGACAGCGGGGCCCCGGTGTCTCCGCTATGCTGGCTGCGTTGTGCACGGGGATGCCCGTACTGCTGCGCCCGTTGCTCCTGGTGCGGCAGCCATGGGTCCTGCGCAGTGCATCCATGGTCCTGGGTGTTGCACCCCGTGGGCGTTGCACCCCATGGGCTTTGCATCCGTGGTCCTGGGTGTTGCACCCCATGGGCGTTGCACCCCATGGACCTGAGCATTGCACCCCATGGACATTGCACCCATGGTCCTGGGCATTGTACCCCATGGGCATTGCACCCATGGTCCTGAAAATTGCACCCCATGGACATTGCACCCACGGTCCTGAGCATTGCACCCCGTGGGCGTTGAACCCTTGGTCCTCAGCGTTGCACCCCATAGGCATTGCACCCATGATCCTGGGCATTGCATCCATGGTCCTGAGCATTGCATCCCATGGGCATTGAACCCTTGGTCCTCAGCGTTGCACCCCATAGGCATTGCACCCATGATCCTGGGCATTGCACCCACGGTCCTGAGCATTGCACCCCATGGGCATTGAACCCTTGGTCCTCAGCATTGCACCCCATAGGCATTGCACCCATGATCCTGGGCATTGCAGCCATGGTCCTGGGCATTGCCTCCCATGCACATTGCACCCGTGGTCCTGAGCATTGCAGCAACAGGCTCGGGGCATTGCACAGGTCCACAGCACGGCCATCGTGGTTTATTAACACCCAGCAGTGCCAGAGCAGCTGCAGCTGGAGGACAGGGAGGAACCTTTTGACTCGGTTAAACAAAAAGAGGTTTTTGTGCAGCTCGGTTCTCATGTTCTGCCGTTTGCCTGCTCGCTCTTGACCTTGCAGCAGCACGGAATTGCAGAGGTCCCTGCTCCGCCAGCCCCTTCCCGGCAGCAGCCTCTCAGCTGGAATATCCCATGGGATGGCAGCCCCTGTGCCAGCCCAGCCGGATGCCTCCACACCGGGTCCGGGCCATGGGGCCCCTTGAGACCCCGACTCAACCAGTAGCCACGGGGCAGAAGCCACTTGGGCCAAACGTCCCGGCTGCAATTTTACCTGCTCTCACAGCATCATGTCCACCGCATGCAATAAGCATTATCATTTATTCCACTTAAATTATGAGCACAGACACTGATGTTGGCTCCACCAGCTCCACAGTGACATTAAGCAAATCTGGTTTTTATTATTATTTTTGTGTTTAACGAAGCAGCAGGGACAGCTCCATAATTAAGGTCAAGCTGAGTTTTGCACTCCCAGTGAAACTCGCTTTGCAAACTCTCCCTGAATTTCCACAGCTTAACGAAAAAGAATGCTTCTGCTGAGCTTTTACAAGCAAACCTCTTAGGTAAATAATTTTGCTGGAAATATCCCTGAAGGAGAAGATTTTTGTGTGCCAGGATCAAATGAAAGAAAACTCCTCAAGTTCGGAGGAACGGTGACTAAATGTCTGTTAATCCCCAACAAGGAAAGCTGGATTTTTAGCTGGGGAGCTCAGCCGGGAGCAGCAGGGGAAGCGCCCGGGTGGGCAGCGGTGCTGGAGCAGAGCGATGCTCCACTCCGTGACATGGTACCCAGTGTCTCTGCACCAGAGCGATGCTCCGCTCCATGACACAGGCCCCGGTGTCTCTGCACCCACCGCACTGAGACCTTCAAGGCATCTCCTGGCCCCTCGCTCCATCTCTGGTTCCTGCATCCATAAACACGCCAGGGGAAGAGTGTGTTTCCTCGCCAACCTGAACAAGCAGCATCGTCCTGGTGGAGGCTACAGCATCCCAGGGCCTGGGACTGCTCCATCCCTCTGCAGAGCCCCCCTCAACACTCAGTGTCACCATCGCCAGTAAAGCAGGAGCCACATGGATCCTCCTGGAATGTTAATAAAAGAGAAACTATGGCTTTTCCCCCTCTTCCTTATGCCTTATTTGTAACACAGAGGGCCAGAGCATCCATCTGCAACCCCATAGCACAGCACCCACGCCAGGGCACAGCCAGGGCCTCCCTTCACCCCAGGCAAATGGGACTCATTGCAATCTCTTCACATTGGCCTTGAGCCCTCCGGAGGGTCATTAGCCCTAATTGCATAGGGGACGGGCTCTATATCACCACCCCATCAGGCTGCTGGTTGCTTGATGCTCGGCTGCCTGCAGGATCCAGTGCCTGGGAGGATCTGCAGTGCTGGAGGGGTGCAAAATGCTCTCTGTTGGGCATCTTCTTTAATGTGCTGCTCACAACTCATTTGTTCCTGCTGAATCTTAGCAAGCTTTCTGCTTGCTTCTTTTCTGCCTGCTTGCCAGTGTGTGCTCTGGTTTATCTGATGCGAAAAGCTCTTGGATTGTCATACGGGGATAAAGAGGCTGATTTGTTCCTTGTGCTGCTTGTGCCCCTGTGGCTCCTCTGCCCCTGCCAGAGGGATTTTCCTGTCTCCTGCTGCTGTGAGCAAATTCCTCTGCCAGGCTCGAGTCCCTGCTTTTCTCCCCGCTCCGGAGTTGGTGCAGCTGTGTCCCACATCTGGAAACAAGTAAGATCGGTTTGTGGAAAACCCTTGGCAAGACAAACATTGCTGCATTACCTGGCACYGTGCAGCCTTTCCCAGGCTCCGCAGGCTGCCCCTGCATTCACTCAACCGCTGCTCTTGTCTGCTGCAGATAAGGGGCTGCTGCCCCGCTCTGAAAAAAAACCCTTAATCTTATTAAAGAGGATTTCTGTCAGCTCCTCTAGTGATCCCTGTCTGCTGCAGGTGTTTGTGCACCTGCTTGTTGTGCTAAAAGACCCAAGTTGCCAAAACGGTGTTCTCTGTAACGGCGTTTTTCTAGCTGCAGCTCTGCTCAGAGCAGCCCCAATATTTGGCTGCTGGGTAGGTGCTGGTTGTGTCGTGCCGAAAGTTCCTGCACGGGCAGGTAACGGTGCCAAACCCGGGCTCTGTAAGTGCCTAGCGGGACTCGCTGCTCCCTGATGGGGAGCCCGGGGTGCTGCGTGAGCCTGGGTTGGGGGCACCTTCCTCATGCTCTGCATGAGCCTCTGAGCCCTCCGGCGCGGCCGTGCAGCTGCACGAGCCTCCTCTGGATTGGATTCCGCGTCGCTCCGTGGAAACAGCTTGATTTGCCAAAGGAGGAAGGACGATGTTTTCCATTAGCACGTTTAACACCCCCGTTGTTGGTGCGTTCCTGTAGTACTCAGGTGGTAACGAGGCCTCTCCCGCACCCTGGCAGGGGAGGCAGTAATTGGGGCAGGCTCCGTTCCCCTGGCCGGGGTGGTTGAGTTAATTGGCTGCAATTAACCCTATGTGCAGCCCTGCTGGCGGGGGAGCCACTCGGCTCCATCACGGGCAGGAGCAGGTGGATGGGGCTGGTGGGAGCCCACGAGCTCCCTCGTGCATCGGGGCTCCCGCAAGCACCAACATCTTCCCATTCCTCATCCCTGCAAGTGAGGAAAGGGGAAAAACAAGGTGAGCACATGTTGTATTCAATGGACAGTCTTAATTACTGACATCTGTGATAAAACTTTGTCCTTTTTTTTCTTTTTCTTTTTTTTCCAAAATGGAATTGTTTCTGTCTTGGGATGAGGCAGCAATGTGGGGGCAAATTCTTTGGAAGTCCCTTTGAGTCCCATCCAAGGAGACGAGTGAATAAAATGTGGCACACGTTAAACATGTAAATGAGGTTCCGATTTACTGATTTATCTGTTTCTTGCATGAGATCTTCTTTGGCTGCATCAAAATTACTGTATTATTTATAAGCCTTAAATGTTTAAAATTAGATGTGTGGTTTTAAAGGAAAACATCAAAACCTTCATGCAAACCACATTGTTTCAATAAGAAATTAGATTTAAAAAAAAGCGAATTGAGGATGTCTCTGCAGTGGATCAAACCTGAGCCTCACGTGGTTCGCGTCCACACWGGACCCATCCTGCAGGACCAGGGTCTCTGCAATGACTCGCAACAGTGAACTCCAAATAAACAGGTCTGGTTTCATTCAGGGCTATTTCCTTGTTGTTGAAAAGCGTCGTTTTTCCACCGTTTCTTGGGGGAATGCTGGAGATTGAGCTCATCCAAGGCACCAGGGCGGCCTGTTGAATCCATGGCCTCAGTGCTGAAGCTCCTTGAGCAGGGAGGGTCCTCGCCTTGGGCAACCGGGTCCTTTGCTCCTTTCCTGAGCAGTCCTTGGTTGAAGCATCTTTTCCTGATGTGTAACTGCAGGACCCTGCAACACGACCTCCTCTGATGGCCTCCCCAGCACCCTGCCCATGACTGTCCTTCCTTGTGGGATGGTGGTTATCTGCTCTCAGCTGGGCAGGAGAGCAGGTTTGGCCACTGGCTCTGGTTCTGTCACTCTGGGAGAGCTCCTGGGCCTGGAGGTGGCCCATGAGGTTCAAGAGAACCGGACCTGCCCAGGGAGGACGGAGCACGGAGCTGCGACGTGGAGGAGGGCAACCTCCCAGCCTGCAAGCACCGAGGTCCGGAGCGGATGCACGGACACTTGCAGCCCAGCTTAACTCCTATGAGACCCCACCGCTGCCCTCTGCAATGCAAGGTGAAGGCAACTGCTCTGCCTTGCTCGCTTGCAAGGTGCTGACTGCTGCTGGCTTTTCCCAAAGCCAGATGGGAGCTTCACCTTGATGTTGGAAAGGTCTGAGCTGCTGCAGCCACTGCACTTGAAGCTGTGGGAATCATGCCTCGGAGCAGAGCGGAGTCCTGGATTCAGTCATCCCACAACATCCAGCTTCTGGCTATTCATGCAACTTGTGCGTTCTTCAAACAGGAAAAAATGCTGATGTCTCTCAATTACCCACATGGGCCATTGCCCCAGCATCATCACCCCATAAACATGTCAACAGTCAAATGCAAACCAAATTTCAATAGAGGAGCGCAACCGTAGTCGGAATCGCATTAGGCAGCGCTCCTGCCTCGCAGTATATAATTACACTTGCAATGGAAAGATCACTGGAAAAGGGAGCGCGTGAGGGACTCCAGGGCTCTGCGTTGAGAGGCGAGACAGGATTCCAGGAGAAAGTGCTCCATGAGCTGCTCCGCGTGTCCTCGGGCCTACTTCCCATCGCCGCGCTTAACGCTGTCGAAATCGGGCGCTTCATCCCTATGGGATGGGGAAGGACCAATGTCCCCATCAGAGAGCAAGCGCTGGTGGCACCCCGGGCTGTGTGGGTGCCCGGCGGCATGCGGTTCTTGCTGGGCACCCCTAGGAGAATTGAGAGCTGGGCAGAGCACTAAATCTTGGGTGTCCTTTTGCAACCGTGCAAGGAGCAAAGCATCGAGAATGCAAAACAAGCAGCAAGTCGTGCATGGCCCTGGGCTCTGCTATGCGCCTCCGGCCTTGTTTGTGCTCTCACGCTTGCAGGCTGCACGTGTTGCTGCCACCCGCTGCCTCCTGCCGTGCTCTTCTTGATCCTGGTGTCTTTTCCACTGCGCATCGTCCTTCAGCTTGTGAATGAGTTGGTGTCGTCCTCTATGATTCCCCTCGGCCCCTCTCAGCACCCGCTTTGCACTCCGAAAACCAGAAATCTCCCTGGAGGACAGGAAGCATTTGCTAACATCCCATTTGATGTACATTTTCCTAAGAGCACTAGGGGAGCTGAGGGGAAAAGCGGGAATTGCAGGAATTGCTCATTTGGTTTCCTGTGGTTTCATAACTCTGTTGCTTACCAGCTCCGAGCTTCACGGAGCTTGTGGTTTCCCAACAGCCTTCGTCTGTGGGGAGGATACATTTCAGTAGCAAACTGAACTGACAAGAAATTCCAAACAAAACTAATATGCGAGCAATTGGCATTCCAGGCGGTGTGGAAGAAACACAAATACCCCGCTGGCTGAACTTGGCCCCGGCCAGGGAGCAAAGCAAAACATCCTGGTGTCAACAGGTCACTCCGGGTTGTCCAACGAGGGTCGTCCGGATTCCATGCGGATGCAGGACTGAGCGTGGCCCGTGGAGCTGTGGGGTGGCACGGACACAACGAGCCCGGCACGGGCGTGTGCGTGTGGAAACTACTGGTTTGCCTGGCTGAAACCCATCGTGTTTCCACTGACTCTGGGTCCTGGCAAGCGTGGGTTGCAGTGGGTGGCAGGAAGGAAGCGGAGGCGGTTTTGGTGGGGGTTTTATTTACCCAAAAAGGCCAGTTTTGCAGTTGGAGGCTCTTGCTGGGCTGCCGAGCCAGGGGCAGGCCCGTGGCACCTCGCCAGGGCCCCACGCGGGGAAGAGGGGGAAATGCTCCACGCTGATGGACCAATGCAGCCCTTGCAGCGGTGCAGGGTGACCCGCATGCCCTGTGCCTGCAGCAAAGTCCCCGTCGTGACCCGAGCCCCAGGTTCGCAGGGCGTGATGATGAGCAAGGGCTGCACTCCGGCTGCGTGCCGGCTCCTCCGGGGCTGCGAGGCCACGCGTGGCTCCCTTCCACACGGAAGTGAGAGTTTTGGGCTCCCCGGAGCGTCTCCCTGGGCTCGTCTGCTCCCTTCCAGAAGCTGCAGCTTTAAGGAGAAACTGCCAGTGATTGCAAAAGATTTGCATCCTTGTAACATCAAAGCTGGCTGAGCGTCTTGGGCGGAACAAAGCGTGCGGCGAGGACCAAGTCCTGCTCCCGGGGTGCTGGATGGTGACCCCGGGTTTGCAACCCAGCTCGGATGAGAGTACCACTAAAGCCAGTGGTTAAATCTAGTCTGTGCAGTTTCCCTCTGTTGTTTGGTTCAAAATACAAAGCCTAAATGTGGGTCTTGGATTGTCCACATTTCGCATCTTGCCCTTGGGAAAGCTTCGATCTCATCTCTTGTTTTCGTTTCGGTTTCTTGCAGATCTGCAAATGTGTTTGTTTTAATAATGCAGCTGCAGGACAGATTAAAAGGAAACGCAAGTATTGCTGGCATTTAATATCCCTAATCCAGCAGCAAGACAAGCCTGTCGAGTGCTCGCTTAGCAGCCAACATCCTTTTCTGATTAAGCCAAAGGTTTGAAGTGATTATAGTTTATTTACAACAAAAGTGGCCTTAAACGAGAGTTAATTCCTGCCCGTCCCCCCGCACGGCGGCCGCAGCGGGCAGAGCTGGGGGAAGGAGGGTTGCTCRGGGCTGAGCCGGGTGCCCCGGGCGGCGGTTCCGGGGCTTTTCCTGGCACGGGGTCTCCCGCTTCCTCCCTTGAGTGCGGGCTGCGTCTGCAGCCTCCTTTCCCTGCCGTAGTTCTCCTTTAAAACCGTGGAATTGTTTTTCCAAGCCGGGGGCCTCGGTGAAGCAGAGCCCTGGGCACTCCCAGGGGGATCGTGATGGGACCCCGGCAGCTCCAAGGGGATCGGTGGAGGCCCCAGCTCCCACCAGCGACAGGGTGGCCCGAGGGTGGCGAGGCGCTCGGAGCCCCGTCCCATCGCAGGAGCCGCACAGATGCGCGCGGGGGCCGCTTGGCGTTCCCGGGGGCCGCTCGGCGTTCCCAGCGGCCGGGGAGCATCGCGGCGCCGCTGGGCTTTGATGTGCCACGGGGAGCCCCTTGTGCCGCGCGCGCTCCTGCCGCCCTTCCCCGGCCCCGGCGCTTTATTAATTTTTCTCCTGCAGTTTTTCTTATCCGCCCTTTCTCCCGGGCCGGTCGGCGATGCCGCTTTTGTGCTGCGCGGCGGGGCTCGGCGCGGAGGATTTACGCTGCTCTGAAATGCCCACAAAGGAGGGATAAAGGGGAGCGGCAGGAACCTGTGGAGCTGTTGCCTGGAGCTGGGTCCTTCCTTCGGCTCCGGCTCCGCAGCGGGGGCTGCTCTGCGGTCTGGGCCCCCAGGGATGGGGAAGGCTCCGGGCCGTTGGCTCCGAGTTGTGCCGTGCCGAGCCCGGCAGAAACTCAGTGCGCTTGTGGGATGGGGGCATGGGAACGGCAGCGCGTGGAGCCTCCAGGTGTCGCAACCGAGGGAAGAAGGGGCCATTGCGGCTCCGCAAAGGGGATTCCTCTTGCAGAGGCTGCAGCCAAATGGGGATTTCAATGGGAAAGCGGGAGGTCATCCCGGTGCTGGAGCAGCACCGCGGGGTGCCTGCGGCGGCCGCTGTCAGCGGGCCATGCGCGGCCGTCCCTCCGCGCGCTGCCCGTCCCCGGAGAGCTCGGGGTGGCCAAAGTGCTCGCCCCAAGCGGGCAGGGTCTGGGTGGCCACCCCAGGCTTGGGTGAACGGCTCTGGCAGCGCAACCAAAGCGGCTTCCCCGGGGCCATGGGGCCGGTTGCGACACRAGGCCCCGGCGCCGGCCGGGGGGGTCTCTGTGTGAGAGCCGGGGCCGGGGGCGACGCTGCGTGGAGCTCATCCAGCTCGTAAAGGGAGAGCGGGGAATGGGGCTGGGTGGCCCTGGGGAGAGGAGCGGGGACCCTGCTGCGCTGGGGAATGGCCCCATGGGTCCAGGCACTGCGTCGGGACAGGGAGAGGAGCCCCGGGCGCCTTCCCACGCTGCGTGCGGGTGCAACGGGGCCGACGCAGCCCCGGTCGCCGCTCGTGCCGCTCGTGCGGCGTCCTCCCCTCTGACAACATCTATGCGGTTGACACGTCAAATTCGGTTCTAATTTATGTGTCTGCGACCACCCCGACGTCAGCCCTTGGGTCAAGGAGCAAGACTTGGCTGGCCCCAGGCCTTTAATCAGTGTCGTAATGGAGGCTGACTCTTAAACCAGGAAAATTGGGCTAGAGAAATCCAAGCCAGCCACCTACTGCTCCTCCTTGGAAATTCATGGGAGCATTTTCGGTCTGACCTTCGTTTCTGACAAAGAACATATGAGAAAATACTACTGGTAAAATACAGGGGATGCTTTGCTGGAGAAAGAGCCGTAAATCCTTACGAGACGCACACRCGAAGCATTATTGCAGAAGAATGTCAGAGACATTGGCCAACCATTAAATTTCACAGGTTCGTTTTAAGCACTTCGGGAGATTGCTGGCATTGCCTGAAAGGGAGAGCGAAATCACAACCACGTGTCGGGGCTCGGGCTGAGCTGCCGCAAGCTGGAAGATAATCCCGACCGCTCTCCAGGACGGAGCGCGAGAGCCGGGATCACAGATTCCCCCCACCTGCCTGGAGCGCGGCCCGCGAGCCCTTAATTCCCATGGGATTGAAAAGGCCTCCTTGGCGTGAGCACAGCGGGTGCTTGTGGGCAGCGAGGGCTGGTGCAGCCCTTGCCTGGTGGCCCTGGTTCATCCCCGTGCTGCTCATCCGCGATGCTCCGCATCGAATCCTGCATCCCTCCAAGGAGCATCTCCTGCCTCCATCCCTGCTCCCCATCCCGCCATCAACACCTCCCTCTTCCCGAGTGGGGACATTACTCCCATCCCAGGCACCGCTTGGAGCAGGGAAAAGAGGGGACACCAGCAAAGGAGCTCGGCATCCRGAGGCAAA
Source organism: Eudromia elegans (assembly GCA_003342815.1). Lineage (NCBI taxonomy): Eukaryota > Metazoa > Chordata > Aves > Tinamiformes > Tinamidae > Eudromia > Eudromia elegans. Next base: position 108,809 of record PTEX01000061.1, on the reverse strand, counting down.
CGTCCCACGGAACGGCGGGAGTGCCAAGCCGGGGAGCGGCGTCCGCCCTGGCTGCGAGCTGGGAGCCTCTCGCGGGCCCTGCTCTCGTATAAATAACTCGCTGAACAAAACCACATGTGCCCACGTTCTGCTCCGCGGCCCTCGCGCTCCGCCGGCGGCGCGCGGGGGCTTTTGCAACACTTGTTTACTAGGGAGGCGGTGTATGAAGTGAGAACCCTTCGCTAGGTCTTATGTTTCCACTTTAATTCTTGGTGCGTAAAAGGGGAGAAAAAAAAAAAATAAAAAACCAACCCTGTGAATTTGCTAATGGGCTTTGAAAGTGTTTTTATAAAGCTATGGCAGCGCGAGCCGGTGAGCTCTTATAGAGGATTAGAGCAGGAACAAGGTTTGCTAGACAAACTAATCCCTTGGGAAAACCTCTAACAGCTGAAATGCCGGGTTCTTTCCAAGAAAATAAACACTTTTGCGCATCCAAAATCAAGCGTGGCTTCAGGTATGCAGCAAGCTGGCTCGTTCCTGAGCGTTTATGTGCTGCCTGGAGCTTTGGGGCTTAGCTGAGCGGCTCCGAAGGCCAAACGCACCCTCGCGGATGCTCTCCGCGGAGGAGGATTCCTATTGCATCTTTAACGCACACTTTTGGACAGAGATAAATGGCCGTGAGCTTTGGGATGCGTTGGAGCCAGATGGCAAATTGAGATTTCTTTGTACATTTCTGTATTTCACTTCAGAGTTGATCTTGCGTAAAAAGAACTTTTTTTTTTTTTTTTTTACCATTTGCTCTCAATTGCAGACGTGGGGAAACCTTCCACGGCAGAAGGATTTGCAATCATTCTATTTTGAGGGGACGCAAACCTTCTGCTCACTTTTTCCTCATTACTTAAGTCTCTGCACTTTGGTTTTTTTTTTTTTTTTTCCCTTTTCAGGGGTATTTCCGAGAATTCAACCTTCTGTTTTCTCTGCTGAGCAGCGTTCACAGCCTGTGCCGTGCACGGGGGCCAGGCAGGTTCGGTGCAAGCGCTGCGTGTTCTCAGGTGGTTGCTGCTGTTTCACCCTCGTGGACTTCAACTTTTGCAAGTCATTGGGCATGTTCAGAAGTTCTCGGCAACTTTTGCTACTTCTTCATCCAACAACCCAGCCGTATGGGGTGGGAAGGCAACAACTGATCAAAAGTACATACTTGCAAGCTGATTTTTATGAGGTCTGCTGGGGAAATGCTATTTTCACCTCTACCCCACACGGCTAATTTGGATCATTACTACAGGATTCCCAGCAGAGCTTCCCTCTCCCGCCTCTTGGGCACTCTCGCTGCTGGATACCCCTTGTTAGAGCTGGGATAAGGACCCAGCATCACTGTGTGACCTGAGCCTGGGGTTGGTGGCCGTGTCTAGGTGCCATGGGCGAGGGAATGACTTGGCTGCTACCGCCCTTGGATAATGGGATGACTTGATCCGCTCCCAGTAGCCCAAGATGCCTGGAGTTATGGGATCCCTGCGGAGGAGGAGGAGGGATAATTGGTGCTAAGTGTCTGAGACAAATGAGGGTTTAAGTGGTGCCAACTCCTGCATGGAGGGGAGCGGGACCAGCAGCCTCAATAGCCAGCACCAGGGCTGTCCGCCTTTCCCATGGGAGTCAAGCTTGGATGTGGAGGGCCTGCGGCTCTGCCGGTGACATGGAGAGGGCAAACACGGGATTGTGCGTGCTGGAGAAGGAGCAGAGCGGCCAGCATGGATGTGCATGCGAGTCCAGCTCCTTTTCCAGCCCAGGGACCCCAAGACACTCGTTCTGCTCGGCTCCCGATGCTGCCCAGGTAGCAAAAGGCCATTGGTTCTGCTGTAGGGCTCCCAGGATGGATGCCCGGGGCGGGATCGGGAAGCGCAGATGGGACAAGGAGCCAGAACGGGGACAAGGATGGGGACAAGGATGGGCCCAGGCGCTAGAGATTCTTTCCCTGCGTGTCCAGCAGCTCCCACATGCAGGAATGGGGCTGCTCCCGCCCTGGCTCAGGGCAGCTCTTGGTGTCCCAGGCTGCAGCGGACACGTTTAAACCATTCAACATCATCTCGCAAACCGCTCCTCCGAGCACAGGCAGTGCTGTTCCTATGGAGGAGCAGGGCTAAGTGCAACCAGCTGCCTCCGCGAATTCCTATAGTGCAATAAAATAAGTCTTCCCACAGATTCCGCGTCATCTTTGTCTGGGCATCACTGAACTGTGAAGGAAGAAGCTTTTCTTGTGGTTTTTGGAGGAACAAAGAGGCAATCTGCATCTGGAGAGGTGTCCTGGCAGGCTGCTCTGCTGAGCCTTCTGGCCACACGGCCTTGGACCATGGGACAGGGATGGGACCCGCGGCAGCCCCACTGGGCCSTTGGAGCTGGGCAGCTTCCCCATGGAGCTGCAGCAGCCACCGGGGAGGTGCTACGTGTGGGTGCGCTTTCTTGGGTCCTGCTCCTGGGAAGAGCAACGAGGAACCTATGGATGGTGGGTTTTCAGTCTCAAACAGACTGGATTCCATCACTCATCACTCAGCACTAGGGAGACCACAGATCCTCCAGCCTCATGGCCTCCTTTCGAGATGGGTGACTCCAACATCCAGGAAAATACAATTAGATTGGCCTGGTCTAGCCATCCAGCTCCCGGTGTGCAGCCTGGGACCCATCCTGCTGCCACTGAGGAGGTCCTGGAAGCCAGCGCTTGTGCAGAAGGGAAAGGCCCCCAAGTTTGCGCAACGTCAGAAGGACATTTGGTGGCTGCAGACCCAGGCGCATGTGCAGGAACGTGACCAGAGCCGTGTCGAGCCCATCTGCAAACAACTCTTATATGGATGAACCAGACAGAGACAAAACCTGTGCATTTCATGGGGGGTTTATGACCTGCCGATCCCTTCCCAGCTCCTATGGCCCGGGACACATTCGTGTGCCCGTGGGAAGGGAGGTGCTGCTCTCATGAACCCTCAGAACCCAGTTTTCAGTGGGAATAGACTCCGTTTAGTCCCCAGGCTTACCAGTTTGTTGGGGAAAAGGGATTTCATCCCTTTGCTTCTTTTTGTCAGGATGGATTTACTGATCCCAAACATGTTTCTCACACTTTATTTAGGGCTTAATATGCATCATTTACATTGCTGAGCTGTCACCAGCCTGTCTGAGCTATCTAGACAGACAGGCAGTGTGTTTCCCTTGCCCCAGCGCGCTCCTGGCCAGATGTGGATAAAGCGGCTCGGAAATCCCTTGGTGGATAAACTGAGCCTTTTGGAGAGCTCTCGCTTGCTCCCCACCGTGCAGGGCCCTGGAACACACCAAAAACACGGGCGSTTTCCGCTCTCCTGCCCTGCAGCAGCTCCCTGGCCAAGGGACAACCCGCTTTCTAATCCCTCCCTTTGTCCCTTCGCCCCAGAGGGGCTTTCCCTGCGCTCCAGAGAAGCTTCCCTTCACTTCCAGAGAGGTTCCATAGCACTTCAGGAGGGAATTCGGTATCTGCTTAATTGATGCCAAGCGATGGCAGCCGGACCCCGGGACGTTTTGCCTCTTTGTGCCTTTGCAGAAGATCCCCAGATGCTGATAAGCGCTCGCTAGATGATCCACATCTGCAGGCAATTGAAGTATTCTTTCCCGGATTACTGGAGTTACAGAAATTCCAAGTAATTAGAGAGGCTGGCATCTAATATATAATGAAAATGGGTGGGGGAAACATTGGGTGCATTAAATTATCTCAACGTAGCTAGGAATGAGTAAATCCAGTGGAATCCCCACTTTGTTCCTACGTCCCCTTGGCTTGCAATGCCGTGACTGCAGTTACAGACACAGGTGCTTGGCACCTGCTTTTCTCTCTGCAAACCCTGTAATTTTTCTCCACCGATCATAATTGATACCTAATTTTAGGCATCTGACTTTAAAAGGGGTCCTTGTGTTTCAGCCCTTTGCGGCCGGTCTGCGGAGGAGGGAGGGAGAGTCCTCAGCTGGGTGGCTGATCTTGGAGAAGGAGGCAGAAACGCCCTGAATCCCTGCGGTCTAACCCGGTCTCTCCTTGCTCCAGGTGGAGGGATGGAGGTCGGGTTGGGAGGGATGCTCCGATGCCTCCCTCAAGGCAGGTTCTTAGGGATTTTGCACAGGGATGAACACACGCATCCCGACGCCGTGTTGGGCTTACTCAGCACAACTCTCCCCCCCCAACACGTGTTCTCCCCTGCGGCATGACGAGCAGTGACAGATCCCAGAGGCTCTGTGGCTCCGGAGCCACTTCCCACCCGAAGGAATCCACGTTTTCTTCCAGGTCTCCGAGAGCTGAACTGCTGACCTTCTGGAAGCCGGAGGAACCAGCCGTGTTAGCATGATAGATCTCCGATGATGATAGCACAGAAGGGAGAGCAGAGGCAGGATTTACATTCTGTCCCTTACGAAATGTTTGGCTGATCTATTGAAAGCCGGATGGAGCACAAAAGTGGAATTTATTCACATTAAATGGTTGCAAATGTCATAGTAAATTGAGCCAGAAAGTTTCCCTACACGCAACAAACTGAATTTATGCTTCTAGAAAGCATGCAATTTTACCTGCTACTTCCTATCAATGACAGTATTGTCCCTTTTAAATGCAAAGAACCAAGAGCACGGGCTTGTTGGTGTGCCAGGTCTACCCAGAAAGATTTCAGAAAGGCAACATATACCTTTTAGATTAATTGAATGGACACTATTTCTTTCCAGGTGAACAGCCAAATCAGCTACAGATGTGACTTTAACAGCAGTTGTTAACATTTAACATTTGCCCTGCAACTCAAAATCACTAACTCATGAAATGAAAGGAAAAACCAGGCAGTTTTAGAAGGGGCTGGGGGCTGGTGGTGCTGACATGGATGCGCCTCAGGAGAGCGGATTGAGACGTGAAAAGTTTGTCCCGGGAAACACGGGCTCTTTTTAAGGCTCTTTGCATGGAGTCCTCGCAGCCAGAGGCTCCCCAGCCCTGGGGACCCTGGTGCAGGTAGAGCAGCGGGCAGCCGAGGGGCTGCAGGCAGTGCCAGTCCTGCCATGTCACAGCTTGGGGTCACGCTCAGCTCTTTTGACAGTGAAATTTGCACCTTGTTCAATGACAGGAAATTCAAATCGCCACCCGAGGTGATAAAATTCTTGAAAATTTTCCTTTTTTTTTTAAAGCCCCAACAAACAGAAAAACCCCATGAGCTCACAAGGCCGGCAGGATGAAGTGGGAGTGTTTAAATCACAAAAAAGCAAAGGTCAAGGGAGCGAAATGAGGGACGTAGCTGTCCCCGGGTGCTAGGTAGGCTGAGGGAGCAGCGCTGGAGGAGAAAGGGGGGTTTAAGCAGCAGCGTGCGGTGGGGCTCATGGTATCCATCCCGCTCCGGTGTCCCTCCTGCGGACACCTGGAACGCTGCATTCAGCCTAGGTGGGAATCAGGGCAGCCTTTGGCATCCTCCCGTCCCGTCCTCCTAGAGACAACATCGCCTCCCAGGCTGCTCCGTGTCCCGCTGTGTGATTCCCAGAGCCCAGCGCCTTGGTCCCGACGGAGCCTCTGCTGGGGCTGTGGCCCCTATCCAAAACGTACCTATTTTAAGGAAAAAGCTGGGCTGATTTAAGATAGCTGGATTATCTTTCCACCTGCAGTTAAATATATATTAAAACGGAGCGTTTCTGGCCTGCTCATGGCACTCTGCACCCTGTGGGTTTGTGTCCCCCATGGGTGGGGGGCACTCGGGCGCCCAGCAGAGCTCTCATCACGAAGCCCCTTTACGTGCTGCAACCTGCTCAGAGCGTAGCCTTGGAAAGGCAAAGCTCCATCTCTGGTTGCTATCGCTCCGAACGAGCCAGTCCCCTGCTCTGCATGAGATATGGTTCGAATGATAGCGCTTGGCTTTAATAAATGGTCGCTCAATAAACTGCCTCCTATGGGAAACCTGGGGCTTCTAAGTCGAACCTGATGTTTCCACTCCATTCCAGCGCGCTCGCTCTCGGATGGATACCAACCCGCCCTCTGTTTAATATCAGAGGTGTGCAGCGCCTTTGTATTACAATTTATGAAATTCATATAGTTGAATTTAATCTGTTTCAGGCCCCGCAGCTGTGTCTGTATCGGGATCAGCTCGGCCTGGAATAGGGATGTTCTTCTTTTGCTGGAATCAACGGCAGCACTAACGTTTAGAAGGGAGGAGAGCCAATGCTGCTCGTGCTGCTGCACTGTAAAGTCTGTCTGCAGTGTTGAAATGCATTAGCCGAGCGTTTTCCTGGGAATATCTTCTGAAATACTTTGTTTTTAAGGCCAAATCTGCCTGGTCTTGTCTCTAAAAAAAGAACCTGAGATACACGAGCAGTTTTCACATGGCTTCTACAATCTCTGCGTGTCACAGCCATGCACACTCTGTAAAGCCAACCAAGAAACCAATGAGATAATTTGTCCTACGGGAACCACCTTGGGGATATCCCCAGGCCTTGGAAGAGGGAGTTGAATTCTGCTTCCACTCCATGCTGGTTTCTGCAGAAATGCCTTTTCTGCCTCAGTCTCACCGCGGCCTGAAGATCCCTCAAATAAACCCAAAAGGATCTTTTAGGGTAGATCAAGGTACTCGTTTATTTGCCTCCCTGTTGGAGGAAGGAGAGGAGGTGTTATATGAAGTTGTATTAAGTCATAAGCTAACGAGAAGGAATACTATTCTAGCTGACAATGGCTGCTTATTATTTCCTCAGCAGGGGAAAGTTGTGTGACTGCCTTAACATGGTTACTCATAGGGCTGGCTCGGTTCACAAGTCCACGACCAGAACCTATAGTGTAGACGTTCATTGCAAATGCCCTGTGGGGATGGGGGGGAAAAAAAAGCGCCTGACCCATTTGAGTCCCATCTGTTGGAGTTTATAACTGTTCTCCTTATAATTGCCAACAGACAATGTGAATTGCAATTAGCTAATTGCTTGCTAACTTTCCGTTCTAATAATAGTCTTGTTCCAGAGTTATACAAGCTWGGAGGCTGCTGCTGTTCCCTTGCAACTGGCAATAATAAATAATACCATATTTTCTCAGCGTTGCCCTTTCTTCCAAGTTTCATCCCCATGCAAATTGCTCCAGCATGTACTAATCCCTGACGGGATGGCAGARGCCTCAGCAATGTTGTTTGTAGTTCATTGCCCTGGGAGTGTTCAGCACTTGCGTGATGATGTGGCACCGGGAAGCTCCGTTCCCTGCTCCCCGTCCCGTCCGTGGGGCAGACGCTGCGGTCGGGGCAATGCTCCTCGCCCTGCAGCGGGGCTCAGCTCTGAGACCGACTTCATCCCCCCTCCTGTCAATGTGTGTTTGCTTCGAGTGGTTCCCTCCGCTTCCCTTTGCAGCATCAGATGTGGCCCTGGCTCCGACAGTGACGTGTTTTATCACCAGTAGCTTCAAAAGTGTCAGCGCGGACCCAGCCTGGAGCTCTGCAGAGGAGGCGCTGGATGCTCCCGAGCCACGTGCAGGGAGGGACAGGCCCCTGGGGCCACCCATGGCACTGGGGCCGTTGGTGATGGGAGCCCGAGGGCTCCCCCGGCGGGGGGACACGGGCTCCTTCCAGCAGGGAGAGCCTCCCGCCGCCCTCTCCGCCCACCCCATCCCGGTGACCGCTCTGCAGACGCAGCTGAGCGAGGAGCGGAGCCGCGGGCTCATCCCGTGAGGTCAAGGCAAGCCAGCGAAATGAGCAAGAGCATTCCCTGGCGCTGGAGGAACTACCGAACGCGGAGCTGCCAGCACGCTGACGTCTCCGGAGCATTACAGACTAATCTTATTAAACTCGACCAAAAAGCCTTTTAGAGTCGGGGGAGTCGCGTCCAGCCTGAGCTTGCTCTGGATTATTCCCCTAGCGCGCCTGGGCTTTGGCCAAACCCTCCGACTCCTCCTCGCCACGAGAGCGCTGCCGCCGTCCCGCGCGCGGGAAGCGGCGCCGCGGGATCCCGGCCGGCCTCGGCTCCCCTCGGATGCGGAACCGCTCTGGCTGTGCCCCGGGTGCCCCCGGCCTCCACGCCGGCCGCAGGCTCCGCCGGGTTATTTCAGATGCTTTTTCCTTTGTGCACAAATGTCTGGACTTTTCCATTCCTTCTCCCCCCTTCCCCGTTTTTGACATCTGACTCATGGGCACATTAAGCTTAAAAGCACTCCCTGGGCAAGCAGCAAGAATGTGTCCCCCCACCCTGCAGTGTCATCTGCCTCTTTTCCACTTGCACAACCTGTTCTTGCCCTCTTTGCCAGGGTTTTGGTCAGCAGCACCCCAGACTCGTGCTTTAATGTGAGGGGGTTTATATGCAGCTGCAATGTCTTGTGCCCATTGAGAAATGGCCAGAAAAGTGTCTTTTCTGTCAAGGTTTCTTGTGTTTTAAGGTCTCTTGAGAGGGAGACGTGTCTCGGGAAGCAGATATGACCCCTTGCACAGAACGTGCAYGAGGGCACGTTGGGCTTAAATGATGAAGACAATTTGCTGCTGGCATGGGCAGAAGGAAGGGTCTGACCACCTGCTTTGGGGAGCATTTTGAGCTTTAGACCTTTTAAATCAAGGAATCCCTTGCAGTGAAGTCAGTCCCTGATTTTCTATTCCTCTTTTGCCATCAGCCTCGTGTGGTTTTTTTTAGTCATTTCAGAAATGAATGATGGTATTTGACTTTGCAGATGTCCAGAGTAATAAAAACTGTAGTATTTATTCCAGAATCAGGATTCCTGCTCTACCAAAACAAAATCCCTCTTTCGCTTCCAAAACCGGGTGCACCCTTCCCTGCCAGGGAAAGCAAGAGATAAACCTGGCCACCGTTTTCCTCCTTCCCGTAGCCTCAGGTGCGGGAAGCAAAATCCCTYTCTTTTCAGCCCGAGCAAGCAGCAGGGCAGAGCAAAGCGGAGGACTCGGGCCAAGGGAGCAGCTTTGCTGCCTTCTGCCTTGGCTTCTCCCGAGGATGTTTTCTTGCTTTCGCGCCGGGTGATGGATTTCAGGCCGAGGAGCAGGAGGGAGTGAAGCGGACAACGCCGTGACAACCCTCGCGGGGTGCCAAGGGTGGATGTGATGCAGAGCAGCTGTCGGGAAGCGCCTTGCGCACCGGAGAAGGGAAAACCAGCGCCGCGGGATGAGGGTGGGCACTGGGGCAGGACACAGCAGGTACCTTGGCAGGCAGGGAGGAGCGAGGTGCCAAGGACAGCGAGCGCCCAAAGGCACCACCTAAAGGTGCTGTGGGCATCACCTGAGTTATTGCCAGGGGTTTCCGCCGGGGCAGCCTTCGAAATGGGGCCGCGCGCAGCTTGAAAGCGTCTCCGGCGCTCGGGAGGCGAGAGGGAAGCTGCGGCCCCGCTCCGCGCGGAGCCCCCGGCTGACGGGAGGCCGTGGCCGGCGCACAAACACGCGCCGAGCCAACTGCACCAAATGTTTCTTGTCCACCTAGCGCGCCTGTCTGGGGCTCGTTAGGGACACAACTGCAACTCGGAGGTTTTAATAAAGCTCCCGGTGAGCMGTTCAAGCCTTGGAGGGGGCAGGGAAGGAGCAGTATTTATAGGAGCGGGAGGAGCACTTACTTTCTTGTGATTCGAAAGGATTAATAGTCTGCAAAGGCTCCTGAGTTGGTTCCTCACGTAGCATGGGGGTTAGAGGACCAGGACTTGAGCGTCTTCCCCGTCTTGCTCAGGTGCTTGGGGTGCCCTGAGCTGCAGAGAGGGACCCATTGCGCATGAGGGGCGACAGCGGCTCCCCCAAGGCTCCCTTTGGTGTGGGTGCAGAGGGGAGCGCCTGGGTCAGCCCTGCTTGTGTCAACGGGCAGAGGAGACTGGGCTGGCCAGGACGCAGAGAACAAGGGCACACGTGGCCCAAAGGCACCTGCCCGTTTCGGAAGCCCAGGCCACCGACAGCACAAAACGCRGCATGGGGGGGTAGGCAGAGTCACTCACTTCCCTCGCGGGCTCCCTGCTGTCCCAGGAATACGCAGCCGAAAGCCATTGAGCATCATAATCTACAGGAAAAAATTATGCTCTTTATGATGTTGTGTTCAAGCTCGTCTCCCCTTTGAGTGCTGAAGGCTGCAATAGAGCTAAAACGTCRCGTTTGGAGGGGTTGCGCCTTTTCAAAAGGCCTTCATCAGTCTTATTATTCAAATAACGTTGGGAAACACGATTTTTGCTCTGACTGAGAATGAATGGGGAACTTGAACAGAATGGCTAATCATGAAAGTTCCCGGACATCTGGAAAGGATTAGCCGGGAAGGTGCCTGGGACAGGGGGTTCAGGCAAGTTCAAGAGACACCTACTGTAGATTTGTTTCCACAGAAGGAGGGAGGAGGAGTGAAAGGGTTGAGGGGAAAAGCAGGAAGAGAGGATTGAAATAAACCCCACACGGGACTGGCGGATAAGGCGAGCGAGATGAGAGGCGGCCGCATCCCGCTGCAGGGGGGAGCTGCTGAACAGCTCACCCCAGAGGAGCTGTGGGAATAGAAAGGGCTGGATGTAGCAAAATGGGATAAACCACGGCGGCGAAAAGCTGCCCCAATAACTTCTGGGCCCTTCTTTGCAAGGCCAGACAATGGGCCCTGTGCTGAGCACTTCTACATCGTGGAGGAGCAAATCCCTGCTTCTCACCCAGATGTGTTCCCATTCAAGGCCCATCTATAGGATTAGCAGATTTAGCTCCCCTCGGAGCTCGCCAACAACTCAACAGGGCAAATGCTGCRATAAAGTCAAGAGCGCTACAAAAACATTAAAGCCCAGGCAGCCGAAAGCTGGGCATGAGAGCTACACATTCAATTAATGTAGATGGGCGAGTGTTTGTTTTATTTCCGAGTGGATAAGCACTCGAGCGGCCTCGGGGGCCCTGCGTGATCACAAAGGAGTTCTGCTTTAGGCCAAGATGAAAGTCTCCGAGAATAAGCATGAAAACCACAGGGGCTTGTGAAACCCATGCGCGCTTTATTAAATGACTCGCACCGCTTTTTATCATGTATTTCTGCCTCCGACTAAACTCCAAGCTGAATTTTAGGTGCCAATTTCTTTAGCCTTTCACTAAATTAGGACCTTTGTAGTAAACTCAGCTCTGAAGTCTGTTGGAAACCTATGCGCTTACACCGGATAAAGCTTTGGGGTTGTTTAAAGTCTGGAGTGCTCAATCTGGCATTGCAAGTCTGTATATTTTGGTTCCAGTATGTCATTGGGCAAAAGATCTTGGACACGTTGCATATACAAAGACATTYGGATGCAGAATTTTACTAGTGGCTACGGAGGCTGGAAGTTATAACACACGCTAGTTTCTCACTATCAATCACTGGTGGCAAGCTGGCCAGACTGTGGAGAGGACGGTCAGACAGCACAACCATGCCCAGTTGGAGGAAAAGGGTGATGCACAAGTGTCAAAACCCAAAATTCCCATTTCAGCTCCTTATTTCCAAAGCGGAACTGCACGGAGCCACCATCCATTAGAAGCTGCCTTCTACCCTACGTGAAAAAACAAACTCGCCCGATAGAAGTCAGATGTCTTCTATAAATGTTTGTGGGTATTTAAATTTAGTAACTGATTTTAGTTGGTGTTTTCCCTATAAGTGAAGAATAACCATTTTCAAATTAAACTAGCAGGAGGYAAAGCTGCAAATCAAAGCACAGGCTTTGCGTTTCCTGAAAATTTTACTTTAACAAGGTAGCTCCAGCTGCTAACTTGGCTTTATTGCATTCCTAAAAGACAGATCTCCGTACAAGAACACTTTAAAAGCTTTGCTCCAAAAATAACGGCACGCGGAATTATTTTTACAGCTAGGTGAGTTTTATCAGCCTCAGAGCTGCCCTTGATGCCGCTGCCTCCTTGAGCACGGCCTGGACTGGAATGCCCAGCCYCTGGCCCAGGGCTCTGTGCCCCCGGTTGCCCCAGGTGAGACATGAGGGAAGCCCAGAGTCCAGAGACACCAGCTGGGAAGCGCCATAGGATGATGCTGGCCCTGCCTATGGGTATGTGATTGGGCAGAGCAGATTCCCAAACCTTCAGAGATGCCTCCTTCTCCCTGGAGTGCTCCTGGGGAAAAAGCCTGAAGAGCAACGGGGCCAACGAAGCCACATCTTGGTGGTGGAACCTTTGAATCTGCAACGATTCTCTGGAGATGCTGGTGCAATTGAATCTCACATGCACGAGACACAACATTCTTGTTAATAACCAGGGTCTTGGCAGCCTTCTGGGGCTGTAACATACAAGTCTGTAACACACAGATCTGAACCCCACAGTTGTATCCAATTAGAGCACTGCAGCAAGGAGGTTCACCCGTGCCCTTCCCAACGCTGCAAACACATGCAACCGGTGGCACGTCCCATCAACCATCAACAGTGTGGAATAATTAATCTCACCAAAACGTCAACGAGTTCCTTCTTTACCCCAGTTTAGCAGGAGTTCAGAGCCAGGTCGTGGCTACTTACAAGACAGAAAGTTCTCTCGGCACTTCTAAAAGATCAGGCAGGAACCAGAGGGGAACACTTCGAGCCAGAGGCAGAACGGCCACCACTGAACTGCTCTGAAGAGCTTCCAAAATCCCAGTCTGTTGTTAGGAACCTCGGAAAGACCAGGAATGAACTTTTTGGAAACTGTAATCTTTTGTATGTACCTATATGTAGGGATAAGGTAAATGGTAAAGATGAAGCAGGAGCATATATTTAATATATATATACCATTTTAGAGCATCATTTGGGACATCTGCGCTCTTTCTTTCTTGTTACAGAAACAACCACCTCAGGCAGACACAGAAATGTCACTCAAAGCTGATCTAGAGCAATCGGTTCCACCGAGCTGCAAGGGAGCTGGACGTGGGGAGGACTCCAGTGCAGCGTCACGCGGACTCAGCCTGCTCAGAGCATCAGCAGCGCTTGGCGCTGACGGGATCCAGCCCTTGAAGCTGCCCTGCTCGTCCCGGCACAGCTTTGCTGCGGACGTGCCCTGCAGGAGGGAACTCGAGGGCTCGAAGGGTGATGCTGTGTCCGTCAGCACCATCAGCTGTGGTTTTCTGGTTCTATGGTGAAACCTTGAGGCCTGACAAAGGGTGATACCCCAAAGTTACCCTACAACCATTTGTCTTTATTCACTTTATGCCGTGCATAATGAATACAAGACCGTGCAGCTGTTCCTTATTAGTCTGTCCATCCTTCCCATCCCTCAAACACCAGAATGGTGCTGGCCACTTGTTGCCAAATGACATTTTAAGAAAGCAGCAATAAGGGGGTGGGGGAAACGTGTGTTTGCCACTAGCTGCCCAGCTTCCTCCATGCAGATCCCTGGCTCCTGGGTGCCTCTCTTGTGCTGGATTGGGGCTGGTGCTGCAGGAGATGGGCAGGATGYGGATATCAGGACCTATGAGAGCAGGCCAAAATCATTCCTTCCTACACCCCGGAGCAAGGCCATGTGCCAAGGGAATACTAGTTGCAAGGTACGTGAACAGAGCTCAGGAAAAAGGCTGGATTTACACTCTGTCATTATACAGTAGAGAGAGGTTTTGTATTCCCTGCATTCATTTAGCAACACAGGATTTAGCCAAAGGTCCAAACACAGCAAAGCCATTAAATTCAGAATATATCAAAGTGCCTCATACTGAGCTAAAACTGTGACGCAACACGCCGCATTAGAAGCAAACGGAGCCAGTGACATCAGGTCATGGGTGAGAAAGAGCACGCTAGAGGGATGGGAAATGCTTTGCATGGGAAGTGTCTGCATTGAGCCTGCTGCACAAACATTTGCTAAAGAGCTGCATTCTTGGCTCATGTGCCAAACCAGTATCTTCACTACATCATCTGCTTTATCTTAAACTGGAGCAGTAGGACTTCATTTCTCACTTCCCTGGGAGGYGAATGGCTGAGGAAGGAGCTCGCAGCTCCATCCAACACTCACACACGCTCTGCAGGGGATGTTCAGGACAGGAGCCGCTTGTGGAGGCACAAGAGCCTCTCAGGGCACGCTGGAGGGCAGGATCAACACCCGGAGCGCTGAGGAAGCTGCTTATAGCCCTGGAGCAGTGTCACCAACTTCCAAAACCCCACACCAGTCTCTGTGGCAGCAGCTGCCTCGCTTCCCCCCTGGCTAGCGCCTTTCCTGTGACAAATCCAGCAGCGGTGACACTCTGAAGCCACACAAAGGCCAGCAGGGTGACGTTATTTTACTTCATACCAGAACCTGCGTGTGCAGGGCCAGCTACAGAGACCTGCCACGTGACAGGGAGCACCGGCAGCRCCAGCCCAGCTCAAGTCCTGCCAACCACGTTCTCCACAGCTTGAGCAGAACCCTCAGGCAGTCAAACTCATTCCTCACGTTTGACACTTTTGTATCATACTTGCAATCTCTCGCGTTTCCTGACTGCACAACCCGCTCTGCTTGGTAATGGCTTAAAAAAATAGATGACACACAGGAATAACGACCTGAAAGAAATGTTGCACTGCCCCCCTGAGGAAGGTGAAGGCCTTACATTCATCTTTTTACATAAGGATGTTTGGTAACTGCTAGGACAGCACTTAAAAATCTCTTCTCTGCAATATCAAAGCGTACTGTGTCACATTATCTATTTGCAAGACTCTTTCTAAAGAAAATCAGGGCTATTTATTTACAATTCAATGAATCTCAACAAGTCTTTCAGTATACAAAATAGTGCACAAAAGAGAAAGGTTGGTATCCATGGCTGAAGGTGTTGGTTCTCTTCCTGCTGTCTTTGGACGCTGAGTGAAGTCCATTTCCATTTCAAAATGGAACAGCCCAAGCATTGCCCGGGCCAAAAATCCTTCCCACAGGAACACGGAAGATTTGCTCAGCTCATCCTGCTCTTCGTGGATGGGTCGGAAAAGTCACATACCCGGCACATGTAGGAGTCGATCCACATCAGTGCATCCTGTCCTCCCTTGGAGCCTGGTTAGCAGCACGATGAACACTGATTGTCGAGAAAAAGGGAGATCTTAAGCAGCGTATCTGAAAAAAAAAAAAGAAAACAGTGCATTTTATTTGTAGTTTATATGCATTAAAATGTAACATTTCTAAAAGCCATTAAAAATATGTTATTTGGCAGACCAAGCAAATCAGAGCTGCTTGTTCTGAGCACAGACACMATGTTGTTCCCCACACGAGCCGCACTCAAGGCCTCCCTCGCTGAGGCTGGTGCTCGTGCAGGGCRCTCCCGGGCCGTGGGGCTGCACGGGGCCGTGCGGGGTGCTACCTTGCACGACGTGGGGCTGGTGGCGCTCCAGGATCTGCTCCCAGGCCTGTGGCAGGGCCTCCATGGAGTCCAGGTTGTCGCAGCTGATGCGCTGCAGCAGCAGGCTGCTCTCCAGGTACCTTGGCGCCCGGTAAGGAAGCACACGGGGGTGGGAGGGCTGACACGGGGGAAGGGGGTACCGTGACACTGGGGACAGCCTGATCCTGGGGACACTGTGACCCTGGGGACAATGGGGCACAGGAGAACATTGTGACCCCAGGGGACACTGTGATCAGGGGGATACCCTGATCCAAGGGACACTGTGATACTGTGGGACTCCGTGACCCTGCGGATACCCTGACCCCAGTGACACTGYGGACACCATAACCCTGGGGAAGCCATGACACAGGGACACACTGTGACACAGGGGATACCCTGACCCGGGAGACACYGTGACCTTGAGGAGACCCTGACCCTTTTGACACTGGGGACACTATAACCTCACAGACATCATGACACAAAGGATACCCTGATCCCAGGAGACATCATGACCTCAGGGATACCCTGATCCCAGGGACAGCAACACTAGGGACGCTGTAACCTCAGGGATACCGTGACACAGGGGGACACGGTGACACTGGGGACCCCCTGACCCCCGGGCCGCACCGCTAGCGTCCCGCACCGTTAGGATACAGGAGCCGGTAGTGCCGCTCCACGTCCTGCAGCCCCTCGAG
>PTEX01000061.1:46166-92457 GCA_003342815.1 Eudromia elegans | reverse complement strand
CATGCCGCCCGCCGCCATGCTGCCGCCTCACTGCGTCACCGCGTCATTGCGTCACCGCGTCCCACGGCGTGCGCGCCCATTGGCTGCTCCGCGGCGGCGGTTGGTTTAAACGAGCCTGAGGCAGGCGGCGCGCGTTGGCAGCGCCGGTTCATCCGGTACCGACCGCCCGTCCCCTGGCACCGGCTCCCGACCCGCCGCCATGGCCCCCGCGCGCAGGAAGAACGCGGGAGCGGGCGCGCGCCGCAGGAAGCTCGCGGCCTTCTTGGAGGACTTCGACCGCGAGGGTAGGCCGGGGCGGCGGGAGCCGGGCTGCGGCCCGACGAGGAGACCGAGGGACGGGCCTCACCTTGGGTAGGGGAGCCGGGGGACGGTCCCTGTCGGCGCCCAGAGCCCGTGCGTGTGCCCGCAGTGCAGAGCCGGATCGAGCGGCTGCGGACGAACGGGCAGCGCCTGGTGCAGGAGGTGGGAGAGCTYTATGACATCGAGATCTTGCGGCTGCCGCTGGCGCTGCGCGGCATGAAGTGGCTCGAGTACTTCGGTAAGGGATGGCCTCGGCTCCTACCCACGCCCTACACCCCGGGGGGACTCTGCGGGCTTCCCCGCTGCTGCTCCGCACCTCTTTGCGCTGCCCTCTGTGTGCATTAACCTTCCCAACCTTTCTGTTCCAGCTAAAGGAGGAAGCAAAGAGGCCTTAGAAGAGGCAGCGACGGTAGGTGACCCGTTTAAACACCACCCTACTGCTCTAACGCCCTTCACACCAGCGTTTCACAGCTACTTTGTTATGCCCTAGAGGTAATGAACACCCGCTGCGTTTGTTACAGGCTTGGCCTAATGGTGCTGCTCTTGCAGCAGGGACTAAAGACAAAACCCGCAGCACTCCAGTAAGGCCTGGCACTCCTGAGCAGTCTACTGCCCTGCTAGGTTGCTGTCACCTCTAGAATGCACAAAAGCTCCCCTTTTGAGCAGAGCAGATGAATGTGGATGTGTTTCTGTCCCAGAATAAYTGAGGATTTACTCTCTAAGTCTGGCTCATTGCAGCTATTGATGATCCTAATGGTGTTATGACTTTTTTAATTGTAGGTGGACTTGGAGATAATGGAAATAAATAAAATAACAGCTGAAGTTATGCAGACTCCTTTAAAAATCATCAAGAAAGGTCAGTTTGCTTTTAAATATTGTGGTGAATTCCATAGCATGAAAGATCATAGCGTTCAGTAAGCTGATAATTCAGCTCTTATTTGTAGCCTTTACCATGTTTAAATAAAAGAGAATATTTCTTTCTTTATTCTTATTACCAAAAATATTTGTATTCCATTTTTAAAAAGTCTTAAATAGTATGGTGTTCTCTCTACTGTTTCTATTGGAGTTGGGATTTCAGGAGTGAATTATCACCAAAAATACTTGTAGCTACTTACTTTTTACCCCAGCTCCTAGCTAATAATRTATTGTTTTGAATAACTTTGTCTTTTTTAGCTGAAAAATCTAAACAGGATATTGAAGCTATTGAAGAAGAAGCAGAGTCTCCTTTACTACCTCAAGCAAAGAAAACAAAACATGATAACCAGTCCTTTGCAGAACTAGAAGCTGAAAATACTAATCTAAGAAGTGGAAAGGTAAGCAGCTACTCCTTGCATTGGCTGTTCTTGAGATGTAAACTTTTTTATCGAGATAATACCTATGACAATGTAGCTAAGGCCATTTGAAGGGGTTTCTTGTAGTGCATCTTGCTAAAAGCTTTGGGTTTTGTTTGATATTAGAGAGTGCATTTGCTTTTCTTGGTGCAAGTGACTTTGCTCAGGCCYTACTTCTCTTGCTTTTGCACATCTGCAAGATCATGTCCCATCCTCCTCCTCTGAGCTAATGTACTTCTATAGAGAGTGATATTCCCTGCAATAGAGATGCTTTAAAATTGACCAGCACTAGTTCCTGCTTCTTTTGTTCTGGGCAATAATGAATGTGGACAGTACTGGGTTAGGTTAAAAGTTCTTATTGTCTAGTGTCCTCCTAATGTTCTACAGCAGAGCTGAGAGAGGAGGGAAAATGTAAGAAAGATAGTAAGGTGAGAAAGCTCATAGAATTTTGCATGTAATTTGCTTTGGGCTTTTTTTTTTTCTTTTAAAAAAGAAGCTATTGAGTCAAATTTTGTGTGGAAGCTGGGCCTAGCTGTTGTGTGACAGCAAAACAACTGATTTCTTGAGTCCTCTCTTTCAGGTAAAGGCATCCACTAAAAAAGCAGCTGCATTAAGGAACAGAAGAGCTCCTTCGTCAAGAGTGAAACGCATGAGCAAAAGGTATTAGGAGATATCCATCCTCTTCCCCTGGCTTTCAGAAAAGGAGAGCAAGTTACTGATACTTTGAGTGGAAGGGAGTAAGCTTTGGTAGGGTTGCTAGTGGAGAGGCCACCAAGTAGGAAGTCAGTGAATTAAATGAAGAGCAGCTTCCTCTGAGGACCAGCTCTGCCTGGCTTGGGTGCTCACCCTTCATCAATAAGAGCCTCTGGTTTTCTTTAGCTGCCCCTTCATGCAAGTCCCAGCTTAGGCAGAGCTTGTCTATATGTTAACATGTTTCTTCAGAGCTGGATGTCTTCTTTCTATTTTCAACTTTAGCAGATCGAGCAGAAACAACTTTATCACTCCAGCTAATGGGAGAATTGTTGATGTCTGTGYTCGGGGAGGTACTTCCATGGTCACACCCAGATTTGACTCCAGGTTTGTATTCTGTGATTGTCTCTTTGTAAGTCCCTTCTCTGTGTTAGAAATTGTTTGCTTTATGCATCTGTGATTGATCTGTAAAATAGTCCTTGCTGGTTCTTTGGATCTGTGAAATGAAAGATTTGCAATCTGAGTGCTTTATTGGTGTAGCTGGATTTGATTTTCTTGAAATTTCATTTATAGAACATGCATAGTATTATCTGAAATGGTATAACGGAAGCAAAGATAAGATTTCTGAAAGGCAGCCAGAACCCTGGTGTTCTGTGGAGTTAGGATTGCACTTTTGTGACTCTCTGTGAATTTTGAGTCTATGTAAARATCTAAATTGCAGTTCTTCTGTCTGCTTAGTGAACCATTTCTGAATCTGTTCAGGCCTCACAGGCAGGCAGACTCCTCTGCTGTTCTGTCATTCTAGCTCCATTATAGACAATCTACTTGTAGGATGCAATTTTCTTTCTGTATTTGGGAATATCAGAAAACAATTGCAAGGAAGAGCACCTCTTCCCATCGTCCCTGTTTCACAGAGAAAATGGTTTTACATCCTTTCCATCAGAGAATATTACTCAGTTTCTTTATGATTACTTTAAGGGCAGTTGATTGCAGTAGTTCTGTGACTTTGGATTGTTTCAGGGTGTTCAAGACGCCGGGCCTGCGCACCCCTGCGCTGCATGAGCGGGTTTACACCATCTCTGCCAACGGCAGCCCCCTTGCTGACAGCAACGATATCTTCATTACTGTTCCTGTTGGAGGAGGGGAGGTAAACCAGACAGGAATCTGCACAATTGCCTTGCAGCTTTTTGGGGACTGGAGGGAGGGATATTTGGTTTCAGGCTATTTAATTGTGCCATCAGAGTTAATAGGGGATTGATATAGGTTTGAAGTAACTTTTGAATGTTTTTAGTCAGAAGTAGGAGCTGTTCAAGCTGCTCTGAGCAAAATGTAGGCTGATGTTATGCTTTATTTTTAAATGACTGAGATCTCTCTTTGTAGAGCATTCGTTTAACAGCAAGTGATTTGACCAAGAAGAATCTTCTTCATCTGAACCCAGAGGCCCAAGGGATTATGAAGAAGCTTTCAGTAAGTGTTTGTGTTCAGCTGCRGTGCTGTGTTGTCACTGCCACAGGACAGTGGAACTCCCTGTGTCTTGGTATCTTGACTCATGTTGCTGGTCATGAAAAGGGAAGCAGAGTGGGGAATAGTTTTTCCCCTCACATTTGATTTGATCCAAAGTATAGCTAAATTATGCACTTGTAGGAAGAGAACTACTGTCAATGTATTGAGAAAATGAATCAAACCAGAACTCTGATTACACTTCTGGAAGAAGTGGCAAGCAGTTGCAGATACTGATTAACTTCTGTTTCCTTCTAGGTTCGTCTTGCCCAAGCATGCAGTGGTGCCAGGACAAACAGATGAAACGTAGTGCTGACATCCTTCTGTAAATATGGACACTGCATTTAGGACTGCTGCCTTGAGTTCTTGCTCCTATTTGTTTCTTCTATTAATTTACAAAACAGAAGTTAGAAACTGTTTTTTTCTACCTAAGTATGTAACGGTATTAGGATAGATTACTCTTTAATTTGAGAGAGAAATACTTTATTTGCTCTTTCCATGGAGACCAAGGTCCAGTTCTCTTGGGCTTGCAGGCTAGCAAGATAGACAAATGTTCTCCTGGCATCTTGCAAAAGACAAGTGGAAGATACAAAATTCAGCCACTTGTATCTGGCAGAAGAAAGCAACAGATCAAGTTTGTTGTGTTTCTTTCCAGGCACATCCTCTCTCTGCTGAAGTGTTCAAAAGATGATGACTATCTCAGTATAGCAGTTGAGATACAGAAGGGCAAGTTACTGATGAATTGGACTAGATATAAAGCTGCTTGTAGTTTATGCTGCCATGAATGGTAGGGGAAGGGGCAGGTACAGCAAATCCTGTTCTTACTGAAGCTGTTCTATTTGTGATATTTTTTTCTTTACAAACTAAATGCACAAGTTGCCTGTAAAACATCTTACAAGCAGTTTAACTTTACAGATCTGTCAGATCTCTGAAGTAGATTCCTGGGAGTCATCTTGGAGCCACTGGAATGCCTGTTATCTGAGGGGACTCTGCTTTTTCAAAGCCACTTTGCAAATCACTAGGAGAATCTGTACTCATGGAATTGAGTATGGTCAGGGAAGAAGATAGCCAGGTGCAGCAGAACAACATTTAGATCTATTTGCTGATCTAAATTGAATTGGACTTGGTACATTTTYTTGACGAAGAATTGACCAATGCATACTGTTCAAACAGGGGAAAAACAACACTTGGGCACTAATGTTCTTTCCATTCTTTACAAGAGTGTAGTCTAAATGAGCAGAGATTATTTAAATTTAGGAAAACTTGGTTTAAAAGCCCTTTCCCTCTTAGGAAAGGGTTAATGTTCTTAACCTATATGTGGAGGCACACACCTGGTTTAAACCTTGCAGAATGAAGCAGGGGGAAGAAATCTCATATTTGCATTTAAGATCCCTGTCTTTTCAAGAGCTTGGAAAAGCAGAGCTCTCTATGAAGCTCAAGGTGTCTGAGAAGATCATTACATCATTTAAAGTTTTAAAGAAGATTACTCTTAATGCCAAGGGTCTCATTGTTAATATTTGTGACTGGTAAAGCTGTGTGAAGATATTTCACTACAGCCTTAAACTATGGTATGGATTTTAAGGTATGTCTGACTTATTCCTGATTGCTACTTCCTTCTTTTTTTTCCTACTTCTAGCATCACACCCAAGTTTAATTCCAGGTTTGTATTTTATTTCTCTTAGTAAGACCCTCCTCTATTCAAAACTGTTTGCTTTATGTATCTGTCATCCATTTGCAACATAGTCCTTGGTGGCTTTGAACCTGTGACATTAAAGTCTTCCTCTCAAGTTTTGTTTATCAGTGTTGTCTGACCTGTTTCTTAAAGCTTCACTATGTGTGTTTGATACAAGAATTTGAGATCTCAGTGTTAAAGGGGATTGCAGAAACAGAATGAAACAAGCAGCTTTTTTCCTGCTTCAGGTGCAGCTTTGAGGAAGTCCAAAAGGCTGCAGAGAGAGCAAAGGAAGGGGGAAAGCAGCTCTTGGAAGCAGCTCATGCTTGATACCAGGCTGCAGCTCAGCCTGGGAGCTGAGGAAGGTTTTGGAGCATCCTTCACATGTTCATTCCCTGTTGCTGTAGTGCAGACCTCAGCTCTCTGGGTGTGTTTGCAGGCTCCTGTTTTAACAGATTTCAGCAGCTTCTCAGGGACAGTGGCCCCTTCTAAGCTGCAGGTGGCAATGTTGTAATCTAAATCCTGGAGCAGGATTGCTTTCCTGACTGAGTTCTGTTAACATTTAAATGGAAAAGACAGTAATTAAGCTGTAACTAGACATGTGAGATGGCTGCTTGGATGCAYATTTCTAAGTGTCAACTTAAACAGGCCTTTTCCAGGAGGAAAAGATGCTAAGCCCCTTGTCCATCCTGGAGCCTCTGTTCCCTGGTTCTTGCTGCAGGTTTGGTCGTGACCACCTTTTTAACTGCCTTTGGTCCGGGTTCTCAAGGGAAAAGTCTGCTCTGTGAAGCCCGGCGTGCTGCACCCTGCTGTGGTGCCCCAGCCTGTGACACTTGGGGCCATGGACAATAATGCTGTGGAACTCCAAGGTTTCTTTTCCCATTACCCAGCATGAGTTAATTGTAGCTGACATGAATGAGAGCCACCCTGTAGCTGACAGGCACATTCATCACCTAAACCTCCTCCCCTGCTCCACTGGAGGACTCCTCTGTTGCTCAGAGTTCATTTCTCTGCTGCTTTATGGCTCGTGTAAAGCRTGGGCATCACTTTGTGGCCTCCTGCACATTAGATGGCAGAAAATGTTTTCTTTAACCAAATCACAACTGTCCTCAGATCTGAGGGGGGGATGGATATGTYGCTGTGAGGAAGCTGGTGTCTGCGTGTAAAGGTGGAGCCTTTTTCCTGTGTTTTATTTGTGTGTTATTTCCATGCAGCCTGACCTGCCCTTTGCAATGCAGGGTCTCTTTCYCTGAGATGGATTTACCATTTAATTAACCTCACAACTCTCAGCAATGGGCCATAAAATTGGGTAAAATGAGGCTGGGGTTTCCCTCTGCAGCTTTGTGTGAAATTGGAGCCTGCTGGGAGCCCAGACTGAGCATATCCTCTTTAGTCAGAGTGCAGGTTCCCTAAAGCCAGGGGCTTTCCCAAGCAAACCCTTTTGTCAGGGAATCAAATCCATGTTGTCCAGAGCCTCCCGTTTGCAGCAGGRTCAGGCTACAGCTGATGGCTGGACCTGCCCATGAAGGCCCAGGGTCACAGAGGACCCCATCAGACCCAGCTGCAGCGAGTGACCTGCTGCCAAGCAGGGTCCCAACCCTCTATTTGTCTCAGAAAACTGGTGCCAGGAAAAATGGCATTATCCAGATTTGCTCACTTTCCTGTAACTCAGAGAGCACCCCCTGCCCTTTTTCTCTCCAGGGAAAGATTTATCACCTGCTACAGTATAATTAATCTAATTTCCCTTAATGAGGCAGCTGCAGCCTCTCCAAAGGTCGAGTCCCCACCCATGCAGCTGCTGCCTCTCCCCCTCTGTGGCTCCGCAGCGGCTTTTCTGCGGTGATGGGGACCCTGGTCAGTGCTGGGGGGACCTTGCAGCCCAAAATGCAGGAATTGAACAGCGGCTCTAATGCAACAGTAACTGCTAAGCACTGTTTTCCTTAAAGCCTTTCCTACACTTCTATGGATCAGCTCCTCCAGGGACCGCAGCCCTTCCCTGGTAGCAGGGGTTACCCCGCTGGTGAGGGGGCTAGTGTGGGAAGAAGGCTTTAGTTGTGGCCGGTTGCTGCACCGTGGGCACGTCGTGTCCACTGCAATGCACTGTGACACCCAACCCGGCGCTCGCCCTGCAGGACAATGCGGGGTCATTTGTTTGTAGCTTGGAGCAGCATCCCACAATGCAGCCTGAAACAGGCCAGGAGCGGGAAGAAATCCCCATCCAGGGGCTCCTCCTGCAAAGCTGCCCTAGACCCTCCCTTCCCTTGGCCCAGGAGCAGCCCCAGGAGAACAGGCTGCTCCCCTGGAGCCTCACACCGTTAACCAGCACATCCAGAACAAACCCACAGGGCCCAGTTAGGGTCTGAGCTACTTGGCTAGGTCGGTGCCTCTTCATTTCAACCCTCCGACATGGCTCAATAAAGACAAAAATTAACAAAAATGTCAACAGACCTTTATTAGCATTTAGCATTATTCCAAATCATGGCAATTCCCTGGAGATGTCTGACTATAGTCCAAACATGAGGTGTACACAGTGTCCCTTGTGATCTTATATATTACATTTATTTCAAGCTTATAAAAATATATATTGATTTCTCAAGTACGTATTTACAGTATAGAACAGGTGGTTAATGAGTATCAAAACCCAGAGGGAGCTGAACCAACTTGAGGCCATTTTTGGATGCAGGTGACAGGGGGATGGTCCCGAGTGTGTCTGCCCTGAGGCGGCAGGAGGAAGAGGAGGGAAGGGCAGAACCGGCCCTGGAGTAAGAGCAAAACCCAGACGCACCCACCCGGTTGCCTTTGATGCCCTGCCGTGCCTGGTCCCTTCCAACCTTGTCTCTCCTTCCTCCGCTGACCCAGCTGATAAACCTCATCCTTCCTCGTACAGCAGAGCTGAGCCCTGCTGCCCGTCACCACCTTCTCAAGCTCCTCTGCCCTTCCAGCTCTTGGTGCAGTGGCACCTTCGTTATGCTCCTAATCATGCAAAAATAAAGAAATCAGCTCGCACGGTCCCAGGGCCTCCTCCTGGGCACCTGCAGCCTCTTGCACCCGCATCCTGCATGACCATCTACACTCCAGACCCCTTGGAGCCATCATCATCAGCTCTGGCCAAGGCTGCAGAAGACAAAACCACCCTTCTCTCCCCATCAAAACCTTCTCCTGTCCCCGCAGAGGTTGGCAAGGGTGGGGAGGCCCTTCCCTCGGCTACTGGAAGAGGAAGGAGGGTGCCCAGGATTGGCAAGGCAACGGCAGCCCGAGTGTTTCGAGCTGCTCGCCGCGGTCCAGCAGCTGCAAAACAGCATCACTAATTAATTTAATTACAAGGCAGCGAATACCTCCCCAAACAGGAGGTGCCAAAGGGATGCCAGTTAATTTTAAAAGCATAATGACAATCTATAAGGAAGCTAATATGTTTTTCTCGTTTATTATCCTCTGTGTGGATGGGGAGCCCAATTAAAGGTCTTTATTGTTCCAACAAGCTGGGCTAGGGAGAGGACGGGTCCATTAATGTGCTTTTTTCCTCGGAGAAAAAGGTGCATCTCTAGTGGAGACCGGGAAAACCAAACACACCATAATTAATGCTAAGAAGTTAGCCCAAATGCCAGCTACACAATTACCCTGTCTAAAGGAAACCGCTTTCTGAAACGCTGCATCTAAGCCCATCACCATCCTCCTCCTCCTCCTCTTCCTCCTCCGCGTTCACGTAACGTGTTCCAGCAGCAAAKGGGCTCCCAAGGATCCGGTCCTTGCCCACAACCCTCCATCGCAGTCACTCCTACACACAAAGGTTGAGATTTTCCATAATTAAACGAGGTTTCTCCCGCTTCTCCCCAATGGTACCTCCTTCTCCATGAACGCTGCCCTGCTGCCTCTGCAAGGGGTTGGGGAGAAAAGGCATCAGAGCCTCCCAAATCCAGCAGTTCGTCAGCGGTGCCTTCAGCTGCGAGGCTCTTAAATGGCCTAAAAAAGCAGGAATAACCTTGGAAAGGGAAATTCACATTCTAGACTGATTTCTACCGAAAATTCATTGACCTTGAGCACTTCCATGAAGCAGTATATGCTCTCTTGGAGCTGCTTCCAAGAGCTCTCCYGGGAAAGAGTGATGGGCGCCGGGGCCTGATCCCTGCTGGGATGATGTGCCCGGACCCTCCGCACAGCCAAGGCCAGGGGCTTCTCCCAGCGATTCCTGGAGCTACCTCCTCTTGGATGGATATCCAGCCTCTATTTAAAGAACCCAAGTGGCTGGAGCATTTGACAGCTCCCCTGCTCAGTGCTTGATTAATGTCACCATTTCTGCAATTGAGGTCCCCTTTGCTGACTTCAATTCGCCCCAACAGGATCCTGAAATGCCAGGTGAGCCCTCAGCCACCCTCTTGCCCATGACGGATCTCCTGCTCTCATCTTCTGCACCCAACAGGTTCAATTACCATCCCCGGGCTCGTTACCAGATGTGTTTTCCAGACCCTCGGAACTGAACTATGAATTTTCCAACACATCCCACGCACCGAAGCAGACACGGTCCTTGTGGCAACCACCTCCTCAGGGTGGCTCCCAGGACGGAGGAGCCTCCTGGAAGCCACCGCAGCAAAGGGGACCAAAGGAAGAATCAGGTCGGTTCAGCTCCCTACCTAGAGAACTATAATAGACTTTCTGTATAGATAAAATGTAAACATAAAGAACATACAAATTGCACTTGATCCTTGGGATCTGGTGTTTCTACCAAATAAAGGTTTCTCTTTATCATTATTTACTCTTCTGGGTAGGAAACGGAGGGATGCAGAGTGACTGGGACAGAGGTGACAATTTGCTTCAGAAAAGCCACCCAGTGCCGTGGGGCAACGCTGCCTAACCTGAGCACGAGGCAGGAAGGAGGGGATGAACCTCAGAGGGCAGCAGATTCCCCGGAGCAGAGCCACAACTCGCCTGGGGAACGCCGGCTCCTCTCTGCTTTCTCCCTGGTTTGCAGGGCTGGTTCTCCACAGGGCCACATTTCTCCCCACCAGCATTGCACACAGTCGTGCTGTGCTTATGCACATTGCTTTTTGTGGCTTTTGTTTACTGGGAGTTCTGAAATTGGGTTCAGAAACCTGTAAAAGAGAAGGCAGCTTTCCCAAAGTCAGCCTGCACTGCCTGAACAGCAGGGATTTGACATCTGCTTAACAGAATTTATGGTATCTCACCATGACATTGCCTGGAAATGTCAACACAAGGCAGCAAACATAAACAAACAGCAGCCAGGGCCTTGTTGAGGCCATTTGTTGGTGAAGTTTGCACAAAAAGGTCTCATCTCTGATGCAATCAACCTATCTGAATACCGTGGAATTGTGTCAAGCCTTTGGATACTCTGAACTTAAACTGGTCACAGCAGCCAAGCGAGAGGAGCTGGGGGATCAGTTTTACTCAGGAACATGTCAGCTTAAAAGAAAAGAAAAAACCACAAATGAGTTTCTACCAAAGAGAAGTTGAATCTCTAAAATACCTTTTCCTGCAAGAGCCGCCAGGTCAGATCCAGACATTAGCACATGGGCCTCGTTGCTTAAGTGCTCTACTAAAACAGAAGGAAAACGTCCAGCGTGACAACTGGTAGGTGCCCTGCAAGCAGAAGAGGAGCAAGAGCCCCTTGTTTAATTGTGATTTAGACCTTCATTCTATGGTGCAGTCTAATAGGAAGATCTGGCTCGAAATGCAAAAAAATTTCTAACTAACTGCACCGAGCACAGCTGCCACAGCATTCATTCTCTTTGTAAATCTTTGTCTTTCATCATCAATAATTCACTTGTAATACTTACAGACAACAACCAAAGGCCTCTGCACAAGGCTGCCAAGACACATTTAATTAACTTCAGTCATAGATAAGGCCTGCACCAATGGGAAAAAACAGTGTGCAAGAGATGCAGTATTAAGTTACCATTTGCAACAAAATAAAGTGCTGCCGTGCCCAGATTCCGTGCCAGGATTCCAGGGATCCCATGGAGGAAATAGGTGGTTCTGCCCCAAACCCAGCACTTGGCCAGGTCTGTCCTAGGCCCTGGGGTAACCAGACAGCTTGGAGTGCTCCCTGCTGCAAACCCGACCCAGGCTATGGGATGTTCTGGCATCCCTGCTTCTCACATAGCCCTTCCCAGGGCTGCAGAACTGACACTCTGCAAAGGCTGAGGATGCTCAAAAAAGCCTTTTCCTTCCCCTTTTGCTCTGCATTTTGGTGAACATTGGCCTTTGCTCACCAACAGCAAGGTAACTCTTGGAGTGGAACGGACGTGGTTGGAAAAGAGATCCCTTTCTGCATACCAGGTAGGCAAAGTCACCTTGAGGAAGCTGGGTGCAAGGGATGCTGCAGTCTCTAAAACCAAAATCAACAAAAACTCCTTGTGGGGGGCCGTAGAACAAGTCAGTTTGTAGGAAAAATACCCATGGATTACACCAGCACGATGCTAGATACCAAAACGCTGTCTCTGGATTAAACCAGCTCATGAATGTCCATCCACCCTGTTAAACTAAGTACCATAAGAAAAGGCATCGTTATAGCTGGACTCATCTTACAAAACACTGCTGGGGAAAACCACATCCACCCAGGCAGGCTACATTCCCACACACATCCCAGGAGCCTCCCTGGCACAGGGGAAGGGTGGCCCTGCTCTCCTGCCACACGGAACGACTTGTTTGGCAGCATCCCAGTGTTTCCTCCATCCCTGCCCTGCTCAGCTGCTCTCAGCAGGATTGCAGGGGTTTGGTGCAGTTTGGGCTGGTGTGCAGCGGGTTGTCTCCTCCCCAGGGAGCATCAGGCGAGTGCTCTGCACGGTCTGACCGAGGTTGCTTCACACTTGCACCCCTCGGCCGTGCATTCGGATCACCTGCGCCCGGAGCGTCTGGATCCCTCTCAGGATGGTCTTCTGGTGCTCCAGCAGCGTGATCCCCAGGCTCAGGACATCTCTGGAAAACCAAGCCCCACATCAGCAGTGAAAAAGCCCTAGGGGGGCAGTGCCCCGAGCTCCAATTGCTTTCCAAGAAGGTGCAGGGCAGACTTCAGACCCCCAGGCTATTGCAGACCTGCAGGACAAATCGCCAGCCTGCTGTATGAGCCAGCCCAGTCTGAAGCTTGACAGCAGCCCAGGGGCAGTGCATGCCTTCAGTCTGCAATTCTCATGGCAGTTCCCTACCCCACTGTCAGACTGAGAGAGCCTTTACTGCCAGAAAAAGAAGGAAAAAAAAGGAAAAAGAAGATTATCAGTAAACTGCACCTTGATTTGACATTGTTTTCTGGAAGGGATATGTAGGTCTATTCCTGTCAGAAACTACACGTTTAAATATCAGCTTCAGGAACAGCAACTGAGATGACAGCGCGTGCCATCCAGCCCACCCAGCGAGCTCCCACAGACAGGTTTTGGAAGATCTGGGCTCTCATTTTGTGACAACTGACTGTAATTTAAAAGCAGAGCTTGCTCACACCGCAGGGGCTTATAGACAGGAAACCTTTTAACTTACTGCACTGTCATCCTGGCCACAGATTCCAAGTAGCAGTAGCCCGCAGCTGCAAAGTTATCCTTGTACCTGCCCATTTCTATAGCTTCCAGCCACTCGCCCACAGAGCTGAAAGATGGGAAGGCTGAGAAAGTACGTTCGGCGAGGGGAATGGATGTGCTGTGGGACCTGTTGACATAAGGAAACACATGAAGAGGAGCAGGGGACTTGCACCCACACCCGCAAACCCACAGGCAGAGGCTCAGCCTGCGCCACGGGCAGCGGAGCAGAAGGGCAGCAGTCACCTGGTGCACGTGGAGTTGGGGCACTTGGGAGGCTCTGGGCTCTGCACCATCTTGCTCAGCACGTTGTGGAGGTGTGAGAACTTGGGCCGCTCGTTGCGGTCCTTCTGCCAGCAGTCCAGCATGAGCTGGTGAAGGGGGGGCTGGCAGTTCATCGGGGCGGGGAGGCGGAATCCGTCCTCTATGGCCTTCATCACCTGCAAGGGCAGAGATGGAGAGGAGAGGAGGAAACATCTCTGAGCTGGGGGGGGGGCAGAAAAAGAATTTAATACAAACTGTATGCAAAACCAAAAAGAAAAAAACCCATCCCAAACCAGCCCCCGTGGCAAACCTCCCTCTGCCCTACCCTGCACCAGTCGGTACCAGTAGCTCCTCTGTGGACTACAGAGACTAGGACGAGTCCATGCAAGCCACGTGCACCCCGATAGCAACGCCATAATCCCCCTGTGCGCTGCCGCAGGACTCACATCCTGGTTGGACATGTCCCAATAGGGTCTCTCTCCGTAGGACATGACTTCCCACATGACGATGCCAAAGCTCCACACATCACTGGCAGGACTGAAGTGCTGGTACTGGATGGCTTCGGGGGCTGACCACAGCACCAGGCTCTTCCCACTCTGCTCAGGCAGAAAAAAACGGGAAGAAATTATGTTCTCACACACAAAAGAGCCCGGCAAGAACGGGCACAAGCAGCTCCCACGGCTGCCATCCACCGTGCCCTCCACCTGCATCGCAGGGCGGATGCAGAACAGCCCTATGCACCTATGCACCGCATGCAGTTTTAATACTAAGAGAAAACTTTTGCCTCCATTTGTCTCATAATGGCCATGCAACAGTATGCTACACGGGAGCCCGAGTCCTGAAATATTAATGGGAGAGAGGAAATCTCAGGGAAGAGCTGATGGCATTTTCTGTGTTAATATTTAACGAGAACCCTCTCAGAGCTCTGCAAACGCAGTCCCCCTCCACGCTGGCGTGCTCTCCTACGGCCAGCATCCCCTCCCAGGCTGCAGGGCCCTTCTGGACACGCAGGTGACAGTCCCTGCAGCCACTCTAATGAGCAGCAGGGAGCCCTGCAAGCCAAGGCCAGGGTCCCTTCGCTGCAGCGGGACAAGCCGGGGTGGCCACTGCTCTCTCTGCTCCCCTTATATCTCCAGCACGTGCCGTACCCAGCAAGGTGCTGGCATCAGGGACACTCTCCCCTAGAGCTCCGTGGGCAGCGCTGCCGTAGTTGATGCTGCGGCTTCGTGTGCAGCGTCACCCACCCTGCACAAACAGCAGGTGCTCATTTGATTGGAAGAAAACTGCTGCTTTTTAAAAAGATTAACGTCCAGTTAATGCGACGCTGCAGTAAGTTCAGCTGATGTAAAAGGGCTGTGAGCTATCAAATGAAATATTCCATTGCTATTCCAGAATACCACACCTTAAGTTCTTCACTGTCAAGTGATATGCATCAAACTGGGCTGTAAAGCAGCTTCCCATGCCCGCAGCACACCCGGGGCGGGAGCTGCACCCTCTCCAGTGCCACAGGGTGACTGCACAGGCACCTGGGCTGGAAATCCGTGCGACCGGAGGCCGCCAGCCCTGATCCACGTTTGTGGAGCCTCAGGCAGCTTCTCCAAGTGTGTGTGAGCACTTAGGAGATGTATTGGCTAGCAGAGTTGCAGAGGCGTGAATAGGAATCGAGTAGGACTTAAACTCTTAATTGAAACCCATGAATTTCATTACGGGTGATAAAATAGACATAACAAACCCAGCGGCTGCCAAAGCTGCCTTCAGCCACCTGCCTTCTCCCTGCCGGTTTGCACACACATGCGCCGAGCATCRCAGCGAGAGGAGAAAGAGGGGTGGCACCCAGGAAGCTGAAGAGTTCCACAGTCAAGTGCAGTTCATTATTAGCCAAGAAAGACACTGTTAGGATGCAAAGACTGCATTCATAGACGAGGAGGAGCAAATGTGAGCCTAGGAGAAACACTGTTTCTGGAGCAGGCTTGCTGCATCTATTAACTCCAGCTGTGAAAGTTGGCTGGCTTTGGATATGATCCCTATTCAGCATCGGAGCAGGCCTGCAAACCTCTCCAATGATGCCAGGCCTCGGTCCAAGCGATGCTCAGCAGGGCTGTGCACTGCACCCAGGGAGGATCCAGTTTCGCAAAGATTTTTATAGCCATTCTGTCAGCATTTTGCTTTTTGGAAGCATTGAAAGCAGAGTTTGGCAATGCAGGAGTGTCAAAGCGAAAGGAAGCCCTCTGCCAAGTACTGCCAAGCATAGGTAGAGATGTGCAGGACACCAGTGCTCACCCTGGTTGGTCTCTCTTATTTACGCCTCTCTTGGGGTCAATAGGAGAGGGCTGAGATCTAACAGCTACTCCGTGCCAGGTCCAAATCTCTGAGTGTGCTCCTTTGCCTATGGGCTCAGGCTTGAAGTAGACTTCAGATAATCATCTGGATCAAATGTTTCTCTCTTCTTCTTCTAAATCTGGTGCGGATGGGGAAAACAGGGAAAACTGCTACCACTCCATGTGGGGGACACCTTAAGCAAAAGATAGCCGTGATTTTTATGCTAACAACAAAAGAATTTGTTTCTAACTTCTGAGTAAATTGTGCTTTCCTCAGTCTTTATCAACAGATTTAGAAAAGAAATAATCCAAGGCTCAAATTGCAAACAAAAGAAATAGTTTTAAAATCCCATTTCTTGAACAGCTCACTTTTTGCTGTTCTGTAATAGCTGCTTTCACTGTCAGCCCTGGGCACCTGCAGAACGTGCACTCTCTCCTCCTACTGCATGAGGAGCTGATGGTTCAGTACTGCAGGAGGTTTAGGGAAAGACTTCAGCCTTCCACACCTCTGCTCTCGTGCAACATCACCCTGGCAGCCACCAGCCACCTACAGCTTACCAGAGTGGTGAAGATGGTCTCCAGTTTGTCTTCTTGTGGCTGTCGGAATCCAGTTATTTTGCAAGCCAGGTTGCTGTTTACGAGGACTTTGTGGGCAGCGAGGCTTTTATGCACGTAACCCATCTCCGCCAGGTACTTCATGCCAGAGGCAATGCCCTGCAACATGCCAATGAGCTGGCTGGCYGTGAACTGGCCCTCATGTTTCTGCAAGGAAGGAGGGGAAAAGCTTCGAATCAAGGATGCCAAATTCAAGGAGAATAAATGGGGGCACTGCCAGCTGTGCCCAAGGGGGTGACAGACCCCAGCAGTCAACAGCAGCTGCCCCAGCACTCACCCTGAGAAAGGAATCCAGCACTCCGTTCCCCATGTACTCCATCACGATCATCATGGTGCTCCCTGGACAGACAGGCAAGGAGCATTTCATGATTCCTGCTTCTTGCAGGAGAACAACATAAAGGCAGAGCAACCTTCCAGCCCTCCAGATGTTAAATCCTCCTTTTGCGGGGACAATTTCAGCACTTTGGGTGAAGCCAGAGCAGTGCAGGAAATGAGGGCAGGTCTTCCAACACTCACAGCCTCGCCCTCAGAAACGCAGGTGGAGAAAACTAGAATTTTCTGGCTGAAAATGTCGAAGTAAACAAACTACAGCCATCAACCCAAAACCTTAGGTTGGACTTTAAAAATACCCAAACTAAACAAAACATTCTGCACTGCGAAATCATTCCACGAGCACCCTGTAACATTCAGGCCTTCTGAGCACGTAACAGCAGAATAAACCACTGCAATGCAGAGGTGGGCTTTACCTCTCCCTCCGTGGAACCCGTGCAAGGGGTTCCCCACCACGGGGGTCACTCAGATTAGCACAAGAGTGCCCCCCGCCCTTTACCTCTGGTGACGACTCCCTCCAGGCGGATGATATTGGAGTGGTCGAACTGGCCCATGGTGCAGGCTTCGGCCAGGAAGGTGCGTCTCTGCTTCTCCGAGCAGCCGGCGCGCAGCGTCTGGATGGCGACCGGCAACTCCCTCTTGCTGGGCAGCTTCAGGCAGCCCCGGCAGATTTCCCCAAACTCTCCTGTGCAGCAGAGAGGCGAATTAAAAGCAGCCCTCGCATCCTCTTATCAAACACCTTGCGCTCAGAGAACCCCACGGGCAGCGATTTTGTTATCATCCCTTTATACGCCGTAACGGACCGCTCTCCATCATTTCCAAGCCCTTAGAATGAGTTATGCTGAGAGCTGACATTATTTATGGCTTCCTCAAGCTCTCGGGGCCTTTCTGTAGCACAAGTGATGTTTTGCTGTGCACATGAGCAAGGCTTTCCTGCTGTTAATAAGAAGCTTGGCCAGGCCACAAGCTCAGAAGAGCACAGAGGCCTCCGTGGCCACAGCCCCCCATAAACATCTCTCTGTAAAATCTTTTTATCATTTTTCACCCCTTTGCTGAACACCCAAACCTTGACACAAATTTAGGACCAGCACATGAGAGTTTAAGGGTTAATGCAATGTAATTTCTTCGTACTCTTCCTAGCTCCATCAGCCAAGCTCTCCATGCTCTGGCCAAGAGTCTCCTGGAGGTTTCTTCCAGAAAAGGAACATCATCCCACAGCCACCAGGTTTGTGTTCCCCAGGTGTGACTCATGCTGCCTCCAAGCTCATCACAA
This sequence comes from Eudromia elegans, assembly GCA_003342815.1. Classification (NCBI taxonomy): domain Eukaryota; kingdom Metazoa; phylum Chordata; class Aves; order Tinamiformes; family Tinamidae; genus Eudromia; species Eudromia elegans. Next base: position 74,647 of record PTEX01000061.1, on the reverse strand, counting down.
ACCCCAGATCTGCTTTGCATGGCAACAAAGCATAGTGAAGGCCACGAGTGTTTCTGCAGCGTTTGAGGCAGAGGATCCCACTCTTTACAGTCACACTTGACTGCAGAAGCTGACAAATTCATAAAAATCTAAGGCCAGCATTGCCTTTACATGAAAAAAAAGACGATTTGAAAAGCTTTGAAAAAGCTTTACTCATTTGAAAGCCAGGTACCTATTAGACCAGCAGTGAGACAAATGCACTCCTGAAGTCTCTACATTTAAATGTCTTCCCAGCTAATTTATTTCATGACTTTTCAAACACCAATTTGCTTCCGAAATATATTTGGGATTACTGTGTTAACTGCTCTGCAGCTAAAAAGATTCCACTCCACAATGTCCTTTAGGCTGGTAAGCAAATCCCTCCTCCTTCCCTGCCTCCATCTCTTTTTTTCCCCAGCTGAATACATCTTTAGGGGAAAAATGACAGAGAATAATCGCGTTTCCCATGTTCTGGTGCCCATTAGCGATTAAAGCTTCAGGATCCAGCGAGGGGATTTTAATTTGCTTTAAGTTTTAGGCAGTGAAGTTGATGAAAATCAATAAATCATTAAGTTCACATATTTATAAATAGTTTTTTTGTGCTGCTGTCAGGCTGCCCAGATGTAGATAATTGCTGATGCTTTCTGGTACGCTCCTCGCTGTTGGCTGCGCTGAGAGCTTCAGAAGGACAATCAGCAATGACAGAGCCAGCTTCTGCACTCAAATTAACCAGCCCTTTCCCACCTCCTTGCCGGGTGCAAACAGGGAATGTCCCAATGAGGAGCCTGAAGCCACTGGCAGGTGGTCACTGCCACCAGGGCACAGCCACGGATGGAACAGCAACATCCTTGAGGAGAGAGGCCTGGAGCCACCTTGGATGGTCCTCCATGTGGAACTTGCCTGTGCTGATGATCCTCTCGATTTTGATATTGGAGCTATCCAGTTCTTTGGCAAAGAGGTGCACAGCCTGCATGGGGTCTTCGCAAGTGTCCGGGTTGATGTACGTCCTCCTGGTTGGTATTTTAACTGCAGGGAAGCGGGGAAACACACGACGAATGCATGAGAAATGCCAGGACAGCGTCCCAAGGTTCTGCCCAGCCAGGATGGGATGAATTCCCAACACTTGGACATCTCAATGCACTTGAGCTCTTGCCACGTGCCCTGCACAGAGCACATCTGCTGTCCCCCATTGGCACAGGCTGTCACCAAGGCCCTGGGGAGGGCTGCACCCTGCAGACTCAGTGTGAGCCCAGGCATCCCGGGGCCGACTCAGCCACAGAGGCTGCTGTGGAGATCCAGAGGGAAAACGCCTGCCACTTGCTGGGGGGTTCCTCAAAACTCTACCTTATGTATCCTAAAAATGAACAAAAAAAAGGCCAAAGCACGAGAGTTTGCTGCTCACAAGCTAAAATGCTACGGTATCTCTTCATCTCTTTGTGCAACACAATGTCTGATGGGAGAGATGAATGTTTTGGGTGAGCAAACCACAGAGCCAAACCCCTCCTAGAAGGGGTCACCACACAAGGTTTCTCTTCTGCCTTGCACCCCACTTGCAGGTGGCCTCAAAAACAGCTCTACTCTCCCTTATTCTGAGAAGTTCCTTGCAGGAAATGCCTTCTGCAAACTTCTGAGGGCAGAACAGCAGCACCCAAGGCCCTTTAAAAGCAGATGAAACAGCAAAGGCTCATCTGGAAAGCACACAGGCTCTGCTGCTTCTGAAACGCTTCAAGGAACAGAAGAGCACGTGTGTGTGCCATGGGCACAGGCTAGGAATCAAATAAATTCATCAATCCTGACACTGGAATTTCCTTTGGCAACTGTTGTCTGCAACATCATTGCTGCTCAACAAGCAAGAGGCAGCCCAGGAAGCAAAGCTTTATTCTCATGTACCTGTTTGTGAAAAGCTGACAGAATAATTCATATGCCATGTGGAAGCCTGAAAGCATCTCCATCCCCTTTGGCATGCCAGTGACCTGTGTGTGGGAAGGACGGACACTGGCTTATGAAGCTGTCAAGGCAGCTGTCTCCAGAGAGCTGCGTTGTGCTGAGCTGGGCTTCTCTGGGCTAACACGGGATGACAACACTTCAAAAACAAGGATTCAGGACGGCTGTGCTGAGAGCTGGGTTCCTAATATCAATAAATACAGAGATTCCCACACAGTTACACAGACCAGAGCGGCCAGGCTTTACTCACAGTGGAAGTACAGCTCCTCATCTCCATCCTGGCTGGCTTTGCTGTATCCGCACTGTCTGCAACGAGAATTAACATTCCAGTTATTATCTGGGTGGCTGTTGCTGCTTCTCTCCGGCTGCAAGGGCTCAACGAGGCTCGCTGTGCACAACAGGTCCCCCAGGAGGACAACCCTGGGCCATCTCAGACGTGCTCCGCTTGGGAACTCTGCAGCCCTTCTTGCATTAAGTGCTCTGAGATACCCCTAACTGCCCTGGTGCTAAACCCAGGGCTCCAAGGGGTGAGTTGTGATGGACTCTGCCAGCCTCATGCCTAAGCCCGGGTGTTTCAGAGGTCCCCTGCTGCTCAGGACCAGGCTGGGGGAGGCCGGCATCACCCGAGCACCAGCAGCTCCTGCTCTGGACACAGTGCTATGGTGCTGCCAATCCGCACTTCCATTTCCTAAGTATCATCCACTATAAACTGTCTTCCTCATTTTGGGCTCCATTTGCTCTTCTGAGTTAAAAACTACAGGCTGTTAAACTGAGACACCTCTCACATAAACACCTCTTCAAACCATTTCACACCATCTCGCTGCCCTGACGAGAGGAACGGGAAGGAGGAGGGAAGGATGAGTTGTCCACCCACCCCACAGCCCCCTGTGYAGAGCAGCTCTCCAGCTGCCGGGGCTCCACAGATAGACTTTAAAAGGGGAAATAAACCACATGTGAAATCCCAACCCTCAGTGTGGAACCGGCACGGAGGTTTTAGGTAGCGCCTCTGCCATGCAGGGGGCTCAGACGTGCCCTGGGGCACCCCATGGGGCAGCCTCTGCAGCACGGGGTGGCTTTGCGGCGGCAGAGGACGGGCAGAAACCTCCTCTGCTCTGGAATAGGAGCTTGGATTGACGCCGGTGGCGGAGCCGGTGGGAGCTCTGCAGGCCCAGACCCGCGCGTGCTGGGCACGGGGACAGCCCAGAGACCTCGGCCACCCCTCACCTCCTCCAGACCATCACGCCGATCACCATGGATACCAGCACCGTGAGCCCAGCGATGGCCACCACGACGATGATGAGGATGGGGTTCTGCTCGCTGGAGGCCACCGTCACTGCCGGGAGGGAAGGAGAGAGGGTCGGCACCACCAGGCAAAGCAGCAGATCTCTGCTCCTAAAAACGCAGACCAGGGGACACGCGGCCAGTTTGCTGCTGCCTCCAACACAGAACCAGGCAGGGGAGGCTGGAGAGCTGCTCCAAGCTCAAACCATGCAACGGAGACCACAGATACCCCAGCCCAAGGCCCGGGGGGCGATTCCCTCACAGGGGCCAAGCGACTGTTTATGGTCCTTTACAATTTGCATTCTGGTTCAGCTCTGAATGTCGAGCCGGTGCGGTCAGATTAGGGCATGGGACAAGGCTGAGCACATAAGCGGAGCAACCCGCGCCGCCACGCTCCTCCTTCTGCTCGTCAGCTCTAAAGAGATGTGCCCGTTTCGTTGGGGGTAGACGTGTTAAAATTTATGGCTTACAAATGGTTTTCCTTCAGCACGTTAATCCTTTCCTTTCCTGCTTTTGCAAACAGGGGTATTAGAAAGCTACATTCTATATAAAATTTTTATTGGATTCAATTCATTCTGAAAATGTCTTCTGTGTGGTAAATGGATGCAATTTAAAGCCCTGTTAAACACAATCTGTGAGAGTCGTACTGAGCCAGCCATCTCAGGGCTTTCATTTCCAGCCAGGGTGGGTTATTAAACAAAACCCTATGATCTCCCCAAACCCTCTTTTAGCCAGTGAAATAAGATGCTTCTGGACTATAGTTACACATGGAAACTGTGAAAAGTAAGAGCCCCAGCAAGTGATACTGATGTGGGCTGATCTTATTGAGGCAAGCATGTAACAAAGTAAATGCCTGAAGAATCAGGATGGATGGGGGACTTCAGGCAGCCATCGTGTATGTGGGACATCCACCCGGTCAGCTGAATTTGCAGGCTGATTTTGTCTCCCGTGCTCAGCCCGCTGACCCTTGGCTCTGCAGCACTCTTTGAAGGCTGCACAGCTCAGCAGAGCAAACAAGGAACGTGCCCCATGCAGCAACGCTGTCAATGCCTGCGAATCATTCCCTTGCCACATGTCCGAGGGCCTCATGCCATGCACACAGCGAGAGCTGTTCCAGCATCAACAGCACCCCAGTGTGACCCCCAAGCCCACTCACTTGGGCTCTGCTAAGCAGTCTCGCAGGCAATCTCAGTAGAAAACCCAGGGACCATGTCCTTTCTCTCAACACCAGACACAAGCAGAGCTGATGAGCCAGCAACCCACGCTGCCCTCACTAATGCTGTACCAAGAATAAGGGCAGCAATCTGCCGGACAGGCACGCCGGCACTAGCAATCTTGTTAAAATAGAAGAGGAAAATGCAATTAAAAGAAAGTGCCTGGAAAATATCTGCAATTGGATCCCAAACAGCAAAATCACTCACACTCAAAGGGGAGGGACGGTGCACAGAACAGACGCTGCTCCATGAAACCAGCAGTCTCGGGCACTGCAAGCCAGGAGTGTCCCCACAACTCAGTATCTAAGTATCTAATAGCTTTCTGTGCATGTGGAAGGGCGATATATAACAAGCCTTGTTAACACTTACACTCTCCTAAGGTTTCCACTTCAATACTAGGACTGTAATTTCCGTAGTCCTGTGAAGAGGATGTCCGGATTTGGAAGATATAAAGGGTGCCAGGCTTCAGGTTATTGACCGTCACGGCTGTTGATGTGGTTTTCACAGTCGAGTAACTCTGATCTCTTTGATCCTGTGAAATAATGAAACACCAGAGATCTAATTGGACTGACAGCTGTGCCGTGGAGCAGGCAGAGTGCAGCTGTATCTTCACTTTGCCTCTGGGTCCCATCAGGACACTCTGTCTAAACATAAAGCCTCCGATAAAAAGAATACATTTACTAGATGTTCCATTAATAGAAATTACACTGAAAGGTCACATGAAACAGCAGATGGGCCAGAAGACGCGTTAGGAAGACAGGCTGGGGAGCGGGTGATGGGAGCAGCTGCAGCACCCGCAAGGCTCCTCTCACATTGTCCGCCGTGCTGCCCCCTGCACCGGGGCTCAGCCRCTGGCACGCGGGGCTGACTCCGGGTACGGTTGGAGGGTCTTGCACAGCCCGCGATGCCCGTGGCACACATGTGGTCTCAGGACCACAAGGGTGTGCATGGACACAATGCACTTGCACCGAGCGCCTGCAAACACCCTGCCTTGGGTCCTTAACAGAGTAAGGAACTCTGGGGACATTTATTACACAAAACTCCCTACATTTCAGGGGCACATTCCCAGTGGAGAGCGTGCAAGCAGCAGGAAATGGGGCAGCGTGCCTCCTGCAGCCTCAGCAGCAKCAGAGGCTCTCTCGAGACTAAATAAATGTATATTAGCACACACTGAGTAATCAGTGTTGGCAGGTGCATTTGCTTATCAGCTCTATTCCCTGGCATTTTATTTGCTTGTCCAGCTACCTACGGAGTTCTCTGCTCTTGACTAAGGCAGAGAGGCAGCCAGGCTGCATTGATGAGAACTCTGCACTGCAGAAAGAACTTGCCTTCTGCTTTCCACGCAGCAGAACAGTTCTGAGGCCTCTGCTTCATTCTCTTCATTTGAAAAGCCAAGGAAACCATAACCTTGCCATGAGCTCCAGCTAAACTCCCACTGCTTCTGCACCCCATTGAGTTCATCTTCTCAGCCCTGCCTCAGAAAAGCCACACTCACTCGCAGCATCACTAGGAATATCCATCAGGAGGAGCAAAACACGTGCCCATCACCGTGTGCTCAGAGCTCCTTGCCCTCCTCTGGGACAGGGATCCCACAGGAATCTCCAAGGCACAGGGGTCTCAGGGCAGCCCTGCCCTCCTTGAGGCTGCTGCTTGGGACAGGGACTGGTCCTGGAGGAGGATGCTCGGAGCAGCGCAGGACAATTCCCTGGGCTGCAGGGTCAGTGGGCAAACACAAGTGAGAAACAAGGAAACTCATTAGCTGGGCTACCCAAAGACTCACTATGACTGCCAAGGCATCATAAATGATAATTTATGGCAGGAGGCAAAAAAATGATGCTTTGAAACCAAAGCATCCTCTCTCCTTAGCAAGGAGACTGGCCTGTCTCCGTCCCCATCCCCAAGGAGGTTATCTGAGGCCAAGCTGCACCGGAGCCGGCAGCTCCCTGGCCACGCGTCGCTCTCTAGGCCCAGCATCTCCCGGTTCCTCGCGCACGTACGCGCTGCATGGTCCTTACGGGTGCTGAGCAGCCTTGGCGAGGTCTGCGAGTCCCGCTCGCTGCCACTAATGGCACAACTCACGAGTAGTTCATTACGCTTCTCCCAGGCTGGGGATGTCACTGTGAAATGTATTTTCTGTTTGATACGCTTTTCCCCTCGAATCTCCACGGTGAAAGTACGGCTTTAAAAGCAAAGATTAGGAACTAAGTTGATTTTCATGTCAGCATCAAGAGCCTCATTTCAGTGAGTAATTGCTAAGCCATAGTTTAAGTTCCCTATCCAAGCTTTGGGCTGCAGGATAGTTTGATATTTCACATACACTGTGTATCTCCTTGCTGCAGCCCATTTGCAAAAGAATTACTGTATTATGCTTCAGCGTTTGCCCTCGCCCACAGATTCCTCCCTTCAAATCTATCAGATGTTGAAGATCGTATTAATATGAATCAGCTCCGAGGTATCTTGTTTCTAAATACAGAACGTCAGCATGTCACCTGCACCGCTTGCCTGACGTGTAATCAGTTTCATAACGAGCCTGAGTACATGCAGATAAGGTAATTTGCAGCACTGTGCCATAAACTGTGTTTATTTTGATTTACAGTATCTCCCCTGCTCTCTGCCCACTGGCATTTCTTCTGAAATGCTCAACCCACAGCGTCTGCCAAATAACAGCTATTTTTTTAAGCTAAAGGACTGTCATGGAAATGTTTGCTTGTGTCCCCTCCGGGGTGGAGGATCATGCCCAGATCACTAGCCTGAAGGTCCAGGTTCGGTGGCATCCTTAAAGCAGCGAGGTCCACAATGCCCATCGCTTTCTGAGAGAGCAGGATGGGAACATGGTGTCACCTCATCACTGATCTAGAAGCACCGCATGGTCTAACGGAGCAGATTGCATAACGCCAGTCAAAGCAAAAAGATTTTATTGGCCCCCATTTGAAGTGCTCCTGTTACTTACCAGTGCCAAAGAAACCTCCACAATTGCTCAGTCCACRTGTGTGCACAAGCACACACCTTTTCCAGCACTGAATATGTAAAAGTAGATGTTTTACTGCCAATAGAAGCAGAGATGCAGACACCAACATCAGGAACAACCGCTGCACAAGTGACAGGTTGGGCTGGCGATGGAGAGGAGAGGCAGGGAACCACTTTGGGGTGTCGGATAGAACTGGAAATAGAGGGAAAGGATCTACCTTCTCATAGTACTTGATTTCGTACTCGGTGCTGTTGGTGGTGGGGAAGCCGGGCTCCTGCCACGACAAGGAAACGCTCTTCTGCTCCACCCTGTCCGTGCGGACGTCAGTGACAGGACTTGGCGCTGGAAAAGCAAAGAGGGGAAAGCAGCAGATCAGCAGGTAGCCCTGGGCGAGCCCTGCAGCAAGCTCACTCTGTGCCAAAACCCGCCGGTTTTGCCCTGAAAAGGAGCCCCTGGACAGCAGGACTGAGCACGGGGCTGCACCATTAACAGTCACCCACGTGGGGACACTCGAGGCTGGAGGTGGCTTCAGCAGGCTGCTAAATGTTCCTGCCAAGTGTGAAACGCAACGTGGGGGCAGCAGGGCTCTCATGAGACACCCGGCCTTCCGCAGCCTCCCCCAGGCGCCGGCTCTCCCACTCGCCATCCCGTCTGCCCTCCCGACAAGGGGCCGGGTGGGAGAGCCGACCGTCCTACACACCCAGGGAAGCTGCCTGTTTATTTCTAGCTAGCACGTGCTCCATCCTCCTCCCCAGCGTTTGTGCTCCTGTTTAGTTCATCTCGCCATGCAAGACGCCCTGCCAACGATTCTCGTTTTAAGCAGGTTTGGCTCAGAACAAGCTGACTTCTCCTGTATGAAACAGGCAGCTCGCTGTCCCCAGCTGTCCCCAGGCTCTGGCTGAAGGTGAAACCTTTGCTGTTTGTCACAGCTGCCCTTTGCTGCACCAATTCCTGCTTTCCCAGACTGATCCAACTCTCCCATGCCTTCTCTTTGACCAYCCTTTCAAGTGTTTTGGCACCTTGGTTGCACTGACGCCCGTGGACATTTTAATTAGTGCCTGTGACATGTGGGTGCTCACGACTGACCTCACCCGCACAGCCCGATCATTTCTGGATGTCCCTAATCCTGGCATGGGGAACAACAAATCCCAGGTCCAAAGTCCTTGACGTCTCCTTCCGCCTGCCCCGCTTTGCTCCCGCACGTCCTGTCGGCACTGCTGCTCTGCAACCCGGAGTTCCAACTCGGGAGGCTCTGGCTGTGCCACCAATTTGCTAAGTGGCTCTTTCAAGTGATTGCACCTTTAGTACTCAAGTCTCCTTGTCTTAAAAAATAAAAAGGAGTGGAAATATCCCGTGGTTTGCAGGACCTCTGCAGGCTCCTTCAGCTGGCCCAGTCCTGCCTGGCCCCCGGGGAAGGAGGGTTTGACAGGTGAGGGCAAAAGCATCTCCCCATCTGCCCATTCCCCAGCCCGAAGCTGCAGGACGGCAGCAGGCGCAGGAGAACTCGGCCAGTTCTCCCTTGTCCTGCTCCTCCATCAAACCAGGACATCTGCTTGACCCTGGTTATCCCACGGAGACTCCCACGGAGAGGAAGGGTTCCTGGAAAGCAGACTCAAATACCTGTGAAGTTTTGTATGTCTCGCTCAGCCCATTCATCTCTGCTGAAGAGCAAAGTTACCCCGATGTTTTATTCATGCTCGTTTGCTCCTTGGCTCCCAGTCCTTTCAGATTCCACTGAAAGGGCAGAGGAGGACCTGAAGAGCAGCCCAAGCCACAGGAAGAGTAAAAGGAAGGCACGGAGCACGGCGCGTGCCCGTGCATTTGTATGAACTTGCTTCCCCTATACATTGCTTCCTCTTTATTTCAATCTCGCTAAATACTATTTGGCATTAAAAAAGAAAAAAGATTATTCTCCAAGCAAACACGCTGGCCCCAGAATTGACCTTTAAGGGGATATGCAATTGTCTGCGTGTGGAGAAGGAGGAACAAGTTCACTCCGGCAGCACCAAGTGAGATAAAAAGGTTATTACTGTTCCAAACAGCCCAAGCAGAACGGGACTAATTCCCCAGGTGGCTGCATCATAAAGCTGCAGCTCAAATGAATGCAGAGGTCTGGATCACTCTCAAAGACCGAAATTAAAAGGCAGAGCTGCGGGGATTTTCATGGGCATTCATCAGGTAAAGCTTGTCACCAGGCCAGTGCCTCCCGGAGCACACACAGCAACCTAACAAACAGCTCGTGCTTTCCAAACCTCTCCAGGTTTTTGCCAACGCTCCACGGCAGCATTTTGGGTTATTTGGGTGAGCTCTGCTTTGTCCAAAACCGCTACAGATTCTGGATGCTAATGCCTCGCCCTGTGTTCCACTATAAATTCATGAGGTCAAGTACAAGACAAGGTGCTACAAGGGGAGCTTCATCATTCCCCTAGCGCAGCAATTCTGCAAAGCGTTTTCTGCTGTCACTTTCTTCACGCGGGTCTGCATTACAGAGAGCAGCGAAACTGCTGCTGTCAGCAGCAACCTTGTGCCAGGGAGGCTCCCGAGACCTTAAACGTGCCCTAACAGCAGGGAGCCCTGTGCCCGCTCCTCATAGTTCACAGACCCACAATTAGCCTGAAATAATTTGCACGCGTTTTGCACAGTTTTCCTCCAAACTTGGCCAATCACACTTTAATTTCCACTGCTTCAGAGCAGGGACAGCGCAAGCCGTAATGCATCATTTGCTGACGGAGAGGAGCAAGGAGAAGGACCTTCGTGTACAAGAAACACTCCATCAAGATGGGAAAACGAGGAACGCTGTCATCCGTCAGCACATGGGGAGGATGAATATGTGCACCTTCATCCCGGGAAGAAGAAGAACCCCCCTGCAAGCCTCAGGGTCTCCGTGAGTGCACACAACCATGTCTTACAAAATGTCAAGCGATGCAGCCCGGTAAGCAGCACGCCGCCTTCACCTTGAATTCTGCCCCTGTAATCTCGAGCTAAGTGCTCTTTGCTGTTTTATGCAACTCCCATCAATAAAAGATCACAGAGACGCCCTGCCATAGCTCAGGGTCCAGCAACATCACTCGGTCCCGGCCTTTCTCCTTTGTAAGGAAACTGAAACAATCCAAAAGGACGTTGAGCAGCACTGAGCAGGGCGTATGAATAACAGGTATCGTTAAGGACAGACTGATAAAAGCTGGCAAGGGGTCCTCACTGTTAACAAAGTTGTCAGGAAAAATTACCCTCACCGAGTGGCTCGCGGTGCAGCAGAACTCTAGGTGCCGGAAAGGAAGGCACCAGCCTCAAGCATATTCAGAGGGGATTAAAGAAAATCATAGAGACTATAAAGCAGTTTACACTGCGAAAAAAAAAGTCTCCCATCAATATTTCAAACTCCCCCAACAGTAGCTCCATTCTGCAAAAGCAAACATTAAATTATTCACCGTTCTGCCTGATTTTACACACCCCGCTCCGTCGTGCGCAGTTTTGCTCTTAATTAAGCAGCTCACGGAGACAGGGGGACGAGCGAGCCCTGGTGCAGCCGCCCTGCCCTGCGTCGCTCCCGGGGGGCCCGTGGGCAGCGGCTGTATCCGCTGCATCCCCGGCAAGGCAGCGCTCGCAGGGACCTGCTGCTGCTGCTGCTGCAGGTGCTGGGTGCAGAGCTCTGCCCACCCRGGGCGGCTGCATTTGCTTGTTAACCAGCAGCGATGCCGGCGGTCAGGGCCGGTGGAGATAGAGCCGCATAATTGCAGAGCAAAGGCTCATTTTTAGGCTAATGCAGGAAGGAGCCTCTCTCGTTCATACATTCCAGATGCCTCTCCTGCCACCGTTGGAGGCGAATGGCACAACGGGAGAGCACGTGGCACTGTCCCCACCTCCGCCCCGACCAGCACGGGAGCCTCAGCCCTCACTGTGCAGCCACCCCAGGTCCCGCAAGCGCCTGTCCGAGCTCCAGGACGCGGCCACGTCGGGGTCCCCAGCGCCCTCGGTGAGGCTGCCCCGAGCCCGACGGCGACGGACGGACACGGAAGGTCCCATGGCAGAGCCCCGGCGCAGGGCGAGCCACATCCGTGCAGCCTCGGCTACCAGGGGGTGTCTCAACAGCGGCTGCATTATTAATTTGCGACAGATTTAAAAGCTCTTTAAGATAGGAGCCGATCCCTGCCAGGAATATAAATGGCCTCGTCCCACGGCGAGCGTTTACACAGCTAATGCGGCTCTGCTCCTGCAGGTAAATGGCTCTGTTCCCTCCTCAAACTCTCTAATTTAGCCCCATGCTGGGGCTAGATTAGAAAAAAACACTGTATTAATTTTGCCTCCTGCAGACTAAATAGCATCTTTCCTTTTCCCCTACAAACACAATGAACAACTGCTAATTCCCTCTCGTGGACACTGCAAGGGACGGGCRCTCTGCTCAGTGCTATATTTAGAGGGGCTGGGATCTGACAGTTAAATAAGGTCCCGTTTCTTTAATTTTTCCCCCAAATCTGCCTGTCTGGAGCCACACTTTCCTGCTGTTGCCAATGCAGCCTCCAAGACCTCGAGATTGCAGCTGGGAGGGAAGTCACAGCACTTCAGCCAGCCTCACCTTCCTCTCATCTCCAGCCCCATCCAGCACTCCGGCAATGGGTTTTAGGGAGCAGGGGAATCACTTTGGCTCACAGGACCGGGATCCGGCTGGAAGGCAGCCCGCTCCAAAGAGCCTTTCTAACCCTTGAGCATCCAGCTCGTGCCAAGTTGGGACGAGGCCATAAATAGCTCAGGGGTCCTTCGAGGAGGGCCGTGTGCTGCTGCACGGGTGACAAACACGCTGCTCGATTCCCACTGCAAAGAACATTCGTCCTCTGCAGATGAGGGGCTGGGAAGCGAGGACTGCAGCACCCCCGGTGCTCCCTCCTGGAGGGACACGAGTCTCTGGCCTTAGAGGGGTCGGGTTTGAGACGCCGCATGCTAAAGAGGTGACCTCCCTTCCCCTTCTGCTGCTAGGCACAAGTTAATTATCACTGTCATTTTTCACGTATCAGAGGAAAGCAAGCGGGAGGAGGTCACCTTAGGGCCTGCAGAAGGAGCAGAAGAACAAAAGCTGCAGCCCGGACATCCCCCCATTCCCTCCACCTTGACAAGGGACCATTCCCGACTTAAAAAAGGTCGGTGTCTCAAGAAACATTCCAAACTGTGCAGGAATTCACCTAATTCCACATCCTCACCTGCACCCAGAGGCTTCTCCACTCGACAAGAGCCAGTGATCGGGAGCAGATTACAAGATTAATTCTGCCATATTCTCTACATGTAGTTCAGTTCCTTTAGGCATAGGCAGGATGGAAAAAGGGGCTGAAATTCCCACATACCCAGGAGAAACGCTGTGCTAACTACACACACGGTAAGGGCAGGCGTTCATATTATGGACCTGCTGTTTCACTCCCTCCAGAGCAGATATTTGCTCCTCTTGCTGCGTGTGAGCAAAGAGCAGCTCTTCCCAGACGGGAGCGATCCGGCTTCTCCGGCTCTAAAATGGAGCCATTCGCCTGCCTGACTTGGGATAAGGAATAACCTGAGCTCACGAAAGGGAAGGTCCTCCCGGAGCTGACCCAACCATGAGCAGCACGGATCCTAATGAGGAGTGACACGTCCGCTGAAGAGCAGTGTGTGGCCCAGCATCCGCAGAGCAGATTCCTAAAAATTATCATCCGAGGAAAGCAGCAACACACACAAACCCATTTGATCAAGTGGTGGGAAAATTATCTCTAACAGGATCAAAATTTAATCTCTTCAGATGAAACTGCCGGCCAGTTCCTGCCAAGAGGTATGTGAGCATCATCTGTCTCCATTAAGCGTGGCTTGGCAAGGGGTTTTCATGCAAATTAATAACCCAAGCGCAGAGGAATAGACAAGGACACAACACGGCACAGCGGATTGTCCTTAGGCATCGCTGACAACCGAGCAGAGAACGACCCCCTTCCAGGCAGCCCGTGCACACGAAGCCCATGCTGGCCTCCCCCCATGGTAAGAAAATAGAAACATGAAGCCTAAAATAGAAACGGGCACTTAGGGTACGAAATTGTGCCACCAAACTGAATAGAAAAGAGATGAAATCAAAGTTTCCGTCTCCAAATGATAACCGATACCTGAATCTCTCTATTTTTAGGAGTTTTTCTTATGAATAGGCTGAAAATGCTGTTTCTTTGAAGATACTTTTTGTGACGGGTATATTCAAAGCAGAGCCTCATCGCAGGCCTCGTGTGTTGGCTGAGGTTGTGATTCCCACCACGGCCACGAGGCTCCTCCGCGTCCGACTGCTTGAGCCCTGCGCCAGCACCCGGCAGCGAGGGGTAACGGGGTCCCCCGGCCGGGAGCAAGAGGAGCCCGAGCCAGGGCCTCCGAAACACACCAAGCTCCTCTTCTCTCCATCCTACCCATCGCCACCACATGAGAACGTTGCAGACAGAAGGGAAGACATGGAGACCTAATTATAAACAGCCCTCATCACCGAGCACCCAGGAAAGCAACAGCGGTGCCAAAGGGGACACATTAGGACACTCTCAAGACACCGGTAGAGCCCGAAGGCTGTGGTCACACACGCTCTAGAAACCACATCCTTTAAGCCCCAAAGCTCCTAGCTGAGCAGATTAATTATACCAAAATGTGACACACACGCATAAAACAAAGTGGGAATCTGTTTTCTTGGTGAAACACGAGTGCGGCATCGCTCTGATTTCAGCAGTCACTTGTCTTAAACAGCAGCTGTCTCCAAAGCTGTGCTCAGCTCCCCAGCCTGCTGTCCATATCCAGGCAGCCCACAGGGGGTTTTTTAGGACTCACAGGAAAAAACCAGGAGCTGAAGCCTCTTGTTGCAGCCTGGGGAGCGGGGCCGGGATGTGATTTGAACTGTTTGTGCTGCAGGTGACGCAGGGTGACACAAGCTCCCACCATCCCGAGCCTCACGGGGCAAGCACGGACCCCGAGAGGGCAGAGAAAGAGGAGAGGCAGCGAAGGCCCTACCTGCGGGGCCCGTGGAGACGGTGACCTCGGCGTACTGCTGCTCCCCGCGCGGGCTGACGGCCGAGACGCCGTTGAGGGCGGCCACGCGGATCGTGTAGTTGGCGTGCGGCGCCAAGTTGAGCAGGGTGACGGTGCTGGCCACGAGGCCCGTGCGCTGCGGCACAAAGCCCACGCCGCTGCCGCACTGCTCGCAGCGGCCCCACGGCGGCCCCATGCAGCGGCTGCACCACACGCTGTAGGTGACGTCGCTGCGGCCGCCCAAGTCCGCGGGCGCGCTCCACTCCAGCACCAGGGTCGACTGCTTCAGGCTATAGACCAGGTTCCTCGGAGCGGACGGCGGACCTGCAAGCAGAAGACGGCGTCACTGCACGGGGGCTAAACGGAGCTGGAGCAGCAGAGCACATGCGGGCGACGGAGCCACAGACACCAGGGCTGGGGTGCAACGCTGCAAGGGGGCACGAGGAGATGCGAACACGCTCCGGGACGTGAGCCAGGAACACAGGATGGAGCATCCACGCTGATGGAGCAGCTTGTGTGCAAAACCAAGCAGCTTGCAGCAAGGTTTGGGAAGTATCTAGCCCGTGCTGGTGGCTGCTCCCTCGCTGCTCCTGCTCCCTCGCTCCTGCTCAGGCTCCTGACCCGCTCGAGCCGGCCGCTCGCTCAGCCCCGGTACTCTCAGGCAGCTCGGGGTTCCTGTTATCACACAGGCAGCTCTGTGGTAGCCATCAGCACAGGAGATAGGGTCCAATCCAATTAACTAGAAGGCATTCAATTAAAATCTGTGAACTCCTATACCGACTAAGTGACTGGGCTCTAGTTTTACCGGGGAGCACCTGCATTTATCTCACCAGATCTCAGCCCTCCAGTCTCAGGCTGGGAGCTCTGCACAGGGAGCACCACCTCTCCAGCCCTTCCTCCCCGTGCTTGTACCCTTGTGCAGGCCTAGGGACCCCTCCTAGGGACCCCATGGGCTAGCACATGTGGGGAGCGGTGGCCCGTGTACCCCCAACAGCCTCCCAGGCACCCCACTCTGTGCTGCAGGACAGAGTGCYGGGACAGCAGCAATGTCTGCAGCCCCGTTTTCTCCCTTGTTCCCAAAATGCTGCTATTTCAGCCAGACATACGTGTGCAGGAGGCAGATGGTGGGTCTGACGGGGACCTGGAGTAGTTCTTCTGGCACGAACAGAACGTGGAGGCTTCTTCATGCGTGAAGCTGTGCTCAGGGCAAGGAGAGCAGAGCGGGAGACGGAGGGAAAGCTTGTAAAACCCAGGAAGGCAAGCTGAAAAGAGAGAGGGAGTTACAGAGCGGACACCACCAGCAAAGCAGAGCATACCTTTGATGGCTTCACCTCCCTGTGTCCTGGATATCCTTTGCCTGTCACTGCCTGGCAGATATCAACCAGCCAAGCCACCTTCTCTGAGCATCCTGACACCAAGCAAGGTGGCCCTGTGGCCTGAGCCAGATGGGATGTTTTGAATGTTGTGATTGTGCAGCTTTGCCCCAAGGCTCTGCAACCTTTCAGGGTGCTGGGGAGAGTGATTAGACCTCAGCTATTATTTGCAGCAACAGGAGAGGTGGCTGGAGGCAGAGGAAGGACATGGGGGAGGAAGCGGCTGCAGTGGATGCCAGCACGTGGTTCAGTGTTGGAGTCACGCTGGCAGGGGAGAAATCACACGGCAGCAACAAGCCTCGGCAACAACCCCAAAAGGAGGGGAATGTTGAAAATGGAGAAGTCAGAGACCTCATCAAGCACCAGAGGTTTGTATACAGACCCCAGGCACAAGGCTGTGTCACCGGTGGCTGTGGCTTCACGGTGCAGATGACAGAGCAGAGGCAGAGAGGCGGCGAACTGAAGTCATCAAACGACAGGAGAACAAATTTGCTCTTATAGGACACACGCTGGCTTCCTTTATCCCTTGAGAAGTGCCTTTGATATTCAAATAAATAAGTCATTCGCACGCTGGTCAAGGATTTGCTTGATCTCTACCAGGAGCAGCACAGAGGCTCACAGCAGTCCCACCAGCAGGACACCCAGGAGCTAGTTCTGCAGAAAAACCGCATCAATTTACAAAAGAAGAAAAAAAAAATAGCTTTAAAACTCCACAAAGGAGTTTGCAATAGCTCCAGTTTGACCTTAAAAGGCTTGAAAAGAAAGCAGCCTGCAAATAAACGGGTGCCTCTTGCTGCTAGATGCTCCCTGAGAGCTGGGGCAGGCGAGCCGTGCGCTCGTCCTGCAGCCACCGCATCCCCAACCGGGCAGCTCCTCCCCTGCCTTGGAGCTGCCTTGGTTCCAGATGGATTTCAAGCCCTACGGAAGCACCCGTGTTTTGCTTGGCTTCTTCATCTCCTTGATGTTGTGCTGCTTACTGCAACCCCTCCATCAGCTCCCTGATTATTTAAGCTTAATCACTTCTAAACTTCCTAGATGAAGAGATCTGCCAGCCCTCTCCCTTATCATTTTTAAGGAGTTGGCTGCCTGTTCCTTTGGCAGATTATTCCAGTGCACTCCGGGTCACGGATTTTTAGCATGATATAAAACCAGCAGCTCCAGCTGGGATCTCAGGACACAGCACCAGACATGGCCTCGGCAGTGCAAAGGACTCTTGCATAGGATGCTGAAAATGGCCAACATAGAGATGTTATTTTAGCTCCCAAATGCCTCCGGAGATGCACGAGGCCCTATAATGAGGCATTTGGGAGGAATAATGAAGCATTTCCTTGGGATTCTGTGGAGAGAGGCCTGGGATGCACATGGAGAGCTGCAACACGGCCCACGGCTGCCCCAGCGCTCGGACACGGACTGCGGCTGTGGGTGCTGCACCCTGGCTCTGGGTGCTGCACCCGGCGGTCCATGAGGTCCTGCTCTGCAGCTGGACGGGACGCTCGCGTTGCCAGAAGCACCCAGAGGACGGACACCCCTTATGAAACACAGCGCGGGTCCCCTGGGCACCTGCGACGGGCTGAGGGTCCCCCTGGTCTCGGTGCTGCAGCCTCCCGGCCGGCGCAGCTCCCACTAGAGCTCCTCCATCCCGATGGGGAAGCCCCTCTCGTCATGGCGGCGCAACGCGGGCRCCGGTGCAAGATCCCTGCTTAGAGCCGGTGTCAGGCAGAACAGGAAAATCAATCCTGCTTACAAACTTGACGGGACCAGGGCAATGAAACCAGCAAACACACAGCCGTCCGACCCCAGCCTCAACGGTTATGTGAGTTTGACACCTCAGTGCAGGCAATTGAACGTTTGCAATTAGAAGCATCTTTCAGGCTGTTCCTCCCTTCTTTTTAATAATTAGAAATTTACAAAATGCCTGTCCATATATATGCCCATGGATATAAGGTATGAACTGCCTCTGTCTGCCAGGAACCCGCTCCCATGCTGACTCCCATGCGAGAGGCTCAGCCTGGAGCTCCGGCCATTCCTCCCTGCGCCTCCCGACAACCCGAGGACGATGGAACAGCCGATAGATCACAGCTCCTAGTTTCCCATCTCACAGAAACTCCCACTCGCTTCCATCTCATCCTACGAGTGTTTTTCTTGGTCTGTAGCTGGTTTAGGATCCCTATTATTCTCCGGTGCCAATATTTTCTCGAGGGAATGACAGCTCTCAAGATCAGTCCATCAGTTTACAGAATGAAATCCTCTTTTTTCCCCACGCTATTCTCCACTCTATTCTTCATCCCCTGGTACTACTACAACTTCCTAAGTAATGAAATCCAATGACACGCAATCCCAGAGCCTAGGGCACGCTGGATCACATTAATTATCTCTCCACCCCTGTTATATGTATTCATACAAGCAACTGCCTGTTCACCAGACACGTCTTATTCATCATGCTGATGGGGAGGGCACATGTCCCCTTCTTGCACGGGGGCAGTTTTTCCTCTTATATTCACATTTGCTGCCCTTCTCTGGGCTACAGAGGAGGATTCCACCGAAAGAAAAAACAATTTCATGGCCAAGCTTCTCCATAGGGAGAGTAGGAGCAGCTGAGGAAGCTGAGCTGGAACATGCGGGATAGGTGAGTGGGGCTCCCATGGGGTATCTTTAATTCTCCCTCTCCACCAAGATCCAGATGTCTTCATCTCACAGCCCCACGATGGCCACCAGCATCTCCCTGGAAAAACACTGAGTTCCAGCTCCAAGGGTTGGTCAAAAGCTGCTCCTTTGTATTTTTTGTCTTTATTTTTAGAAAAAAAAAACAAAATAAAAAGAATAATATGAAAAAAGCTGCAGTTTGCTGAGTGTACAAGATTTACCTAAAAAAAATGGCCAGTGAGATGCCCACCTGAAATCCTCATCTATTGCTTATGGAAAGCATCAGCGTTTGAGCAGCTTCATCTTGTTAATCGATGAACAGCAATTAAAAGTGACTCCCTCCGAGTGTATTACACGGGACACCCTGGCTGCAGGACCCAGGCTCAGAGGGACCCGTGGCCCTTCCACCCTTTGCATGGACTTTATTGCTCCTGTAAATGGTGTTGGCAGCTCAGGCCCACTCTGCCGATGGGATAAAACCTTCCATCCTTCCCTAAATCCACGCGAGCACCCGGATTCCTCTGCACATTGTAGCGGGATCAGCTGCAAAATGGTTTGTAAATTAGGCAGCAGGTTTTTAATTAGACAAATGTGAGGAGAAGCAAGGGAATGTTCACTGACACTGCCCCGGACAAATCGATAGGGTCCAGTGAAACCAAAAATCCATTCCCAGCAGCTTCTGAGCCTTCTAATTAAAAAGTGTTCATCATTTTGCAGAGGAATGGGTTGAGACCTGAGCAAATACTGAAGCTTAGCATAAAATATTAAGAGAATGAGCTTAGATGGAAGATTAGACACTAGGTGGAAATTGCTTTAGGAATAGCTTAACCCAGACAACTTCTTACTAATGTTAATACAAATACCAAAGTGTACCCGGGCAGCTCCTTGTGTCTCCTGGTGCCAACAAGGGACCCACTCGAGCCAGCGCAGGGCTCCGGGATGCAGCAGAGGGTACAAAGGGGGCCCCAGAAGACTATGGACGCTCGCGGGGGGAAAAGAGATGCTCAAGGAGAAACACCAGTGAATTCCATAAAATTGCTCCCCGTGTTCAGGAGAGGGAGCCTTTACTTGGCAAAATCCAAGTAGGAGGGTGCAGCTAATACAATCATCAAGCGCCTGCCTTGAAACAACAACAACAAAATCACTTTTTCATTTAGCACATAATTCAATTAAGCCTTGTTTACGGACTTCAGAGCCTCCCCTGCCTCAGCCACGGCCCATCACTGCAGTAGGCATCACTGCCCGATGCTCCACACCAACATCAGTGCCAGCAGCCTGGCAGAGCTGTCAAGAAGTGCATGAAAACAAGGACAAAGTGCCCAAAAAGTGACAGGGCACCTTGTAAAAAAAAATATATTGATAGAGGAAAGTTTCAAAGGCTTCTATCAAAGAGCCTTGTCTACAAAATGTCCTTGGGTAATAGAGGCTCTCCTGTCTTCCCCCTACATGCTGGGTTTGCAATCTTGCCGTGTCTTATTGCAAAAACTGGAATCAATATTTTGCAGGCAGTGAATGATACTGTCACAGAGCCCCACTGTGAGGAAGAGAAAGAAATCGTGTCCAGCGCCTGTGCCCGCACGAGAGGGACAACGTCGCGTAGCCGAGATCAATACGAGCGCGGGATCTCCAGCTCCCCTTATCTCCCCACCTTCACCACCAAAATGGGTATTTCAGGCTGTGCCAGTGTGGAGAGAATTCAAAAGTAGCTTTCCTTTCAATAAGTTCTTTTTTTTCCTTTTAATAACTGCTTTTCAATAACACTTTTCAACAAATCTATAGCCCAAAACGTTCCCAGGCTCTCCGAAACCTCTAGGATAACTCGACTCTCGTTTTTTTGCCCTTGTTAAATAATTTGAAGAGCACCCGAAATGAAAACCCATGTCCAGAGGCTAGATCTTTGTGCATCTCCAACAATGACCTCTTAAGAGTGGAAATTAAATAGAATGATTTCGCCTAGAAGAAAATTAAATACCCGGGCATATTTAGTCAGATAGTCTTCAAACATCCAGAAGAGGACATTTGCTCAAATTCAGCACAACAGAATCACTGAGAAGAAACCCATTTATGGAGGAATTTGCCTCAAGGACAGGCAGAAGCTGATACATCCACTGAACCACCTGCAATTTACTGTTGTCTTTTCCAGTTCACTAATGCACCTACCACATCATTCCCACACACAGGACTGAGGGACTTGTGTCTCCAGGACCCTCTGGCTCCAGCCCAGTGCCTTATCTCATGCAAAGCTCCCTTGGCCATGGCCAGGACATTTGTCCCTTGTCCTGGGCTCCAGCAGGAAAACCACTACGGCCAAATAGGAAGCAGGTATTTGCAACCTTAAGCCTGACAGGAATTTTGCAAACGAGTTGTAATGCTTGTAATTTTTGGAGTGGTTTGTTCTGAAATTAAGTGTCATGGGGTAATTTGTGTCTGGCTCCGTCACAATTTCCAGCGCCATAATTAATTCAGACACATTGCAATATAGCAATATAATAGGCAATCCGGAATACTAAATATCCCTGAGCTTGATCATTACATCCCCGAGCTTGATCATTGCTCCCAAAACGGGACTGAAGAGAAACACATTTTATATAGGCATTTTGTATGTGTGGTTGACAAAGATGCTACCTTAAGATATTATGGGTTCCATGGAGGTTGCTAAGGGGAGGACAGAGGGGGGCATTCAAGATCCCTGCACATCTAAAAAAGCCACAACACAGATGAGAAAGGAGGCTGAGGCACAAGTTTCCTCTACGGTTATTCCTTTGGCAACAGGGATGGATTCATTGAGGGGAATGGAAACCGGTGACCCGTCCTCAGCCCTTCCAGGGCACCACGGTCCTGGTTTCACACCCCGTCACCACCGTGTAGGGCTGGGACCCAAAGCCAGGCGCCAGCTCCATGCCCGGCAGGGCCAAGCGGATCATGGAGCACGAAGGCAGAACCTCATGTTCCGGGCAGCTCGCGGGGTCCCAGGAGAAAAAAAAATACATTTATTGGGCATAATACTCCAGCATCAGTCAGAAGATAAAATAAACTCCAGAAGCACACACAGGTTTGCAGGCTGATGTGTAAAAGCTGAAACAAGCCAAAAGCCCCAAGCACCACACATATGGATCTCTCTTTTTGTAATGTAAATGCAAGAGCAGAATTGACGCTTCAGGAGGTATCTTTGCACTAAAGGACAAAACATTTTTTAGTCTAAATTTCTTTAATTTTCAAGCGACGTATTGCTATTCCATCTCCAGATACCACAGCCACAAGATGCCCTGATGAACACCCCATCCCACTTGGGGCCCTCAACCTCTCCGCCAGCTCCGGCTCCACCAGCGCTGCTCCCCACCTTGCTCAGCCTCCTGGGCCCTGGGAGATGCAATTCCCATTTCCCCAAGAAGAGACCTAACTGCTGCCTCCTGATGCAAGCAAAGGTGTCAAATCCCCTCGTCCCAGGAGGTCTCAGCAGACAAGAGGAGCCACCAGGTCGCCAGCAGCACTGACTCCTTCCTGCGCTCGTCTTGTGCTGCTCAGCAGTACAAAGGTGAGCAGAAAAGGGGAAGCACATGGGAAATGAGGGTGTTTGGAAAAAGCAAACGCTTCCCCTAAATCAGCACCTCTCACTGGAAACTAAAAATCAAAGACTTTGATCCAAATCTTCCATAGGAAAAGCTTGGTTTTACTTTGCTCAAAATGCTCACCGAGTTTACATCTACCAAAAGCCTGGCAGTGATGAAGAAACTGCTCTTCTTTCAAAGCATTTAAAGCTGTGTTTTTCCGCAGCAAAACCATTGCTCACAATAGGTGGGATGATCTTTTCGAAGGCTTTGCTTATCCATTTGTTTACCTACTAATCAAGAACCCAAACACAGGAAAGATAATATTGACTTTCCCGAGGTATCCGTAGCAAGGCACAATCTACCGAGAGAGAAACGTTCTCCCTGGATATTGAGGCTAGGACAAGTTAAGCTTAAATTACTGCAGGGGAAATTGATACTAGATATTAGGGGAACTTTCCAAATAAGAAGGATGCTGGAGGAGACTGTGTGGGGAGGCAGTAAAGTCTCCAGGAAGGGGATAAACAAGCGGAGCATGAGGAGCCCCGACCGCTCCGTCGCTCCGACACGCACGGTRCTTCGAGGAACGACACGGCCAGGAGACCTGAGAACGGGTTGATGGACCCACAGCACGAAGGGCCCCAGACCTTGGCTCATCATTAACAGTAACAATTACAAGCTGTCACAAAGCTTAATGACACCCCGCCGGATTCACCCGGCAGTCACAGCCATTAATAACGCGCCCGTCCTAACCAGCGCAGCACGTTGGCAATCCCATTTCCTCCATTTTTCAGCAGGCTCCTGATGAATCCAATAATAGATCCAAGCCGCTATTTATCGCCCGCTGCACAGCTCGGAGCATGCAGCACATCTGGTATCACCAACCTTAGCAAACAGGGGTTTTATGACCAGTCACCTGCAACCTCGTGACTGGAGCACCCCTGGAGACAGGCCCCGCTCGGGGACACAGCGCAGGGTCTCACTGAGCAGGTTAAACATGGGGAGGAAACGGCGGCTCCGCTGCTGAAACACTTTTGCAGAGCATTTGAGGGGAATCCTCCACCCGCATCTCCCTGTGGACACTCAGTATCACCCCGGAGGCAGCTTGGCTTGGGCAGTGTGAGCGAATGCAGAAACTTTACCCCAAAGGGCTGCGTGTCCCGTGAGTCGATGAGCACCGACCTGCTTCCTTGTTACATTAATGGTAGCTCCGCTTCCACGCTCGTGTCTCGGTGCATTTGTCATGCATGGTCAGAACGGAGGCAGCACACAGGGTATCCCTGTCCCGCTTGCACCATGTCCGCTATCCCAGGCAAATCCCACCCTCGTCAGGAGCACAGATCCCCTTGGGGCCAGCACCACCAGCCACCCACCGCACCATTAACCTGCTCCGCCAACACCAAACCCCCTTGAAACCTTCAAAGTCCCATCGCTAGGAACTGTATTTCCTTCCTAAAACGGGTCTCGGCACCGTCCCCGTGCAGGCCAGGGGCAGCTCACGCAGGTAGTCGGTGGGAAGAGCAGCACTCCAAGCAGCCCCTGCACCCGTCGGTGGCTTTGCCCCGTCCCCATGGCCCGGGACGGCTCCCGATGTCAGAGCTGCAGGGAAATAAATTGAAAGGGAAACTGGGCTACAGCACAAATTTACACTTCTGTCAAACAAAAGCGGCTGGCAGCTATTTTTGGAAACGGTCTCCATCATATCAATTCAACGTCTGGTTGAAGTTGTCTCATTTGCAACAGATCCGGCTGGTAAATATTAACCTTGGGCCCCGTCRAAATTCTCCTTGCAGTTATTACAAAGGATTGGATGGAGAAGACACAGCAGAGAGAGACAACTTCCCAGCGAACGCCAGGCAGATCCTCCCCATTCGGGTTTCATTTACACAGCAGCTGTTGCAATATACTGCAGAGTAAATGGCACGAGGAGGCCACAGCTCGTCTCATACAATTAAGGGTAAAAGGACATCAATGCTGAGAAGCCAAGCAAAGGAAATGGGGACAGGCAGATGCTCATCCAGTGCAAGGGACCTTTCACTTGCCCCCTCTGCAGCTGTTGAAATAGGTCTTAGGATCACAGCGAGCACAAACCAGCATCTGGCTATAGATGTACACGAGATGAGAAAGGCAGTATAAACATATTTGCAGTGACAGAACCTCTCCTCTTATCTGAGAGATGCTAAACAGATGCTAAAGCCGCTCAGTTCCACCCTGGAGATGGCTGCGTTTCAACGGCTCGAGTGATTCATCAGCAAYGTGCAAAGCCACAAACACCTGTCAGGTACCCGGGGTGTCTTTGGAGAAATAAAGCTGCATCGAAAGACGGACAGTGAAAAGGCTTTGGCTTCATCGGAGCCATAATTAGCAAAGCCATAAATCCTATTAGCCTTTTTTACATCTCTCCTAATTGCAGCGTGAGGACGCAAATGTTCTTAGGGTAGCAGGATGAGCTCAATGCTTAAATCACTACTGCAGGGAAGTGAGTTTGTGATTTAACCCCAAGGCAGGTTCACAAGCCCTGGGAGAAATAACACCTTTATGTGCGCCCTGTTGCTGGAGGCTCTGCAGAGGAGGGTGCCAACAGGTGCTGAGAGCCTCCATGGGCACCAAGAGGGACCTCAAGCCAAACAGTTCCCTGCAGGCCCCCTGCCCAAGGCCACTGCGGGCTGCACCGGAGCTGTGTGGTGGCATCTTGCCCATCCCAAGGGACAGGGGACCCCACGGCTGCACCGAGACCCGCTGTCCGTCTCAGCCCACGCTGCGGACGGGGCCAAAGAGCCATCAAGTAGACGCTCCAAGGGGGCAGGAGCTAYGGAGCAGAGCCGAGGTGCAGCCCGGAGGGCAACGCGGGGCCCCAACGTGCCCAACAAGGGGCTCGCTCCGGCCTCGCTGCAGCCTCTGACACCCACCTCCTGCATTCGCCTCGCAACCCACAGCTTTGGGCCTTGCTGGAAGCTCCTTGCACCCTTCTCACCAAAACCCTCGTCAAGTTACTCACTCACTGCTATGTGACACGAACCTCAATGGCTTTCTTTCAACTCTTAAAAACTACTTGCTGATATTTGACCAGACATCAGACACGGTTCCACAGAGAGCAACCAATGACCTGCTTTCTGTAAGAGGGAGGAAAAAAAAAAAATCTTAATTATGTCCATTAAATTACTTCAAATATTTTTCCGTAGAGAATATGAATTATTTAAACCCAACACAGAGAAACCTGAAACGCTAGCAAAAGCCTTCTGGGACTCACTACGTAAATCCACACTCCGAACAGATGGGGCAAGCATGGCGAGCTGCCACACAAGCACCAAAGCAATGAACAACAGCGAGATTTCAATTTGATAGCTTTAATAAGGTCTTCTTCAGAGGGCACTAAGTGAATAACCGCTCCACCCGCTGCTACAGGTGTCCCCGATTTGCAAAGGGAGGTGGCACAGGTAGCACAATTGAAGCATGCAAAGCCTCAAGCAGCTCCTTAAAACCAGATCTGCTTCCCCAGGACAAACTCACCGCTGTAGCGTGCAAATGAACCCCAAAGCAATCAAGCTCTTGGGGCTCATTTAGCTAATTTCCTCTCAATAGATTTGCTAACAAGCCAAACGTGGGGCACCCCGCGTGCCTCCTTCCAGGACAGAGCACCAAGGCTGGCCCCAAGCGACGGTCGTCCCTGCAGCCTCCAGACCCACGCTGCAAACACCCAGCACAGAATGAACACAGAACAGACGGGTTTTACTCATTCCCCTCGGCCCTCTTTAGCCAGGTACGAGGATGTTTCCCCTCCTACACCCAACAAAAATATTTACAACACTAGACTTAAAGCGGCTGCAGTCGCACCAGCCTATTTGCAAGTGTCGAGGATACTACATTGCCCAGAGGGAGCAAAAAGGGCTTTCAGGCACAATTTCTTCCATGAAGGAAAAAGAGGAAAGAAAAACAAGTATTATCCTCAGACACAGTGCAGCTGGTGACCTGAGGTCCCCTCATCCTAGAGCAGCTTTCCTTCCGAGGCAGCAACACAGACCCCTTCTCTCCTGCGTGCACCGCTAAGTCAGTAATGCAACACTTGCCACTATTTCACCACGGTTAAATAATTAACAGCTAATCACACAGGCCTGTTTCTGGGGCACAGAGATGCACACGGGTCAGGAGCTTCCTCCTGTGCTGCACAGGGAGCAAGCTGCTCCTTTGGAGAAGAGCTGTAGGTTGCTCAGACACCTAACTCCATGCAGGGGTGTTTAAGATCCCACCAAATTGGAAGGAGACATCGACCCAAGACTGAGCAGGAGGGTGCCTGGGGAGCTGGCATTAACCCAGCGGGTCCTCTCTTCTTCCAAGGATGTTTACAAGCAGTGGCTGCAAGGAACAAGCCAAGCCCAGCTCCCATCCACTCTCTGCTATTGCCCTTGGCTCCTGCCCTCGCTTGGAAGTGGGGCTGAAATGGTCACAGAATTCACGTCACTGATACCACGTAAGGTAGAGGTGACACCCATTTTTCCAGCTGTCATTTAATGCAACCTTGCAAGATGAAAAGTCACTGAATTATTGAGTTGTGTCTGAAGCCTGACAACGGGGATATTAATGTTCTAGAGGAACTTTGCAGTTATGCATAAAGCTGTGAGAAATGCCTGACGGCCGCAGAGTTTTGGCACGTCTCCTAGTCAACCCCGCGCTACCGCTAATGCAACCCATTTACCCAATTGCCACCCTTCAAATTAAGCTTTGGCCATTAGCTGAGAAAACTGCAACCACCAGAATCACAGAGCTGATGAGAGGCAATTCCACTTGTCCAAACCAGCAGCAGAAGCACCTAGCAGCAACACAAACTAGAACGGACAACAGTTTCCACAGATTAGTGGCTGTTTTTACCTTCGCAGGCCCCGTCCTTCTCTTCGAAGCCCGGACTGCACGTGCACTTCCCAATAGGGACCAGCCACTCTCCCTCCGCGCTGCAGTGCATGCGAGGAGGGTTATCCGGGTCCACTTCAGAGTGGTTCACGCAAGCACCCTTAACTTCCACCAACGTCGCAAAGGCCGTTTCCGCCACCGTGTCCGGAAAGAGAGCCAAGTTCTGCACCGTGGCAAGGCACATCTTGTAATAGACCCGCACGGAGACCAGCGCCACGCAGGCGCCCACGTCCTGGAAGCCCAGGTGGAAGCCTCTCTTGCTCAGGTGCCCGATCTCCCTCAGCTCCGTGTTCAGCTTCATCTTGCGCTCGCCCAGGTCGCCCTGCGTGAAGCTCTCGTCTGCAGCAATGGTGTCTATCTTCGTGTGCTTGCTCTCGTGGACGCTGGGGCCCAGGTCGGAGTCCGACTCGACGTAGTAGAGATTGAAAGTCTCCTTGCAGGTGCCCATCACGCCAGGGATGCTGTTGCAGTCCCTCAGGGTGAATTTGAGCTCAATGAAGATGCGCTGGCCATCCCGCTTGGCGATCCAGCCCGTCTGCAGCCAGTTGTTCTGGTTCGGCTCCATGACGTTGCACACCTGGTACGTACGTATGGGCCTGTAGTTCTCGTCGACGCCGCTGATTTCTTCCCACTGCGAAAGGGGCACAAAGGACCGTTACATGTCAAGAGCTGCCAGCACCAAGGACCAACCTTCCAAGCAGGAACCCATGGTACTCAGAGCTATAAATACCACCCCTAAAAGCCTCTCCACCCACAGGCCGTTACATCACAGGCACGAGAAGTCCTCACTCCACCGAAACCGCAAGTCGTAAGAACGCAGCTGTGCTGCAGAGTCATCCAGCAGCCGAGCCCGCCGCAGAGGGAAACTCAGCAAGATACAACAAGGAGGAACGGATACGTCCCGCCTTCTAAAGCCGGGTCTAACGCTAAACCAGAGCCATCGCCCGGCTGAAGAGCCGGTCTGCGATCACCCACCCACCCTACGGACCTTCCTGCTGCTTCCAAGCTCCTGGCAAGCCCGTGCGAGGCACGGGGCTCTTCGGAGAGCCCAGCGAAGCCCCAAGGAGATGAAACGCGTTTGCAAACCACGACGCAGAGCATTTGCCCAGCGGGAGCACGAGTCACGCTTGTCGCATCGCTAACGACCAGCACCTCCCTCCGCGCGGCTCCGCGGGACACGAGTGTCCCCGGGGCTCTCACCCCGTACCCGACCCGGGGAGCGGCCCGCGGCTTCCCGGCCCCTCCGCCCCTTCCCGGGCGAGCTGCAACTTCCGAACGTCGCCAAGCGGGGACGGGCGGGCGCTCTCGGCAGTCACGACTGTCCCCACGCGTCCCGGGGGCTCCGCGGTGCCGGGGAGCTCGCGAGGAGCTTCCCGCGCGGCCCCGGGCTCCGCAGGGTGGCGGGGGGGAAGGCGGCAGCGGGTCCCGGCGCTCCCGCCGCGCCGCTTACCCCGTTCGCGGGATGAGAGGTCCAGCCCAGCTCCGCCTGCGACTCCTTCGAATCCAGCAGGACGACTGCGGGGAGCAAGACACGGGAGAGCGGGTGAGCGGCGCGGGCCGCGCCGGGGCAGAGCCCGCGCCTCGG
>PTEX01000061.1:28979-40914 GCA_003342815.1 Eudromia elegans | reverse complement strand
TGTGGTGTGTGCTTGTGCGTGTGTGGGTGTCGGGGGCCTAAGGACCACAACTCCGGTTCGTATGTAGGAGCCTAGGCTACGGAGAGCTGATCACCGCTGGAGCTGCTGGCGTGTGGCGCCCCACATCTCCCCGCTGGGATCCATCACCAGCGGGGGCCGGCTTTTGTCACGGCCGGCTAACGGAGGCGGCTGCAACCCCATTCTGCGGCTGCTGGCGACGGAGCCTGGGCTTCGTCGCCGGGACCCGTGACACTAAAGGACCTCAAAGCTTTGCCAGTGCAGGAAGCTGCAGATTTGATGCTCGTGTTATAAGAACTGAGGAGAGCGGGAGATGGTGGCAGGGGACAGTGGCACCTCCATGGGCAGCCTGTTCCACCCTTACACTAAAGAAGTTCTTCCTCACATGGACATGGAACTGCCTGGGTTTCAACTTGTACCCGTTACCCCTTGTCCTGTCACTGGCCACCGCCGAGAAGAGTTTGGCCTCATCTTCTTCACACTCTCATCAGCTTCTCTACCAGGGATTCCCGGGCTCTGCTGCAGGGGGGAAATACAACAGTCCAAGTCTTCCCTTCATTCACACCAACAGTCTGCTCCGGGCCCTGTTTTATGAGTCATTAATTCCTAATCTGTAGAAAGCTGCGTGAGGGGCTTTGGATATGAATAGTTTACCGTATCGGAAACAATTCATGATCTAAGGCACCAGCTATAAATCAATTTTTGAACGTTGACACATCTTTAATACTGATAAACGAGGACTTTATGGAGTTCACCTCCAGATTGGGATTTATGCACATGCTGAGCTCAGGTGGAACATCCAGGATCTTCCCCCGGCCCGGACGCCTGGGCCCCTCGGGGCTCTGGCCACTGCCAGCCCCTCACGTCCCTCCCACGCCCCAGGTTGCAGAGCCCCGCGGGCTGCAGTGGCTTCGCTCTCCCCTCGAACTTCAGACAGCGGGGATGGCAACAGGACTCTTCCTGCCCGGAGGAAGAAGAGGAGGCTTCTTCCTCCCGTTGTCCAAAGGCACCTTGCCCGGTTTATACCCCTGCCCAGCTCTCCAATTCTCTCGCCCTCATCTGCAAACCCTCCGCGAGGGCAGGACGGGCGACGGGGCCGCGTGCGCCCTGCCCAAGCACCGCAGGGCTCGGGGCACCGGTCCCCATGGGCAGCAGGGCCCGTGTCCATCCCCAGGCGGCTCCAAGTTCGGCCACGGCCGGAGCAGGAGCTCAGCGAGCCGGGGCGCGGGGCCGCGTCCCGAGCCAAGGCCGTGACAGCTCCCTGTCAGCCACGGGAACATTAATTGCCAAGCAAGTAATTAGTGCCACAAAATACAACCAATACAATTACACCGAGCTTTTTTTCCCCTCCTCTTTCTGTCCAGGGCCCTGGCATGGAACAGTTTTATAATTAGATGACAAAACTGACAGGCAGCTCCAATGAAGCAGCCCATCCTCACGCTCCGCAGAGGCTCCGCGCCGATAATTACTAATCAAGTCATTCCTTCCAGAAGCTGCACAGGTAATTCGCCCTTTATGGCACAGGGCCCAGCCTGGCAAACAGCCGCGGAGCTGCAGCCTCCGAAGGATTTTAGGGCCGGGATCTCTCAGCCCGGTTCCCATCCCTGCGGATGGGAAATCAGGTGCCCTTCACTCGGCTGAAGCAGCCAAGCTCCTTGGAAGGTGCTGCCCCTTTGCGAGCAACCGCTGCCGCTCTCAAACACATTCACGGGGTGCTCAAAGTCTTCGGACACGCGGGAATGGTTTTATTTCATCACGACTGAACTGAAAAAACCTGCAGGTTTCCCAAGCAGACACCAAGCGCAGCGGCCAGGGCAGTAACAACCTCGGCAGGACTCAGCCCATTCGCAGGGGCAGCCGCAGCATTAAACATCCATCACCACCCGTGACACTCCACGTGTCCCCCAGACCCGCGTGGCCCCCGGCCCAAGGTTAAGGACCTGTCACCTCCATCCGTCACGCGCAGGGCTCGCGTCGAGCCAGATGTTCACGCCCGTGTCTGCTTCAGTGGCCCYGTGACGATATCATCCATCTGGATTTCCTCAGATTACTAGGAACAAAAGCCCAGGAGTCTGTAATTTGTCATTATAACCCAGCCCCGAAGAGCGAGCGGATAGACCACTAGTATCGAACAAACAAACAAACCTAAACCCAATGACGGCTCCTATCGAGCCGAGACCCAAAGCTGATGGACGACCTGCAGCAACATGGGGGAATTATTTGCTAACAGCTTCTGACTTCCAAACTCAAAATGCAAATTTTGCTGCACAACCAAAATATCAGGAGGGGCTGTTGCTTTCGGAAGGGCTTCCCTCTCCTTATGGAGATTCGGAGGGAAGACGCCGCTCGCTCCGGCCAAGCTCCCGTTACCGGTGGTGGCTCCAGGACGAGCTGCTCCAAACCCTCCAGAGCTGCTCGGGGTTATGACCGTCGCTGYGCAAACCGAGGGGCCCAAACCTGTCCAGCCCACGACAAATCCATTATGGCTCTGGAGATCGGAATCATCGCGATCCCAGGAAGCAGCCCCGTGATGCGCAGCACCGCGCACGGCAGCGATGGATTCCTGAGGGTCACCTCGGATTTATCCCTGCTCCGGGAGGGAAACGTCCGCGAGACATCCCGAGTGTCCAGGGGCCGCAGGCAGAGGCCAGCACACATGGAAGGGCCCTGCCCAGCCCCGCCGCCAGCCGCAGCCTCCAGCTCCCGCGGGACGGAGAAATAATTACCAGCCGCTTTCGGAAGTGAGTAAATAAGTAGCGGGAGAGCCGAGAGTGTGAATTATTAATGGTCACTTCAACCGCTCGGGCCCCTCGGTCATTACTGCCAAGAAGATCTGATGCAAATAAAACCCTTCGCCTCGTGCTGCCAACGGAAGGAACCCACTGCGTTCATCAAAGCAGCTGCCTCCAGGTGCAGAGAAATTACTGGAAAAATGAGCTCAGGAGCAGGTGAATTCCCGGCGCATCCAGGGCGCCTGCCGGGCYGCTACCCCGTTATGGGGTAATTGCACCTGCAATGGAGGGAGCCACCGGGGCCGGTCCTTGCGCATCCTGGTCAATAGGGATGGCCGCTTCTCCAGGTCCCCTCCTCGCATCACAGGCTGCTAGAATTAATTCCCTGCTCTTTGGTACCAAGTCGGAGGCCAAGCTGGAAAGTCATTTATGTCTCCTAGAGCAGGCGGTTGTAACGTTTCCCATTAAAATGTAAATTTGGGTGAGYTTTCTGGCATCTCTTCTCCTTCCTTAAGGTAAAAGGGATATGAACTTGTCTTCTTTTTGCCATCCCCGCTATCTTCCTCTCAGTTTTGTACTAAGTCAAAAAGCTGCCCCGTATTCACCCTCTGCAAATTAACCGTGAACGGAGCCTGGCAGCCCAACAGGGATCCCCGGCACCAGCGCACACGCTGGACTAATTGGAATCACTTCTAGAAGGTCATTGAGAGAGGCACTGGCCATGACCAGGGAACTGGCGGGATGGCGGCTTTAGCTTCCCTGCTTCCCGCCATCTCCCCAGGGATTCAGCCACCTCTTCCCTGCAGGAAGCTTGTTGGGTCTGGTGGGGAGTAAAGAACACGGCTTCGAAAGGAAGCCACCCCTTGCTGGGGGCTGGAGGCTCCGGGGCCGCTGGCACCGCTCGGCACCATCGCGCTGCAGGTGAACGGCTGCGCAATTAATAGGGGAGCAGAATGAATTAATTAATATCTGCAGCTGCATTTCCGGGGGGATAATTTCAGGTGCAGTGGTTGGGATGACATGGCTCCAAAGCAGAGTCTCCTGTCCCCGCGCTAATTTGAGGTTAACTGAATCTGTTTCTCAGCAGGAGACAGCTCGGGAGCGGCGATGGGGAAGGGCCGGCTCAGGAGCCACCCCCGACCGGCTCCATGCAAGGATTCAATCAAACCATAATGAAATGACTGCTTAATTGAGCAGTTTCGCAGTGAAAGCCCCGCGACGTCGGGTGCTGCCTGCCCTGCAAGCACCGGCTGCACCTCACCCGGGCACCCAGCTCCGCTCGAGCACCCAGCTCCGATGCAGCCGAAGCTCCGTGCAGAGCACCCCAGCACATCAGAGCCCGTCGGGACCACGGGGAGGAGAGGGGAACGGGACTCTCTGCAACGTGAGAGGTTAAAACCGCCTTCCTGTGCAAGGAACGTGCCGTGCACCTGAACGGCAGCACCTGAACGCGCTGTGCTCTGCCGCGCTCCTGGCGCCGCTTAGTGCAAGGACCGGCTGCGCTGCTGTTGGCCGCTTGTGAGAAGGGTCAAGGAGAAGGGATTGCAGCCAGTCAAGGAGAGCAGCCCCGGCAAGGAGCGGCCGTTTGCAAGCTGGCAGCCGGCAGGGAGGCAGCGCTTGCAATGCAAGCGGGTACGCACAGGCTTGGGGAGCAGGAAAGGGGCCCTGCAATGCCCAGAGCCACCCGCAGGGCGGTAAAGGGCAGCCCTCGAGGCAGACAAGTCTGGTCACGAGGCAAGTGCAAGACGATCAAGATCATCGAGTCCAACCGTAAGCCCTTCAGCACCAGGCCTGCTAAGCCGTGTCCCTCAGCGCCTCATCTACATGTTCCTTGAGCACTGCCATGGATGGCGACTCCTCCACGTCCCTGGGCAGCCTGTTCCAACCTTTCACCACTCTTTCCATGTAGAAATCCTTCTAACATCCAACCTGAACCTCCCCTGGTGCAACTTGAAGCCACTTCTCCTTGTTCTACCCGTGGTTGTTCTGGAGAAGAGACCGACCTTGGCTCACGACAACCTCCTTTCAGGCAGACGTAGAGAGGGACAAGGTCTCCCCTGGGCCTCCTCTTCTCCGGACTAAACAACCCCGGCTCCCTCTGCCTCCATCGGCCTCTGGAGAGGCCAAGAGCCCTGGTGCCGCCGGCCCTGGTGCCGCAGACCCCTCGGATGGACCCGGCCCTTCCCTCCGGGCATGGCTGAGGGGTCACCCGCGGCTGCAGCAGCAGCAGCCCCGGCTGCTAACGTGTGCCTGCAACCGATGCACCGAGGCCTAATTACACTTGCAGACGGCCAGAAATTTATTTAAAATATTAAAAATGCTATTAAAGGCAAAAAAAAAAAGCCTACTTTCCCCCAAATAATTAAATACATTCCCTAAAGCACCTGACAGTAACAATAATCATTCAAAGGCAGCTCTAATTTACCTGCTTCCCACAGCACTCTAAAACGTATCTAAAGAGCCACACCAAAGGGTTCTCCAGCCACATTTGCTGTAAAAAACGCTCGGTACATTCACTGCTGCCATGCAGCAGCTGCAGAAGATAATAAAAAGGTCAGGAAAAGCCACAGGCGCCAACTGCAGTGGTAAGGATCGGGTTGAAGCACAGAAGGAAGCGCTCAATAAACATCCCTGGATAAGATCACAGGTGAGAAGCACAGCTGCCCGACTGCCACCAGAGCTGATTACTTGACCACAAGCCCTTGGTAATGGTTTCCTTCCCCTCAATAGCTTCAAAGGGCATGCAAAAGGCCGGGCACCAGCCGCTCTGGCTCTGACACGGGCAGCGACTAAGCCCAGGCCTGTCGATACCTGCGGACGCAGGGGGAAAAGGGATTTCCAGCAGCCGCATCCCCTGCAAAGGAGCAGCGTCACCGGCCACCTCGCCCCCATCTCATCCGCCTCGTGCGGGTGGCACCGATAGAGCTGTCACCTGCAGGGACACTCAACACCAGCGGCAGGGGCTGAGCCAAAAGCAGGGGCGCCAGCTGAGACGCCGACGTCTCCCCGAGGTCTCTGCCCACCAGGGCTGAGGGCAGAGGCCATGCCAGAGACGCGGGGCAGGACTGGGACTCCGAGCACCCAAGAGGAGATGGGAAGCAGCAGATCCAGCCCCCACCCACCTCGGAGCACCCTCCCAGTCCTGCTGGAAGCCCCAGTCACCAGGGGTACAAATGACAGCGCGTTCTGGGGGCAGATCCCGGCGGACRCACAGGGTTATGTGCCCCGGCGGGCGGCCTGTTCCCGCCTCGTGGGCACCCTGCTCCCCCAGCAGGTTAGTCTCCTTGCCAGGCTTCCCCGTAGCGTCTCTGGCTCCTTCCCCATACTCCCGCTCCCGTGGGGTTTCCTGAGCGAGCTCAGGCCTTGGCAGCTGCTTGGGGCCAGCAGCTCCCTTGGTGCGAGCGCAGGGTGACACGGGGCACCCCCTGCTCGTGGCAGCCCCTTCCTGCAGCYTCCCCGGAGCCTCACCAGCACCCTGAGCCCAGCCAGGGGACACAGCGGGGACAAAAGTGCACAGGGGGACACAGGTACATGAGGAGACACAGGTGCATGGGAGGAGGACATGGATGCACAGAGGCATATGGGTGCACAGCGGGGACAGAGGTGCACAGGACATGGGTGCATGGGGGGACATCAGTGCACGGGGAGGACACTGGTGCATGGGGGCATACGGATGCATGGGAATAACATAGGTGCATGGATGGACATGGGTGCATGGGAAGGACACAGATGCATGGGGTGACACGGGTGCACGGGGAGGAGGACACGGGTGCAAGGGGGAGGGATGGGGCAACACAAGTGCACAGGGAGACATGGGTGCACAGGGGGACACAGGTGCATGGGGGCGGCCATGAGCGCATGGAGGGGTGGGACGGAGGGGMCACGGGTGCACAGGGTGAGGGGACATGGGTGCACATTGAGGGAAACAGATTCACGGCGTGGGGGACTCAGATGTGCGAGGTGGGGGACAGGGGTGCACAGGGGGGACACGGGTGGGACACACGAGTGGGACCCACTGCGGCGCTGCAGCCTCGGCCGCGTCCAGCAGGGGGCGCCGCCGCCCGCGGGCAGCGCCCGGAGCCGCCGGAGGAGCCACCGCCGCCGGCGGGAGGCGCCGGTACCGGCCCGAACCGGCCTCAGCCCCGAACCGGACCGGCGGGATCCCCTTTGCACGAGCCTAACGCAGAGGGGCAGCCCCCGGCCCCGCTCGCCTCTCCCAGGGCGCTGCGGCCACCTCGGCGGGGACCCAGGGACACGGGAGGGTCTCCTGGGACCCCTCAAACGCAACGGGACAAGGAGGGACGGGGGGGGACAAGGGGGGACAAGGGGGGACAGGGGGGGACAAGGGGGGACAGGGGGGGACAGGGGGGGACAGGGGGGGACAGGGGGGGACAGGGGGGGACAGGGGGGGACAGGGGGGGACAAGGGGCACAGCCAGCACTGCTGGTGGCAGGGCCAAGGAGACCGGTGCATGTTCCCGTGCTGCCAGGCGTCCCCCTGTGCTGCATGTCCCCACCTTGTCACATGTCCCCGTGCTGTCACGTGTCCCCCTGTGCCCCTGCAGGAGTGCTGGTGCTGGCAGCCCTTGGAGAGCCTGGTACCCTCCGTCCTGGACACACCATTAAGGTGAGACCGGGGCGCCCGCGTGGCTCCGACGCGGAGACAGCAAAGCAAGGATCCAAGAGGTGACACCCCCCTGGGCTCCGTCGAAGGTTGCCTTCCATATCCATCCCTACAAAGGACACCATGACCACACGGTGCATGAAAACATCAAACACACCCTGGACAAGTAAGTTCTTTGTGTTGCCTAAATATAATGTTGCTTTAAACATAAATTTTGAATTAAATGCAAAAAGCGACAACAAAACAAAACAGAGCACGGAGGAGGGAGCTAACCAAGCCCACAGAGGAAAACCAAGCAGGGGTCGTAATCAAATCCCACTCCCTGTGGCACTTTGATACCTTGCCTTCAGAACCAGCATGTGCTTTCTTCCACCCAGATTTCTGGGATATTTACTGCACTTTGGCACCTATAGCCTGTCAAAAAGGAAAGAAAGGGGCACAGGCAGAGCTGAAAAAGCACCTGCGTAAATAAGGGGATAAAGGTTCCAAAGAGGAGCTCTGAGCAAGGAGTCCCTGGGAGGCAAATCAGGTTTCACATCGTGCATGTCTTATAATGAAAATCCCTGCTGAGGGCTTATTGCCCCCGTCTCCGAGATGGCTCTGTGCTCTCTCTCTAGCTATGGATCACACGCAGCTTTCTGTAAGCACGAGACCAGCGCTCACAGGAGCCTCCCACTGTTTTACACCTATGATTCCTACCTGACACCAGCCAAATCGTGGGCCAACCTTCTGATGCCATCGGGCTCCCACTTTGTGCACAGCAGTGCTTAGGATGCCGCGTTCATAGCGCTGCTGGTGGAGGAGGGACACAAGCACGACATCCTCTCCACGGGCTACGACAGCATCTACACCTACTTTGCATCCAACAGCATCTTTTGGCTCATCCCACCAGAACTGGAAAGCAATCAAACGCGCACAGCATTTGTGCACACAGCCCTTTCCCAGCTCTTTGGGAACCTCCACAGGGCTGCTGGCTTGCAGGCCGGAGACCCGATCCATTCTTACGGTGCCCCACTGTGTCCTACAACTTAGCTGGGCTCCCCTGTGTATTTTACTTGGTGCCCTTGGACCACTATGTGCAGTGATCACACTGCCCCTCGCTCCAGTAGTGGCTCGAACAAAGCATTTCCCTATCAAGAAATGAAAAAAAGTAATAAGGGTCCCTCTAAATTGTCTCCCATAGGTGAAACTAAGCCACAGAATTATGTACCCCTTGCTTTATGTAAGCTGTGTCACTCCAAGGAGTTCTGCTACGGGTGTTGTCCCTGTGACCCATTGTATCCAAGTAACTAAAGATAACTGGGTTGAGATACCAACCATTTAACCTGCTGTGCATGTTGGAAGCTGAGGAAATGCACTGATCCACCCCAAAATGATCTTATTTGATCATTCAGCATTCTGTGGTTTGAAAATTATCATCTGAAGTTGTTTTATCTTCTTAGCAACTAGGGAATACACTTGCAATAAAAATACATTGAAAGTATCATTAATTTGTGCTTGAAAGGTTAGTACCCAGGAGTTTTCCATTTTTGTGGTTTTAAAATGCACGGGCCCTTCCAAATTAAGCATTAATACTTGTCTGCATCAATAAAATGAGAAGTGGCAGCAATGCATGTGAGAATGCTCTATTCACATATGCCTGTAGTGTTTCGTATGTGATAGAAAACATCTGAAAATATGTATTTATAGCAAAATCCCGCAAGCTGCTTACTGCTTTTAAAACCATCAATAGCACCACGAGCTTTACTTTTCCTTGAATAATAAATACCAGAGGAAATATTCACCCTGTTCCTCATTTACTCCAGCCTCGCACTGTTCCCAAAACAAGATCAAGAGAGGAAAGTCCACATCAGAAACTGAAGATTAAATTAAAAGTTCGGCTTCGTTCTTCCATGAGAAAGAAGGTCTTCCAACAGATCTAAGCAGCCCATATCTAGACTGGGAACTGAATGCCTTATTTTTTAAAGCATGTACAGTTTCATCTTAATAGCAGGTTTGATTGTATTCAGAACAGGGAAGAGTAATTTGGGAATAGTACAACAGCACAAAGAGGTCAGCAAAAATACAGACTTGGTTCCTCGGACTACAGCAGATAGGACACTGAGAGGTACCCACTAACTGTCGCTCTCGTCATC
The DNA here is from genome assembly GCA_003342815.1 of Eudromia elegans. Taxonomy (NCBI): domain Eukaryota; kingdom Metazoa; phylum Chordata; class Aves; order Tinamiformes; family Tinamidae; genus Eudromia; species Eudromia elegans. The sequence continues at coordinate 31,406 of PTEX01000061.1, read as the reverse complement.
CTTTGGCCAGTAGCCCGACAACATCCATCAGCCTCATTAAACAAGGTCATTAACGCTCCCTTCCTGAGCGCACAGGCAGGCACACGGTGCCCAGCGTTACCAGCTCTGCGGAGCTTCTTCGGTCTGCAGGCTCAAGACGATTCTGGTATCAAGCCATACTTCTGCTTCAGGATTTCCACTGTAGATGCCAGTGCACTGTGGGGGAAAAAACATATTTAGTTGCATTTTCTGGGAAACAACACTCAGCTAAGGCTGCAAATTGCATTCTGAATTCAGGACAAGAGGACCTACAAGAATCAGGGTGTTTCATACAGATTCCATTAATTGCTTGGATACTGTTAGTTGGGGCTCCAGGGCTCCGCATTTGGACTATATTTTTTCAGGATTTCTGAGTATGCTAGTAATTAAACTAAGTAATTAGTAATTAAACTAAGAAGCCTCAACATGAAGATTTTAGCTAGCATGGGGAAATCTTACCTTAAATCTTACCTTAACCTTAAATCTTTGATTCTATTTTAAATAAAGAAAAAGCTACAGTTCTATTTAGCAAAGAGCTCTCACCAGCCAGGGCGAATGATGCCAAATCTCCCCGATACCGACAAATCGACCACAGTTGATCCCAGACGACATTCCGGGCTCTGAATGTCCCCTATGGGGCCTCCATCAATGACTAAGGACAACTGAGGCCAAAGGTCCTGGAATTCCTGGAAAAGAGAGACAAAGAGATTGTGGCTAACAATCCAGAAGACAGTTTGTAATCACGTTTACCAGATACGATCGGGCAGTCTAGCATTAATGGAGGCAGCCTCACCTTTTGCCATCCTGAACCCATTCCCAGTTTGGTATCTGAGAGCAGATTAATCTTACACACAAGAGAAAGTTCCAAAGGAATCCCAGGCTCAGGGCTTCTTAGCTGCATCACTCTTTATTAAAGCAGTTGGCAGAGCGCATACAAAAAGCTAGAGCTCTTATCAAAACATTTGGGACAAGAACAGGGTCCCCCTTTAGTACTATGCCCAAATAATATCAAGTCAAAATTAATTCTCAGCTGGGCTTGAAGCTTTTAAACGTTTCTTTCAAGCTCTGCCCTTAGTTTTTAAGACAAGGATGACAACAAGACAGCTACTGTACCCCACTGATCTGCAGACTTGTTTAACTACAGGCTAGAAGCTTTCACAAGAGAAGAGCAGCGCCGAACAAATTCTTATTTTATTTAAAAAAGAAAAGGTTGCAATGGGAGGATCTGAGAGTTTATGGCAATTATCTTTGCAGGGAGAAAAAGCAGCCTTACCGAGACGGTCAGGGTGCTCGCCTGGGAGCTGACGTTGGCGCTCGTCAGCGCCAGAGGTCCCGAACAAGCCCGTGCCAGCTCCCGAATGAAAGGGTGGTTTGGAACTCGGACACCAACCAGCTAGGAGGAAGCAGAGAGCAAGGTTTGCACGCTGTGAACAGAGACCATTTCTTAACCTCGCTTAAAGCCCTCTTGGCTGCAAGGTATGCTAAAGCAAATTAAGCTTCAACCCCTGTTGCACTAAGCGCTTGCACACCCATGTCCTCGGGAATTAGCAACTAAGGTTGAATTGTGGCTTGTTCAGACAGGTCACAAGGAGCACAGCAAGAGAGGACCCAGCCTCCAGCAAATGTTAATCACAGCTACACACACAGAAAGCAGCTACTGCAGCAGAAGCACAAAAATGAACGTGTTGCAAAGCAAAAACACACAGCTGCCTCCCCAAGGAAGACGTACCGATGTGAAAGGATTCAAGTCCTTGTTTAGCTCTTCTGAACGCTGCAGCACCAGGGTCACGGGCCCCGGGAGCAGGTCCCGCAGCAGCTCGTCCGGCACGTTCACGTGGCAGTACCTACGGGGCAGAGCACGCGGGGAGCTCCGGTGCAGCTACTGCACAAGCTCAGCACCAGGAGCTGCAGCGGGGACCCTCGTCCAGTGCTAAGCGGGAAGCGGATCTGCCCGGCACTGAGACAACCCCAAACACTCCTCTAAAAGTTGGTGCTTTGGGGCTCGGAGCTGGTCCTGGCCTGCAGCTCGTGGCCTCGCACGGGGGCCCCCAACGGCGGCGCCAGGCTCACCTGTACACAAGCTCCACGTCGCCCAGGCAGACGGCGAGCGGCTTCGTCCCGTTGCGGCCCTTCAGGCGGTAGATGCTGCGTACGGCGCGCGGGTCCTGGGCCAGGCAGGCCACGCCGTACACCGTGTCCGTGGGCACGGCCACCAGCCCGCCCGCGCGCAGGGCGCCCGCCGCGGCCGCCACCGCCTCCCGCCACCCTGCGGAGAGGGCGCAGAGCTCAGCACGGAGCCGGAGCCGCCCCGGGCCCGCCTCGACCAGCCCCCGGCCCTACCCGACCCCATCGCCGCCCCAGGACCTCCCACAGGGGCCTACAACCCGCCCCCCGCCACCGCTCGGCCCG
>PTEX01000061.1:0-28452 GCA_003342815.1 Eudromia elegans | reverse complement strand
CGCCGGCATCTCCCGCTGCGAGCGCCTGGGCGCGGAGCTGGCCGCGCTGCGCCCGCGGCCCGCGCCAAGCGCGGAGCCGGAGCCGGCCGGAGGTGCCCCGGAGCCGGAGCCGCCGCCACCCGGAGGTGCCCCGGAGCCGGAGCCGCCGCCACCCGGAGCCCTTTCGGAGCCGCCGCCCGGAGCCCCCCTGGAGACGGAGCCGCCCGGAGCCCCCGGCTCTCCCACGGCCGGCTGTGGCTGAGGCCTCGTCCCCATCCTGCCCCGGACCCCGGCCTGGCCCYGCACCTGTCACCGAGGGACACACGACCCTGGCCCATCACAGACCAGGGCAGCCCCGACTGCATCCCCACACCCCGACCGAGAGCCCCAGGAAGGACCAGCGGAGCCCGATGTTTAAATAAGCATTTAATGAGGATTCCATTAGTATTAATATTGCTTTCAATTCCAAAAAAGAAAAAGTTAATTTCCACTTCTTTGCAGATATTTCAAAGTACAATATTAACTTCATACAAAATGAGCAATTAAGCAAACACCATTATTTCACATTTTACATTCTTCAAAAAAATACAAATTCATATTTACTCTTTGTTTGGGTTTTGGAGATGCTCTTCCTTGGGAAGTACTGTACCTGTACCTAACATCTTCACATTGCTCAATGTAAGCACATTTGTTCCCATGTTTCATAGTTAAATAAACTCCTTTAATCCCACACACACATTCTGGAAAACCTGTGGCTTGGTTTTTTTAATCTCTGTCATCTCCAAGACCGGGCCCCGCTCTGCGCCCGTGCCGAGGGCGACGCGGGGCTCCGGGCCGGCAGCAGCGGCGGCTCCACACGCGAGGGGAAGGACACAAAAGCTACACAGCGAGGAATACCAGCTATGGTAACTACGGTTCTGCCAAACAGACCCTCGATTCTGCTGAAAAAAGATCATATGAAAAAAATTCCTTGTAAGAAAAAGTAGAAACGGCCTTCGAGAAAGTGTACGCTGCATAACGAACCAAATTTTGGCCAGCTTGCACACCACCAAAAGCATGGTGTGGGATTTTTAAACTAGTTCCAGCAACACACACACTCCGACTATGTACACTACTATATAAATATCCAGTTTAATTTGCATTTCTCAGTGCAGACACAGCATCCGACATCGGGGATGGACAGGGGCTATCAAGACACGACGCAAAAAGAGGTCCAAGTTCAGCCCTGTGCACGAGGATTAACTACAGGGAACCTTCCTAAAAAAACATGATGTTGTTTCCAAAATAATGCTCAGGAGGAAAGAGGATCTCCGATACAAACTATGCAATCTGAAAGTTGCAGGGTTTATTCGAGACTTGCTTTGTTTTTTTGCCTTACAAGCCCCACCGTTGTGCCCAGCTGGCTCTAAGCGCACAGGACTCTTTCCTCGGAGCCCTGCAAAGTGTCACCGAGCCCAGCGGGGTGGCAGCGCCCTGGTGGCCCCCGTCACAGAGGGGCTTTCGGCTCCTGTCGCCTTCCGCGAGGAGGTGGCTCCGCGGCGGGAGGATCCTGTAAACAGCTCGAGGACGGCGCCGCGGTTGCCCAAACACCACCCGGGGCGGCTGCGGAGCGGCAGCCGCCCCGGTAAGGCAGATAAGGACCCGAAAACACTCCCGGGGAGACAAACCCGCCTGTCGGGGAAGCGCTCGTCACTTCTGCTCGCAGGGAAGGGACAGGGAGCAGGGGAGCGTTGGCGTCACCGGAGCCGCTGCCATCACAAGTGACAAGGAGCTCGCCAGAAAGCGTGAGAGAAAAGGCCGGCTAAAGCACAGTGCTCTCAGTGGAATATTTGCATAGATTGGACGTTCGCTAACGATGCATAATTTTTCTCGGGTACAGACAGGGTAGGACAAGGTCACTGAGCTAGTTACTATATCTAAAGATTCAGTTAGACAGACACAGACAGACTGACCGCGTGGGCCGAGGATCTTTAGCTACAAGTATTGCACCAAGTTAAGTGCTCATCTTTGCACACCCCTGTTAACTTTTACTCAGAGCAAAAATAAACTTTGTGAAAGTATATACAAAAGAAATTGCAGCAATTGGGTTAAAGATAAAACAACCTAAAGTGCATTTTAGATACCAGTATGAGGTTCTGCAAACTAGACTTTCTGGACACAGGCAGCACTACACGAAGTGCCCCATTCGTACTTTGTTCTGTATAATTCAGTACCAGCATTTAAACAGGGCTCATTTTCCATCCCTCTACCACGTAAAGAGCAAAAAAAGCAACTTCTCCTGCCCATGGCTGCATGGCTGGGTCACCGCTCAGCCACCAGAGCTACCCATGTTGGTGATCGGATCCGTTCTACACATTTATTGTCCATACATTAAATGCTGGGAGGATGGATGAGACCTGCCTGGCACTGAACAACCCCAGAGCTTTAGTGACTGCCCGTTGCCAACTGCTCCCAGCCTGCTCTCCATCAAGGCGCATTAATGACAGCCCCAAGCTCTGACCACGCGGCGCCAGGGCTGATGCAAACGGCCACGGAGACACACACGAGCTCCACACCGCACAAAACATCCCCCACATGGCCCAGGACTGAATTAGAAAAGCAAAGCAGCCCATGGAAGCGACCAGGCGGACACACAGGCTCTGGCAGAGCAGCCGGGCGCTCACCGACGCAGCCCTCTTGCCTCCTTAGAGGCTCTAATTATTTTCACCCAAGTCACTGCCACGAGGAAGAGGCTCCCTGCAAACCCGGCGCGCCAAAATCGGGATGGACATGGGATACTCGGCTTTTCCTAGCACCCACTGGGGAAAAAAGCAGCTCCTCAGAGCAAACAGCAGCGAGGTTCAGCGCTGCTCCACGCTCGCACGACGTCTCCCTGCTGCCAGCACCTCCCTGCCAAGCGAGTTTCCCATTTCAAAGCTTTAGGCAATTTCTTCTGCTCATAGAATCATTACGGGGCTTCTGAAGATGCCCTTGGCCTCATCACGTTCCAGGTGAACTCACAGAGGAGCAAAAGGCTCCCGCGGAGGACGGGAACGCTCGCAAGCGGCCGTGCCAGCTGCTTCCAGGCCATTCCCACAGCTCCGGGTGCTCCGGTGCTCATCATCCCACTCGCTGCCAATCCCCTTGTGCTGCTCACAGTGGATTGAAGCAATTCCACAAGCAGAGGAATTGCTCATAGGCTGCACGGATGCCCCCAGCCACACACGCTCCAGCCCTCATCCTCGCGCTCCAAGCGGCCCGCGTGGCCCCGCAACACAAACGCGTCGCAAAGCAATGCTGAGAAAAACAAACCGAGCAAAAAGCCCCATCACGCTATCGCTCCGCAACCATCGTTACAAGAGCAGAACATAAAATGCTTCGTTAGTCCCCATTATATGGACGCAAGCTTTACAGGTGGCTCTGCCATAGCAGTGACACGGTACCGCCCAGGTGCGCGGCATCCGTCACCTCCCTCACATTCACCCTAGAGACACACTTTTACCCTTCCACATTTAACGAAAGGAAGTGAGTTGTCAGAGAGGTGGAAAAAAAGGTCCCTTCTGGCCACTCCCACTCCTTTTTGTGGCAGTTTTTTGCCAGGGAATAGAAAGGGAGCTGGCCGAGGACAGTGGTGTGGGTAGCACGTCACGAGTTTCAAGCCTACCAGTCCTCAGATGCACACGCAGGACTCCTACCCCGCGGAGCAGAGCGCAGCTTGGATCCGACACGAGCAGAGCACAGGGTAGCCGCTGTCCTCTAGGAGCTTGTCTTCCTAAAATTAGTGGGTAGACACACACCACAAACTGCCTTACAGTCGTCGTCTTGGTATCTCGCTAATGACAACACTGTAAACTGAATAAAGACTATTTAATATTCTTTTCTTTAACACAAAAAGATTGACAGCCAAAGCCAGACAAGATGGATAAAACACTATAAAAATTACATCTTTTAAAATAATGCAGCATAAATAAACCATTTAGAATGAGACTGCATTTATTGCAACATTACAGGCTTTTTGGTGGAAGGGGGTGGGGGGTGTTTTATTTACCCTGAGTAGGTTAGAATATAGACTTTCAGTTTGATATGAAAAACTACTATGTCGTGTAACATCTTTTAGTCAAGAAATAGCCCCATGCACAAAAAGCTGGCATTGCAGTAGGTTGGAGGCAGATTCAGGCAGAAATTAAAGAGCTTAACAAAGAGGAAGCATTCCCAGACAGCTAAAGGATCGGCTTGCTGAATCCAAACTCAACGTGTGCTGAACCATCCAAAGGGTTCCTAGAATTCTTGACAAAAGATGCGAGTAACCAGCGAAGGCACCATGCTCCTGATTAAACAGTCGGGATTTTTTTTTAAAAAAAAAAGGATGAATTTTCTTTCTGAAAAGCCAAATGAGTCAGAAGAGCAGCAGGCACCGAGCAGATTACATGGGGAGCTCCCTGCGTGCTTCAGAGGCAAAGGAAACAGACTCTGCAGTCTGGATAAGCAGGGGCTCTTTGAAGCAGTGTCTGCCACCACTCTTTGAAAGTCCTAATGAAAGTAAATGAACAGATCTACGAGGAGCACAAGTATTTTGTGCTCTACCAAAGTAAACTCCCCAAAAGCTTCTGTTGGCTTCAGTAATAGTGTAAGTACCCCCAGGCATCACCTCACAGCGACAGCAAAACTGGAGACAGAACATTTCTGAGGGTAAGACCATCTTCTGCTACAGCAAACTCCTTTCCTGGGCTCCCCTTATAGTGCATGGTTAATATCACACATAAGAGACATAAGAAAATTATAGACCTAAGGAGCTGTAACAAAGACCCACACGCTGCCAGTACCTTAATCCCAAACATAAGTGATGTGCAATTGGAGACAAACTAACCCCCCTTTTTCTCTTTAAAATCTGTTTGCACACAAGTAACCTTAATTTCTGTGTTCACATATGACAAGCAAAAGTGACAGACAGTGCAGCCAAAACAGTTCATATATAACTTAGCTTTTCTTTTTTTTTTTTTTTTTTTTTTTTTTTTTCTTTAAACATTCACCAGCCTCTAAAATATTAAGCCATAAAATACAAATCTATTTTAACAAAAGCGGTATTAAATGTCTTGTCAAGACAGCTGCTTCCTGTTAGTTTTTTTTTTTTTTGCCTTTTTTCTTTAAAGATAGATTCTCAAAGACGGGTGTACCTGGGATGTGACTAAGATGACATCAGAGAAGCAGAAGTAAGCCACGAAACTTCCCAATAGGAAAGGAAAAAAAATATCCTTCAGTTTCTGCTTCTAAGGAGGAGGGCTTTTCCCCCCAGATGCAAAGGACAATCTGGAACATCTTCATTTAGAGAAGCTGCTATTCAAACCAATTTCTTCCTCACCCTGCAGTAGTGCTTCAATAGGAATCATATTAGGGGGGGTTTCAGGGCTTTGGAGAGACAGGAAGTCTGATACATCCATGGCACTTAACGTTTCAGTCTGTGAGTCTGAAGGGTTAACTATCTGACTGCTCTGCCCACACGAAGGAGGACGGGAAGAGGAAGGAAAGGTCTGAGGCTGCAGCTGAGGAGCTGTTTGCTCAGGTGAGGAACATTCCTTCTTACTGGTGGCTTTGTCCTTGGCAGAGTCGCGGCAGGCACACTGGCACTGGCAGGCCTCCTCCTGCTTTATAATGATGACAGGAACACTGAGACCAATTTGCTGCACGGGAGTTCCTAGGGGTGAAACAAAGACAAAACACATATAAGAACTCCATAATTTCCCATCAGGAGAAGACTAAGCATATTTGTTATGGTAGACTGTATGCACCCTGCAGCAGAGATTATACATTACTTTAAGCACTTTTCATTTATATTTTCCTGTTCGTTTTCTCTAGCTCTGCTTTCCTTTTTACAGTTTAAGTCTTACTCTTAGGTGCCCTCGTTTGGCTACGATTAATTCTAATTTGCTATATGCTCTTCCATGTAGGAAGCACGTTACAAAAGAGAATTTCTACAGCTGTAGATTTCTGAGACTCTCACCAATTCTGCTAACCAAAAACTGTTATTAAATCACCGATTAAGCATAACAGTTTACTAGCAGTTTTATTCTTTTAAGTTTGCAGAGATGCAAAAGACAAATTATTTTCTTCACCTCTGCCTTCTAATCTTATATCTACATCCCACTAAAGTACTGTTTTTATAAAATGCTTATTTTTATAAATACTAGATCTAATTTGTGAACTTGATTATCTTACAAAGAGAGAAACTACTATAGGACAGAACCTCAGGAATACAAAACAAAACACCTCACATATTTCTTCAACATTTCCTCTAAGATTACACAACACAAATCCTGGTCGAGCTGACAGCACTGCAAACAAAAAGAGGAGGAGACAGAGGGAAACAGTTTGGTATCAAACGTGCTTACCTGTGTTGCCAGTTACTGGTAACGCAGTCGTAAAAAAAACCTTTTCTACTACTTTAGGAACTTGTGGCTTTAAAAAAGAAAGAAAAAAAATCCATGAGTCAGTTCAAATCAAATCTCAAACGCTGAACAGTTGCAGGCAAAAGGAAGATTCACATTCACACATTCCTGAGACAGCAGACAGGAAAACTAAGAGGACACTGCAGCATTTGTTTTGGTTCTGGTCTATCTTAAGCTCTGGCTACTCCTAAAYGAAGACTAATGCTTCAGCAGTCCTACAGATGGTGAGTGATCTCCTTCTCCCATATGCTTGTTAAAACAACTCCTATCTGAAAACTGTGTGATTTAATTAACATAAATAAATAAACAAACTGTTGTTCTTGCTCATAGTGCTTGTGCCTCCAGCCACTCACAACTCAGAAAACCTAATGGAAGTAACCACAGTACTGAGAGATAAATCACTTTAAATTTCCTACATTCCCCTTCACCAGAGAAAGAGGCACATCCTGTTTTCTCAGGAAACTTTCCATTATCTTTCTCAGGCTACTCCTATTTACAAGGCAACAAAGTTAAATTAGGAAGAGACAGAGATTACAGAAGGTCTAAACACTGAAACTTTACAGATATTTTTGTGTTTCTAATTGTAAAAATGATAGATTTAAAAATATATGTATTTTATCAGGCCATATGGTACAGTGTCCTGAATAAAGCAAAGTGACATCTGCTAGGAAAATTTTGTCACTAGGGGAAAGAAGAAAAACAAGATTTTGCTGCACTCTGGATATCTTTTAGTCTTCTATCTATTTCTCTTCTATGTATTTTATGGACTGCATTTTTACTTGTTTAAACCTATTTCTGTGCTAAGCACCATACAATACTGAAGCAGATAGAAACCAGTGTGTATCTCACAACTCCAGGTCTGATCCTTCTTTTCAAGGGCAAAGCCTTTAGATTCCTGGAGGAAGAGAGATGGTCTCAGCTGCTTCCCAGCAGGGCTAGATCTACTAACCATTTGTTCTTGGCTTTGTGACGAACCAGTGGCACCATTTAAAATCCATTGCAAGTTTTGCTCTCCCATGACAATGCTGGACTGCAGAATAGCGGTGCTCTGAGAAGGGGTAATTGTGATCGTTGGGTTACTGGTCAGCAGAGAGTTCGCACCAACAGGCACAGTCTGAACTACAGCTGGCAGGGGCTCAGTGGCACTTAATGCTGCTGGGGCAGGTGTCCCTGCAACCACTGAAAGCCCCTGTACAAGGGGCTGCGGCGGTGTCCGAGCGTGCTGCAGAAAGTCTGGGTGACCGGCTGCAAACTGTGTGCTGTGAGGAACAGGCACTTTTGGAGATTGTAAAACAGTTGCAGAGTTTCCAAACGCAGCTTGTTGCGAGCTGGTTCCTATGGAGGAGGGAGCAGCAGGGGCTGCTGAGGCTTGTAGTGCTGAGGGCGACGGCTCAGAGATGCCAAGCTGCAGTACAAGTGGAAGAGACAAAGATGCTGAATCTCCTGCAGGAGGTGGGACAGCAGTGACCAAGTCTGCATCACCATTATAGCCTTCAATGAAGGCAGCTGACAAAATAAGGAAAAAAGATATAAATACATCACTTTTAAGGACTCAGTAATAACCTAGCTAGTTAGCAGATCCCTGACAAGTAACACATTTCCACTTTTGCATCTTCAGACTAGTGCTAAACACACATAACTCTAGACAGTAGAATCTAAAAGTAGGTCCAAATTCTGGAAACTGGTAACACTAAATACTGCACACAAGCAGAGCAGTCCCTTTAATCTAATAAACCTCTCTATGGCTTCGCATAGCTCATAAAATTCATGTAATTATGTTAAGAGAGGAAGTTAAAAAACAACAGCTAGATGGAAAGACCAAGCACTAGTCAGCACTAGTAAGGCAGTGTGCTGTACATACAACATCACTTCTAGGCTTCCAGTGGTATATTGTGAATACAACACAGCTCAGCAAAGCTGGGTCTGCTACACAGGCTAAGGCACAGCAGCAATCTTCACCCCGAGACGCCGCATTAAGCAAACGCAGAGAGAGAGGCAAGGGGGGAACTGCCTAAATGTCTTCCTGTTACAGTAGCACAGATACAATCTGTACCTGTCTGCTGAGAGTCTTCCTGCTTTGTAGCGGGACCCGGTGCCTGAAAGACAGACTCAAAGATGCTTGCTGGTGAGATTGTGCTAAGGTCCTGTCCATGTTTCTGGTGGAGAGAGAAGAAAGAGGAAGACATCAGATAACAGTGTCTCAGTAAGCTTTGCACAGGCCCCTTATCTGAAAGATCTGTCCAATTAAGCAGCTACTTTCTGGAAAGGCAATATATTTCATGCATCACCATAAAAGATTACTCTTGGTTTTTTTACTACCCATTATAAAATTAACCAACAAAAGGAGCAAAATCTTACAAAAATAAAGTAGGCTTTTTAAAGTAAAAAAGTCTTCTGCAGCTGCGCTTTGTTTAACTCTTATTTCTCACAATACTCTCTTAGAAACAAAAATATATGTTAATTTGGTCTTGATCATTTGCAAAACTATTTCTGGAGTGGTAATAAAGTAGCTCTGCTTAGATTGCATCCCTGAGTATGCACTATGGTCATCCACACTGCTCTAGGAACAGAATATGTCAAAAAGCTCCAGCGTTTCAGTGTGGAGGCAGCATATAAACAAGGCCACAGAATAATTTTTCTCCATGCAAAACTGAAAAACTGAAGAACTTTAAGTAATAGTTTAAAAGCACTGCATAATTTGGAGAAAAAACTCCCCACCCCTTTTCACTGCTATCTTCCTTTAAGACTTTGGAGTGATTTTCAACAAAAAGCCAAAGCTGTTCACTAAAAATGCCAACAAAGTGCAATTACTTCCTCAGGAAGCACTTCAAGTACTTACAAGTTTATTTGTAGAAAGAAGCAACCTCTTTAAATAATTCCTGGAGGCTAATCTCTAATAGTCTAAATTAAACAACTGTGCCGCATATCCATTTATTCTATATAAAATGACAGAGACATGTTTGTCAAGCTCAGTCTGAATATGCACAAGCTCCCCAGCCAAGCACAAGAAACAGCTAGTTACCCACCCGACGTTCCCACTGTACCCATTGTAACCAAGCTAGCTCTGATCTGACAGCTCGGACCCGGTCATAGCCACATCTCTGACTTCCTTGTGATTTTACATAAAAGTAAGTATATAATTATGCTGCAGAATAATGTAATATATCATTTGCCCATAGTTTTCACTCAAAAATAAGTCATTCTGACCTCAAATATTAGAATGACAGAACTATTTAGAGTAAAATTGTCCTCTACCTAACGCAAGCTCAAGAATCATAGGTCACAGAAAGTTAAATTCATGTGTGCTACCACCACGAGTGCAAACCACAAGTATTGTTCAAACGTTCCAAAAAAAACAGCAAAAAACATGCCAAATGGGCAGACCAGGAAATTCAAGCATCAAGTACTCAGCTGTTTGTCTAAGAAACAAATATGAGTCAAGAGAAAGTCCTGCAGCCTGTTGAACAGACAAGGGAAAAATAGTGTTCAGTGCATCTAAAACACTCCAATCCTACATCTCTATCAGTAAATGAGAGCCTAAAGGAGAGAATGCTGGAGGATAGAATGGAAAAAGCAGCAACTAGTCACATAGATCCAATATTTCTGTGTTCTCATGGTGTTCTTACAGGATAAGCACAGTTAAAAAAAAAAAAAAAATAGTGCTTAAATGACAGGTGAGGTAATTAGGGAAAACTCACTGGATTAGAGTTCTCCCGCAATTCTGAATCTCTGGATATGAGGCTCAGGTCACTCAGACAAAGCGAGTGGCTTGTATCCTGGAAAAAAAAAAAAAGACAAATAAATAAAGTTTATTTATATATAAATATGTATAAAAGAATTTTTCAAAATGAAACATGACAGACCATACAACATAAGCTAAGATGTTGTCTAAACCAATTTTTAAAGCCTATATAGAACACAAGTTTCAATTCTAAAATCAAAGGAGCAATATTATTTAACAGATATTTTGTAGTTATCTCATTTATCTGAAAAAGTAACCTAGACCAAAAGTAACCTAGAACTTTCAAATACTACYTGAGCAAGTGAGCCCAAACATTAATTTTAATGTGATGAAAATAAGCCAATTTAGGTACATTTTAATGTATCTCATTTTTTAAGCAAGACTAAACAAGAAAATTTTAAGCAAGACTAAAGAATCAAGTACCACACTAGACGTCGAATTTCAGAGGAATTGACACGGTTACAAACTAAATCCTTTCTAAACTGTATTAGAGAAGGTTTTATCTTTGTATGACATAGAAGCATTAGGAAGAGGAGCAACTAACCTCAGATATATTGTTATTGGGAAGTGCGTTATAGGCATGTCCTTTCTCATGACCTTTCATGTGGCTCTTGAGACTGTACTGCGTACTGAAAGTCTTCTCACAGCCATTGCTGGGACAGAAGAAGGGTTTCTCCCCTACACACAGCACCAAATATGAAGAACAGAGTTAGGAATAAGGTACACACACTTTAAAAAACACAGAACAATGATGACATTCGAGACACAGATCGCTTTTTCCCAAAGGCAACTCTGATTACTATACGAACTAAAATCTCAACACAGTTGAATATATTCTAACTCTTCTTGCTCTAGAGAATATAGTTTAATAAGGGGAAAAAAAAGCACTTTGCTTTTTATACAGATGTAGACCATGATGCAGTTTGCTGCTTACAGCCAAACTAGCAGCAGCAACATCTAATTGAAAGAGCATTTCCTTAGCTGACAGGAGAACAGAGCATTTAAGTTTTATGTGTCAACATTTAAGTTTTATGTATTGTTACTGATACATTTGTGAAGTACTCTGATGAAACTCAAGATCTGGAAGTGACTTTTCTCTGCGGATTCTCAGCTGAAACACTACCTTTGATCTGAGCTGTATTTTTGATCATGTACTCTTTTTTTAAGTTATAAGTTTGTTTGATACAGCACCTGGGAGGCAGGAGGTGGGGCAGGATTTATTCCTAGGAACAACCAGGAAAGAAATGTTTAACAGTGGACACACTGCCTTGCAACTTTTTCTATTCGAGTGGCCATATTTAACAGTCCTGAATGTACTGCATCACTTAAGGATAAAAAGCAACAGTGCTAAAAGCTCTAAAATATCCTTCCTAGGTTATTTTTTAATGTAAGTATTCATATATATACACTTAAATATAAGTTAAACTGAATAGGCTCAATTAAAGAAAAAAATCCACATGGACTTACCAGTATGTGTCCTAACATGTGTTTTAAGGTGGTGGCTTGCAGCAAAAGCCTTTCCACAGCCGTCATGCTCACACCTGAATGAAGCATCAGAGAAGGGTCAGCATGAAACTTCTCCGATGCATTAATTACAACCCCACATTGTGCTTTCCAAGAGACATAGGACTAAGACACACAGGCCTAAGGTAATCAAGTAGCATGCCACAGCAACATGCACACTCAAATGCTAGCCTCTGGCATTCCTTTTTTGCCCGTGAGGACTGCTTTTCATTAAGGAGACTAATTATTGTCTTTTAGCACAGGTGTTCCATTACAGAATGTCCCATGGAAGTAAAAATTGCCATTCAACAACTTACCGAAATGGCTTTTCTCCTGTGTGTGTTCGAATGTGCTTCCTCAAGTCACTGTGCGTTGTGAAGTATTTACTGCAGCCCTCTGATTCACAGTTAAATGTTTTCCCTGTGTGAAGCCTCTGATGTGCTTTCAACCTAAAAGGCATCAGAAAAAAACCCTCTTACTACTTGTATCCAAAGACAGCCTCCAGTTGGGAGGAGCAAGCCATTCATTCAAATGTGCAGGGCAGGAACAAAGGTTTAACATATTCTGAGTGCAAGGTAATTTGCTTCTGAAACCAAGTGGTATCACAGAAACATACACAAACAAATCTAAATGCGTCCCATACAAACAAATCTAAAAATTCCTCGTGCTCACTCATCATCTTCAATACTATCAAAATATAAATAGCTAACTACATCGTTACAGGTTCTGCCACTCTTGCTTGGTAGTTTTTCCCATATGTTCTGAGGTTTATATTCCTATCTCTGCCCATGGAAAATATAACATTTGCACCCAGATGCAAACAAGATGATGATGTAGCCTGAAGAACAGCAACAGTCATGTCACACACAGGAGATACCAGGAAAATTCCTACCTGTACAGTGTATTGAATGCCTTTTCACAGCCCTGCACATCACATTCAAAGGGCTTTTCCTTAGTGTGCACACGAACGTGGATTTTGAGACTATAGGAGGTAAGAAAGGCTTTGCCACAACCTTCTTGATTGCAAACAAAAGTGTATTCCCCACGATGTGTCTTTTGGTGAGTGCGCAGGTTTCCAGCAGTGCTATATGTGCGTGGGCAGCCCTCAAAGGTGCACTGGTATCTCTTAACCTAGGAGAAAAAAAAAAATCCATTGTACTGAAGGTTTTATAAGCGTTTTTAGACAGGGATGAACATCAATTACATATCAAAGTCAATGCGACAGGCTCTGATGCCATAGGCATTAAAAATATATATTAATTAATTACCAGACTAGTCAGTGTTTCTTCTGCACTATGTAAGGAAGATAGCACCCTCGGGAAAGCAGACAGCTACCTGGTTACCTTATAAAAGGATGGGAATTCAATAGAAGAAGAGAGAAAAAAGAAAACAACTCAACATATACACACCTAAATGGCAATCTAACAAAACAGAGTTGAAAAGGACCTTAAAAGGTTACATATCACAACAACTTTCCCCATTGTCAGCACTTGCATTTCACTCTGACACTTGCAGCAGTGCTACTATATATGAATAAAAATATGTACTTTCCCAATTTGACCCTCAAAAGCAGTGCCCTAAGTGCTGAATTCCTGCTGGCACCCTGATTGTGCACTGCAGCTCTCAAGCCCTCCTACAGTCTAAACACCAGTCCATTTACAATTTAGTTCTATTTCAAAAACAGCTCTTACATGCTTTGCTGCTCTTCCCTTCTGTGTTTACTTTACAGTGTGTTAAGTGCAATGAATCGAGTAAGGTGTGCTAGGTTATTTAAAGATATGCGTGTTACAGATTTCTCAGCCAGCTCTCTAGATCACTGGAAAACTATTTCATAATCTTCCATCTTCTGCAACAGGCAGACAGAGATCACATAAGAAGCTTCCAGTGTGCAAGTCATAATGCTTAATTAAATCTTACTCTCCTGTGAGGTATAAGAAATAAGCTATCTAATATGCTTGAATAAATTTATCTCCAACATTAATTATTAGACAGACAGCTTGCATTTAACTGCTGCAGCTGGGAAACTTGAGCATCTAAAAACGATTACAAAGCCCAGGAGAATGCTGGATGGTTGACAGGCAAGAATGTTTAGGAAGACAGTGCGAAGTCACAACTGAGCAGGAAGGACTTGTGTTCTAGTGACTGCTCAAGAAAATAATGGGTCAAGACACACGCCAGCAACCTCCCCACTTCTCCAAGGTACAAATCACCTGTCCCATAGCACACAGGGCTGCTGCTTGGAAAAGGTTACAGATTATCTTAAAAAAACAGATGTGCAATTGTTGGCTGGTATCACGAGCATTGGGTGAACACGTACATAGCTAAGGGACAGCTATGGTTTCTAGACACCTTAATAAGAAGAAACTCCCCTCCCCCATCTCTTGAGTAAATAAACATTCTTCTCTTTTGGTTTTACACACCCGTCAGAGAAAAAAAGAATCACTAAATTTTACTGTCAGAGCATGGGGACTGAGAATGGAACAACAAGGGGTTCCTCGATCTGCTGTCAGGTTAAGGCTAAAAATCACTTTATGGAAAGTAGAACTAGAATATCTTGAAGCTGTGCGAATGTCATAAAGTTACCAATACCAGAAAACACATCAACATTGGTGTGGCTAGTTAAGAACCAACTACTTTTGTAGTTCTTCTAAAATAGATGGAATATGATTAATGCTTTGTATAAAACCCCACGAACAAAAGAAATAACAAGACTTCAGTAAAAAGCACTGACACCTATAAGGGAACTTTAAAGCACTTTAAATCTGTTTCTTGCCCAAGAACTGTCTCCCATTCATGTACTACTGTGATATAAAAATCCAAGCAGTTTAAGATATGTGGAGCGCTTTTTCTTTATGTTAACATATGTTGGAACAGTTGAAGATCTCACCAGTGGTGCAAGAACAAAATAACGCTACAAACTCTCAGGTTTTTCTTTTCATGTGCTCAATTTAGCACCAGTTGGGTCATATGCGACCACAATTTCCATATGAACATACCCACTAGAACCTAGACGAAGAACTAGACACAAGACACCCAAAGAGATGTTTCATTGCATGTTTTGACTTAGAATGCAAATCACCAGCAGCAGCTTTCATCTTGGCCAGCCCTAGATTCAATTCCTATCTCTTGATATATCATTTTTTCCATTTGCACAACACGTTGGAAAAAACACTAACCTGTAGAATTGTTACTATTATTAAAAATGTATACATACATATATATGTACACACACACACATACATACATACAACTTGGCCACAGTAAGATGTAGAAATACCTTTAGGAAATCACAAAGGGGTTTATTCAACAACAGCCCAAGAGCCTTACTACCAAAAACAAGTCCCTTTCTGGAAGGGGGAAGGAGGATCTACTCTACTCCTCATTCGAACAGTTACAGACACTTTAAAAAAGTCTATTGCAAGATACTAAATCCACTTCTTCCTGTACTGTATTTAAGATACCCTGTATTTCCCCTTTTCTATATACACTACTTTCCTAGGCTCGCTTAAGTAGATAAAAGACTATGTTATTAGTATGAAAACATGTATGAACATGTGTGCTTGTACTCATGATTTGACAGGCTAGCATGAAGTCCACAGAATAGAGCGTATCCTTCCTAAGCCTTCTTCCTCCTCCTCATACCCAATGCTTGCTAAAAACCATATAACTTACCACAGAGCTGCTAGTCAAAAAACACCTGTGGTCAAAAAGCAACAGGGTTTTTTYCCTGCTCCAAAGCCGGATATTAAACGTTGGTGCCTAACTCTCTCTTGAGGTCAGCTAATGTTACCAGCAAAAATATCCAAGCAACACATAGTTTTTGTGGAGTAATTCAGGAAAATTAACAACACACAAGCCTTTAAAAACAGAAACCACTTCACAAGAACAAAGAGTCAAAGTATTTAAGGTGATTGGGCAAAAGATTCCGCATTAGGCATAAAATTTAGAATTAAACATATCTACTTACTTCCTTAAGCTTGGTTTCTGGGCATTCAGACTGTAAAGTGAGTGTAGCGCCTTCAATATTTCTGGGCATAGGAGTCGAACCAGGATTTATTGTCAGATGGATCTGATCCGGAGAAATGATGTGTTGCACGTAACCCTGGGACATTCCTTCATGGTCTGCTATCAAAGGAAACCCTTCCTCGTGGCCCTCGGGCAGGAAGGGCAGGTGCTCCCCGCACTGCCCTTCCTCCTCGTCGTCCTCCAGCGGGCCGTGGTCCTGCTCGATGAGCACGGTGGTCCTGTCGTAGACGGTGCCCGCGGCTGGCGGCAGGAGCCCGTTGCTGTTGCCGAAGCGCAGCAGGCCGCCGCCGCCGCGGCCCAGCTCATCGTCCTCCGCCTCGTAGTAGGCGGCGCTGCCCTCGGGGCTGGTCTCGCCCATGTCGCCGCCGCTCAGTGCGCCGCCGCGGCGCCGCGCGCGCTCAGCCCATCTGCAATACACGGAGCGCGGATCAGCGACGGCACCGGGCGGCAGGCCCGGGCCCGGCCGCGGCGCCAGGTGGGGCGGAGGGAGGCGCCCCCACACCCTCCCGCACGCGGCGCCGCCTCCCTCCCCTCGCGGGAAGCCGCCGCCTCCGCCGCCCCCCGCGCGCGGTCCGGGCCCCGTCCGCGGCCCCGCCGCCCTCACCGAGCTCCCGGCACAGGCGGCACCTCCTTCCCCGCCCCAGCGGCATCATGATTACCAGCACATTCACTTCCGCTTCCGGCCGCGCGCGGCCCGGCGGGACGGCCGCGCCCCGGGGGGCGGGAAAGCAGTGCCGCGCATGCGCCGTGGCGGCCAGGGAGTGGGCGGAGCCTCCCCAAAGAGGGCGGGGCCGAGGGGGGTGGGGGAGGGCAGCCCGGGGACCCCGCCGGCTTGTGGAGAGCGACAGGCGCCAGCAGCGGCCCCAGCTGCCTTTAATAGCAACAGGTCGTATAAAAACACCGCGAAATTCAAAAAAAATTAATAAAAATAAGGCGCTGAGGTCCTGTACAAAAGTATTTTTACAGCAATGTAACAGTTAAGGAGCGGGGCCGGCCGGGGGTGAAGGTCACGGCGAGTCGTCCTCGCCCAGCAGGAACTGATGGATGAACCGCTGAGCTTTCCTTTTCGCAGCCATATCAGGCTTGGGGTGGCCAGGAGGAGGCCGGAGCAACAAGCCGCCGAACACGCTGGCTGTGGGAAACACACAAGCAACGAGAGACCATCAAGGAAATATATATATATATAAACCATATTTTTTGTCAGGCCACTGCAAGGACACTGAACGGAAGGGGTTTGGGTTGCCTTACCCAGAATATTCACGTCCAAATGGTTTTTGTGTGAGTTTTTCAGTAGTTCTCGAAGGAACGCCATCAGATACTCAAATACGTTTTTATGGCACTTGGGCAATTTGGAGATAATCTTAGAGAAGAAAAACAAAAAGAGCAATTTACATGGAAAAAGCAGCAGTGGTTTAGCAGCTTTAACTACTATCAGCATTGCACTGGCTGAAAATATTAATGTCTCTTAATGAACTAATAGTTACAGGTCCTTTCTAGTATCAAATGATTAAGCTACTGAGAGCAAAAACCTATTTTTTTGCTTGGAATGAGTCAGCCCGTCCCACCTCCTTTGGATTACCAAAAGGATCTTGCCCAGGAGGCATGGGTTACCTGGCTGCTCAGCGAGTAGCTGTTGGAGCACTCCAAGCAGCTGGTGTAAAACTTGTAGCAAATGATGGGTTCGGGCAGGCTCTCCAGGAAGAGCAGCAAGGCTTCTGCGACAGAATGATTGCTGCCAACTGATCCGGAGACGGTTAAGGAAAAGGCAAGCATGCCACGGTCCGTTTTGGTAGAGTTTCTGCTGAAAGATTCCCCTTTGCTTAGGCCTACAAGAAGGCCTCCTTTAAGTTGTTCAATTTAACAGCAATTTAACAGCTAAATTATGTTAAATTGCTCAGCTCCGCATGGTAAATAAATAGTGCTTTTGTTTGCAGTTGGGCACTCGTGTAACTTGCCTTCAATCCCTCATCAATGCAGCAAGGACTTCAGAAGCACTGGTACTCCTTGCAACTAGTATTAACTGACTGCAGAGCTCAGTTACCATGAGATGAGAGATGGTGATTTCAAAACAAAAAAAAAATACAAAATGGTGCAAAGATGACTGCTAAAACCCTTTTCAGCTTAGATATTTGGTAGGGCATAGTGAGCTTTGCTGGACATCAATCTAAAAAGGATACAAAGGGTATCATGCATTCCCTTGTCCAAACAGTCTCGGATTTGCTCAAATTCCGATCGGAGGCCTGGCTGCTGAAACAGGTCCTCCTGCAAAGGAGAAGGAAATGGATCAATATCAAGAAGAAATGCAAGAGATAGCGACAGTGCTGCTTTTACCCAAATACCATATATGTTGTCCTGAAGAAAATCTCTCTGGATTAGTAGTTGCCAGCGCAAATTTCACCATAAGCAGTTCCCAACTTAGGCTCTATAGTAGAGCCCAGACCCAAAGAAGAGCTGCCGATGCAGCTCTAAATCACCAGCATAAACAGTGCAACACAGGCCACCCACTCACCCTCTATCTGCCTTTACCATTGGCCAATCATCCACAGTTAGCAAATATTCCCCTACCCACTGTCTTCTTCAAAACCAGACTAAATTCTAAAACAAAAATGTTGTGATTGAAGTGCAAACACTACCGACCTGCTGGGAAGCATTACGGTATAAGTGATCCACCATCATCCACARTTCTTTTGGAATGTCCAGAGGCTTTTCGGCTTGGACGACGTCAATCATTTGGAGCGGCATCGAGGTCTAAAGGGACGGAGGGGACAGAAAAAAGGAGCTGGCCAACTTCTTACTCAATTCTGCTTCACAAAAGCAACAGCCAAGACTTCAGACTGGTTGGGAAACTGCAGCTTCACTCACCAGTCTTCATACAAGGCTGGAATGACAGGCATGCTCATATCATAGGCCCAAGCAGAAAGAACAAGCTCTTCTCATAAGCATGCACCACATACCATCAAATGGAGCTAATGCCTACATCATGCCTCACAAACACACATCTCCACTCAGTGGGGTAAGGCCAAAAGCTTCATACCCAAAGTCTACGTTTAGAAGTCGCACACCTTTATTTTTGTTTTTTTTTTTTTTTTTTTGATGTGCAGGCAGAGCAAATAATATCTTACTTTCAGTGCTCTGTATGATATGGGTTGATTCATCGTTGTGAAGCATTAAAGCAAGGTCTGAAGAAGGTGCACTGGAGAACACAAGCTGTATCAGCATTCTCAGATTACAGAGCAGGGAGGAGGAAGAAGGCTCTTTAAGTAATAAGCAGGACTTAATCATCAGGTTTTAAGGGTTCCTGTGGATTCAGAAGATAAGTTCTATCTTTAACTCACGAGTTCCCGAATAGACTCTGCTGACATGTCCTGGATAGGTTCCCTCATGTAACACAGAGTATGAATGGGAGACCCAAAGCAACTAGGCAAGTAGTTTCCAGTTACAGATATAAAATAATCTTTCCCCCTGTCAAGATGCAAGACCAAGATATCTTCCAGTTTATCTTCTCCAGAGTTTAAGTGCGTAGCTGTTGATTTATTAACAAACAATTCCAACTCAACTGTGACCTCAGAATCTGCAGGAAGATGGTATAAAACAAAACAAATGTGCTCAATAAAATAAAAAAAAACAAAGCAGCAAACAGGAATAACATTCTCAAAATAGCAGTGGGAGCTAAGCTCACTAAGGTGACAATATTAACTCATTAACACAGTGAATATTGAGAAACTCACCTGCGAGTAGAAAGCCCTTACTGGGATTAGCAATCAGCCATTCCTTGCAGTAGGTCTCTTCGTCTGGTTTGCTGATGAATTCAAACTGGCAAGGCACTTGCCCATTGCGAATTGTGAACCTCTCCACCTGCAGCTGCATATATTTAACATCTGCAAAATGAAACTAGAAACAAATGTCAAAGTCAATGCCACCAGTCAGTCACGCTTGGCCAAGCACCACCAGCAATTTCTCATACCCCAGAATTTAATCGGTAAGCAGCAAAATATCCAGATTAACCCTCCTCCTCTCATTTCCCAATTCTTCCAGGATTAAATGGGATTACTTTTGGTTAGTCTGCATACCCAAGGCATTTGCACCAGAGGGTCCTGTAGTACAAATACTGCCCTCACATAACTTGAGAAAAAGAGAGCTCTAGCCTCAAAGGGTCCCCCAGCTGCCTCTCCATTCTAGCTCCCAACACAAAAGCTAAATGCCAGTTTTGTGACCTTCTCCAAATCCCTATTTTACATTTTATGTTTCTAAGAACAAGTAAAAGGAGGAAGCAGGCTGCTCTTTCAGTATCTCACTCCCCACTTCAGAGAATAACAAGTTGGTAAAACTTCAGTCTGGTACCTTGGATGAAGTTTGCCTGTGTCTAAATGGAAACAGAGATTGTAAATAGAAACCTGCGGAAAGTCGGTATATTGTACTTTGGAACCTGCCCCTTGATGCTATCTGATCTACTTCCACAGCTAGAGTGGATTTCTGGGGTGCAAGCTTGCTTCCTTTCTCCAGGGATTTGCGTCACATGAACACACCCTACCTCTCTCCGGGACAGGGTCACGGAGGGGATGTTGGCATTCTCCATCTTATCCAGGGAGCGCACTATTTCCTCAAATGCTTTTCGATATTGCTCCTCATTCACAACCTTTACCTGAAAAGGATATGAGTGCATCAAATGGTATTTCCTGTGCCTATAAGAAAGCTAAAAAGGAGACTGAAACATAGGAAGTAATTTGATTTTAATAATACACTAGCATACACAATAAAGCCACCAGTACTCCAAGATCTCCTTTGGACCCAGCAGTTTGGACTTTGCCATAACTAGCAAGAGCCACCCAGTCAACACTAGATGGGCTTTTTAAAGTCTGACAATACACCACTGCACTGTCCATGAGGTTGCACTCCTACACTGCCAGTTTTTCAGAAGCTGGTTAGGGGAAGAAGGGAAAAAAAGGAGAGCAAAGGAGAGCAAAGGAGAAAGAAGTAAGAAGCACCTACAGAGACTCATTAATTACTCTGCTTAAGTGAAGTATCACTTAACACAACCCTACCTTACTCTGAACAATGATCCTATCTCAAGATATTACTTAGCCCATCTTAAAAGCTATTTTTCTCCATGTGTACCATAAAAGCAGAGGAAGGGAAGGAAGACAATTGCCAGAGCAGCTCCCTCCTCCTCCTCCCCCCTTCCCTCACTCAGAGGGCAAGGTCAGCACCATTATCTCCTTCAGTACTGCTGTACTTACCCCGATATCAAACACAGAGCTAACTGGCTTATGATCACTGATCTTCAAAGCCATATGGCTGCGATAGCTCAGCTGAGTGACGTGCTGTCCTTTCCAGAGGATCCGATCGCACCACGCTGGAACACGACACTTCTCACTGGAGCCAACAGAGAGGGAAAAAAATCACAGATCCCCAGCACAGTTAGGGTAGAGTAACAATATGAGGCAGAATACTGCTCTGCTAGGGTCCTACAGTATTTCCTCGCATGACCTGGGGCTTGTTTTCTATTGAAGTTGGTGATTAAATTTTTAGTAATTTCTCAAAGAAATTAGCTTTGAATATCTACTATTAGGTATCTCTAAAACATGTCTTGCTTTTCACCTTCTCTGAAGAAGTGAAGATAGATTTTGGAACTCAGACAGAACAGCCATAATCCCAAGAGTGTTCTTACTAGCCAGTAGATCTGCAACTCTAGCTTTGTTTTTACTGCCTCAACAATAACAATATTAGGCTTGATGGTGCCATGTATGAGGTGGCCACTGTACCTTGTGTCCCAGTCATCACAACCAGTATCATATTTGTATGTTGGCTGGAAAGAAATCTCTCCTTCTGTAAAGCCTTCAAAGACTGCATTTGCATTCATCTGCCTCTTTAGCTATGAAAGAAGGAAGTCAGATTTACTTTTAAATAAGCTCAAGCACAAGTCCTGCAGGAGTTAGAAGGGGAATGTTCAACACTGAGAAGGTTTAGAAGTTCATGGGCTGTTTCTAGCATTCCCACCACCAAACGCGTAGGTGAAACACATCAGTACCTGGTCATATTGGGAAAGCACTAGAAATGCCTTCTCATCTATAAGCTGTTTCACTTTTGCAACATCCAGCTCTTCCAGACGATAGTTGAGGTCACCCAACCATATCACCACACTGAAAGAGAACACACAGAGACCTAAAGATGTCCCAAACCTATGCTGGCTCTCAGTTGGAAAGAGACCGAAAACAGCAGTGCCTTAAGTCATCTCATGCTAGAATGAGTTCTTCTAATAGGTGTTGTATTTACCTTTATACATCAGAGACTACAAGAATGAGTGCTTGAAATAAAAGCTACATTTTCCACTTTTGCCTCTCTTCTTTTTAATTCCCAATCTGCCTGTTTGTCACTAGCTCTTAATAACTAGTGCTTTATTATTACCCCATGCTTATTTAAAAAATACAAACAAACAAACAAAAAAAACAGAAACAAAATAGAAAAAAAGAATGAGGCATGGGGGAACAGAAGAAGGCAAATGATCTAAATTCTACAGCCCTCAAGGGTGATGTTTAAATTGCTGGACAACTCCTCACAAATCCCTGCTGAGAGTACCTTACACCTGCCATATTCTTTCCTGGGACATGCACAGTCTTATAGAAACATACTCATRTTTGCTGATAGTGAGAGATGGTAAATTTGGGTCTGTCTGGCAGAACTGCATCCGAGAGCAGATGTCTTTGAAGTCCTGGTTCCTCCGCTCATATTCCTCTGTATGAGCTGCAAGGTGAGAATTCACAACGCACACACTAGTGTTATGGAACTTGAATCTTATGGCAACGCCACCTTTGTTACCCTGAAAGATAAAGACAAAGACAGGGGTCAAAAGCTTTCCTGTACACAGCACACGATGCCCTAAATGAGTTAACAGTCATAGACAGGCCAGAAGATTCATGCAGACCATTAATCCCAGGATCCCAGGAAGGACAAGACTGAAAGCCCCAATTCATAAGCCTCATCTATTTAGGTCAGTAACTCATGTGAGGGTTGCACACAGCAACAGAACAGAGCGAGAACATGGAACTCCATTCAGGATTTACCTAATAAAAAAGGAAATGAAAATCATAAGAAAGCAGGTCAGTGGTTTCGAGAAGTCTTGAAGCTTCTCTAGCAACAAACTGGATCTTTCAGCACAGATCATAAGCAATTTAAAAGACAGCATGAAGCATGGGACTTAGCTGTCAAAAATGCTTTCAACAAGCTGGGCTGCAATGTTTGCAGAAATTACATTCAGAGGGAACAGATTTCACTTCGACCACACAGAATGATCATAAGGGGCCAAGTCTTCCTCGAGGACACTATAAATCAGAATAGATATGGGGTTTTCATCCATGTTTCATTGCATCATTTGCCTTGGGCAAAATCACAGCCAGCACTGAACTCTCACATGAGAACTGGGGCCTGCACTTGGTCCAGCATGTGCAGTAAGAAATAAAAAAGTCTTCAGGAAAGATTCTCTTAAGATCTTCGAGGATTTGACATGACATGGCAATTCCTTCTAGGAACACCCTGAGCTGTCACAGGCACAGAACTATTTTCCTAGAAGCATTCTTTAGTTGGAAGGATAATTGTGGCAATGGAGGAGTGCAGTCCTAAAGGCTCTCCCGAAACTCGCCCCTTCTCACAGATCATTCTTACCATTCTGCCCATGATTCCAGTTCCCACAGTCTCAGTTTCCACCTCGGAGATGTTCAAGGCGAGGTCTGCTTTCACATACAACAGAAGCATTATTCCCACAAGTCGCACAAGTTTCACCTGAAAAATTGGCCCTGCTGCGTTAAATACTAGAATGGAAGAAATTAGATGAGAAAAAGTCACACAATTTACACCTGAAAAAAAAATGGTCCTGCTGCATTAAATACTAGAATGGAAAAAAATTGATAAGAAAAAGCTTATTACCACCTAATCCGCATGGATCAACAAAATACAGATAAGGAAAAACAGTTCTACACTGATTCAGTGTACCAGCATGACCTATGGTACACAGCCCCACGACACAATGAGGAATCAGGGATCAAAACCCCTATCAAGGGAGCTGTTCCTCAAAGCAATATCTACAACAAATAGCCCATAGAAAGACCCTCCCTCTAGCAACCAAGGCATAAGACAAAGCAGATTTAAATAGCACAAGTCAAAACATAAGCAGTATTTCTACCAAGATCCCCTCACAAAGCCTTGCACCAGGCAATGAAACAGGAAAAAAGCAAACTGAAATGGGGCCCCAGTGGAAACTGATTCCAGTCTCAAATAAACCCTCCCAAAAGCCACATTTACCTTGGCATATTTGACCTCTGGGTGAAGACTATCAGTTACAGCTTTAAACCATTCTTCTTCTTTYGGTGTGTCATTGAAAAAGAAGGCTTCTTTACTCAGATCTAGCTCCTGGAAACTGTGTTAGAAAAAAGAACCCATATATATTACCCATTTAACCCATTTATACTTATATATTATAATATTTTATGTATATATATAATATTATAATATTATATATTTAACCCATTTATACTTTTCACACTAAATTTGTAACCAAGAACTCAAATTAAGAGCCCTTTTCAACTATGCAAATGCACACTCTTAAGCTGTGCAAAGGACTAAAGCAATACAAACATTCCTTAGTTGTGATGTCTTGGCCTCAAACCTACATGCTAGAGATTGAGAAGCAAGCAAACCACAGCCAAATTTTGAAAGGATGGGCCAGAAAGTATTTACTCACCCCACACAGTAAATATCTGGCGGCTCAGCATCACATCTCAGCCAAGGCCAGAGGCTCTCCTTGGGTGACTGCCCATTCACATTGTATGTCCCAACAAAAAACCTGAGAGAAGAAGGAAAGAAGGAAGAGAAGGAGACAAGGAAAAAGATTTTGCTAAAATCCAAGATCTGCAAACTCCAGAGTTGATGGAAGCACCACTGTTACTAACCCACATTTAATACTCTAGATAATTGGTTTGGAATATCTTGCTCCTGGGACAAGGGGAGAAGAAAAGACTGGGACAATCTGACTAAGCTTAATAAAATTATTTTATTATAATGGCAGTTTTGCACAAGGTGGCACATGCTGTAAAAAACACTTTAGAGCTTATTGAAATAGCAGTTTGAAATAAGAAATTGACAGAATAACTGGCATAAGAGGATTTTAAGCACAGTAAGGTTTTTGTGCTAATTATTTATTCCACTCAAGCTCTTATGAGTTTATTGGAACTTCTATAAGGATCAATGAACAGAAGCAGAGAAGGTCAACAGTCACAGAATTGATTAATTTCCAGGCACAACCTGATATAAGCAGAAGGAGTCACTTTGAAAAGGACATTTGCTGAAAAGGAACCATGGGGCAATCCTTGACAGAACCATGAATGAAATTCCTCTCCGCTAGTGCATAAAAAAAGATGTTCTGGAAAACATCAATCATACTTTAAAAAAACCCCTTTTTCCTCTTTGCAGAGATACCATGTGAAATAATGTACCAGATTTATTTTGAAAGTTTTGGTCTACTTATTCCTCCCTTAGAAAAAGTAAACTTTGCTCTGTAATCATCGTTACCTGAAGTTCTGGATATGTGTGTAGGAATCTTCCCTTTGTAAAAGCTGAGACTTAACAATAGTATCTCTTAGCCCAAACTTCGGTTCTGATAACATCGATGCCTTATTTGAAACCATTACGCTGGAGGATCGTACCATTTCACTTGTTACTTCAGGTTTCACTTTGCTTTGCCTGTAAGTGAGAACAGAAAGGCACAAACAATTCCAGAATATCCAGTTAACAGCTCATTGCTGCTGCTGAGGATTTGCTTCACATTTCTCTATTTCATTAAAGATCATCAATGTACGGGATGAACAAACAAGAGCAAAACGAAGATTTCTTAGAACAGTTCAGAGCTTCTCCATACAAAATAAGCAACACTGGTTTAGCTGAAATTACAAACTGTTTTTATGAAACTGATGCAGGCTGCTGTTTCAGGGCAGGCCTTATCCCCCCGGATGTTGTACAAACTGTATGCGTTTCCTGCTAACTGAAGCACTGAGATGCAAATCTCTTCACGCCCTGCCCCTACACTCAGACCTGACCTCAGCAAAAGAATGAAAACAACATGTTTGTTTAAAAAGTTTTCAGTGGAAAACTCCCAGCTTTGTCTAGAAAGGAGGCAGAGAAGAACAGATGGGAATAGAGGTGGCTGTATTTAGTCTCCTGTGGCTCTGGTTGACTTACTGTGAACTTGTTTTGCAACAATCATAATTCTACAGCCAGAGTTCCCAGAAGTAAGCAACCTTTTATTTATGTCATGCAACAGCCTACCTAAAAGTGCCAAAGCCAGCACTCAGACACGTTTGGAAGGATATGCAGCAGGGTCCACAACGTCCTGGGAACTGGAAAACCTAACCGTAACATTTTAAGAGTGCCTCGACGAGACACAGCTCCCCAGTAAGGGGAACCAGCAGGACTGCTCTGAGCAGCAGTGTTGAAATCCCCACTGAAGATCTAACAGCTTGTGCTGAACTTTTTGTGCCCCAAAATACAGCCTGCGGATTCCCCATTATGTCTAAGCGCAGCCAACAGCATAACCAGCAGATGGACCTGATGCAGCAGCAAGATTCTGTGAACATGGATGTCTGCACAGACTCATACACCAGCATCAGACACACCAACTTCCGCACTCTCAATTTTCAGTTGAAAAAGAGGAAGTCCAAAAACATTTTCTGCCATTTCTTATTTTCTTCCATTAAACACTGAAGCACCTACAATTTGCTTGCCTTGGCTCATTCCATCCATGCAAAGTCACACCAAGTACCCAGAAGCTTGGTGCTCTGTGTATCTTCACTGCCAATACACATAAAACCTGAGAGAACCTCAGGTAATCTATAAAATTAATGAGATATAACATACCTAGGAGGAGGAGGAGTTCTATCATTGCTGTCCTGGCTCCAGGTCTGACTACCCTTTTTCCCATTCTGCTTGATGCCTTCAGACCCAACAGCTTCTGGGAAAAGAAAACAAAGCCTCAGATGAAACACAAAGTATTCTTTAGTACATCAAAACATGATGCAAATGAAAGAAAAAAAAATCTGTAAGCAGACTAAAATTCAGATTCACATGGAGAAACAAAGTAACCTACATTCTCTCTTTCAGTTGACTGATAACACAGCTTATTTTGAAAGAACTGGTCTGTGATGCTGCAGCCTCCCTTTCAGGGGAACTATTTACACTAAGATGCCATATGGTCACGGGGAGCTACAGAACTGCAGCAGCAGGTTGCTCTTAGTCCTTAGCTAGGCTACCTAGCACATACATCTAGTGATAATGATAGTAACTGTTCTCCAGACTATAAGGATCATTCAGCAGAACTCCTTTAGTGACAACAACACAGAAAATGTGGAGAAGCCCCCTGAGACTAAAGATTGTTCAAGAGGATTTATCAGAGGTTCATTCCAGAAGAGCAAGTGATTCAAATCCCATTACAGATCACATAAAGTCACGTAGAGTTGAAGAGACCTCGATAAACAAAACCTAACATTAGCTGCGCTCCTCTCCACTGGCAGAAACGTCTTCAGAGAGAGTTTCAATCCTCCCTCAGAGTTCATGCAAACAGATATGGTTCCTGGACGTATATTTTACTATTCTAATGCAGAAACTTCAGTAACTTCATGGAGAATTTGGTACTGAAATCAAACTATCACCAACAAGAGGGAGAGCAGAGAGTGATCTAAGAAGACCCCTAACTGCATATGGAAGATTAGCTCAACTGAGAGTGGTTGCTGAATCCAGAAACATTCGATTTACCGTGGCTAAAATGTGTTTTTTAATAAGACTTTCATATTAAAAGTACACAGTGACATTTATAATGCTGTTCTACTGCAGAGTAACCCATCATCAGGCTTAGCGTGCTAAAAGGAGAATTAAAGCAGCTTTGTCATTAGTGATATCAGTTTAACCCGTCACAGGAAGCCCCTGCAGGACAAGCTCCCCCTGCTATTGGGTAGGAAGAGTAAATAAATTCACGACTCTTTACACAATTAAAGTTTGATGCAACAGCCCGTGAGGGGACAGCACCACGCTTGCCTGGAGGGGAGTAACTTGGTTCTTGTCACTGTCATAAAATGGAGCAAAACTCAACTTGTGATGGCAGTCATGTCCACAGAGGGCATTTTAAATAAGGGTTTTAAATAAAATTATGAACAGACAGCACACACGTGGAAGCACATTTAAATCCCTTTACAGGTGCGCTCTTTCATTAACCTATAGACACAATGAGCTATTGCCAAGCAGGAGCGTTTAGACTTCATTTAAACGTGCTTTGACTCACTTCGGAAGGCTGCTCACTGGGTGCACACAGCAGGGCACAGGACAGTACAGCAACGTGGGGTAAGAGCGAGCCAAACCTGGGGTGCTGGAGAGCATTCCCTTCTGCTAACGTAAGAGCAAAGACCCTCCAAACGCCGCAGGAGGCCTGGAAACGGCGGCCTGGCGGGGAAGGGCGGCCCGCGCGCGGACTCGGCCCGCGGCTCCCCGCCTGCTGCCGGCTCGGGCCCCACGGATGCTGGCGGCCCCCACTCCTGAGCGCGGACACCGGGAGTTAGGGGCGCCGGCTCCCGACCGGCCTCCCGGGAACTACCCCAGGCCTTCCCTTCACAGAGGTCGGGATCCGAGAAGCGGCAGGACGAGGCAAGCGCGGGGAGGCAGCGGGAAGGAGAGCAAAAGGAACGCGACGCGGAGACGCGGCCGCCCCCGTGCCCGGGCCGCCCCGACCCGGCAGCGGGGCCCCGC
>PTEX01000007.1:9534996-9701119 GCA_003342815.1 Eudromia elegans | reverse complement strand
AACCCTAACCCTAACCCTAACGGGGTGCCTAGCGGCACAGCAGCTACAGGCAACAGGCAAAAAGTAATATTGCCTGATTAAACATGCTAGGGGAGCAAATTGCAGGCCAGGACACAGACTTGGACCTCTGCTTGTCAGTATTATCGATGTCAGAACTGAAATGTTGCTTCATGATGCAGTGCTGGGGACTGCGTCTTGGGCTTGTATTTTAAACCAGAAAACTCAAGCTCTTTTTTTTCCCCCTCTGAATGCTTTGCTGGTGAGCTCTTAGACCTGCACCAGACCCTCCTGCAATATCGCCGTGTTGCTGCGCAYCCTGAGCAGTGCTCTGCACGTACTGCATTCTGCCTCTGCACTTTCACCCCAGACATGCCTGTGTGGCATTCCTGTGCACACTCAGGTGTTTTCAGTGTCTTGCCTGCAAGCACCCGTGTTTCAGAAGTGGATGAATTGTGGGGTTTTTTTGTATATGGTCTTCAGAAAGTACTGTGGGATGGTACTAGCCAAACGAACAGCCTTYCCCCAGGCAGCTAGAATGGTGGTGCAAAGTCAGAAATTTCATACAGGCACCTGCTAATGGCATCTCTTGAGACAAATTTTATAGAGAAAGGGATGTCTCTTTATGTTCTGAGTGTTTCTTTGAGAGATGATTTTTCATCAGTGAAGAATAAAAAGTGAGAGTTTTTCTCTCCAGAGAGCTTGTTTCCCGGTGCTTGCATCAGTCGAGGATTTAAGTGAACATCCACAAGAGAGTTCCTGCTCTGCTCTCACCCTCTGTTTAAGTAAGAAGACAATCAGGATGCCAACGAACGTCTTGTTGCTGTAATCACCACTTTTCATCTCACTTCTTTGTAGATAGCAGCACTGTTGCCTTAAAGCAAGGTGGGAGCTATATCCTTACCGAGGAGGAGGCAGAGCTRCTTTCAAAGGCTTTCAAAACTTTCAAAAGCAGGAAGATCTAAAGTGCATTTGAATGTTCCTCAAGAGTGATGAGAAGGGAAACCCAGTGTGGCTGCAAGTGAATCCTGCCTGTGTCCTGTGGCCAGCCTGGCAGCTTGGCACAATGCTTTACCTGTGCCTGTGTGATGACTCCCGCATTCCTTTTTGTCTTCCAGAGAGGAGGTACTCCAGATTGCGTCCTAAACCTGGTATCCTGAATTATTCATCTCAAACGGTGACGAGTTGGCAGCCCAGCGAGATGGCCCTGACACCGCTGACAGAGCAGGAGGGTGAGGCTTACCTGGAAAAATGCGGTAGTATTCGGCGCCACACGGTTGCCAATGCTCACTCCGATATTCAGCTCTTGGCGATGGCCTCCATGATGCACACTGGAATGGTCATTGAAGAGTCAGACAGTAATGACAAGTGCCTCCTCCTGCAGGCCAGTTTCAGCCACAGGCAGTGCTCCAGTGAGCCCAGCATTGCTGACGGGCCAGAAGCAGTCATGGCAGCAGGCAGACAAGACGCTGCAGAGCTGAACTGCACATCTGTCAGCTAGAAGAAGTCTTGCTGAGGAGACAAGAACTGTATGCACTAAGCTGGAGATACTGTCCTGTCATGTACTCTGGGAGAAGAGGAGAATATGATCTTTGCTCACGTCATTGAAATGTTTGGGTGGGGTGTCTTAGGTCTCTTTGGAAATGCTCTGTAGATTTATGTTTCCTGACTTGGATCATTGATGGAGGTACCAGGCTGCTCCTAGACAAGCACTGAGGACTACAAAGGTTTCATTGCTGAGCATTGCAGTCTGTCTTCTGTAAACTTTCTTCCTGTACTGGCCCAAACCTTTTGTCCTCAGTTTTCCTTCTGTTTCTTTGATATGATACAAATTGGCCTCATTGTGCTTTCGTCCATCTTTCCAAGATCTGTACTGCTTATTTACTCTGTAGTGGAGTGCAGTGTTTAGCAGAGTGCTAAAGCTTCTCCCTGCCTCTGGCACTAGGATGGCAGTGGCGGCATTTTTGAAGATGAACTCAGGCCTAAACCCACTTGCATCTTGCAGAGGAATCTACTCAGATACCTTGTGAGAAAAGGAAGTCCTTTTCTTTGCATCTCCTGAGTACAGATAAGAAGTCCAAATCTCAACAAACTTGAATAGAAGTGGATGTACGTGGAGGCCCAGATGAGTGCTTTATACGTACTTTATTTGGTTCCAGTGGTATCTTTAGGAGTAGTACATAAGGTGCAAAGGCAGCAGATAGTGTGGGCAAAATATAGTCCTGAGCATTTTGCATTTATCAATTTCCCCTCAAAAGTTTGGTGTTGGTAGGGCTGCCCAAAAGGGTATATCTAAATGGATTCCTTCCAAAGGGAAATGCTTAATAGAGTCTGCACTAGGTGCTTTTCAAGACTGGACCACTGTGATTTCAGGGTGTGAGCTGACATTTCATCCTTGGGCCTTTCTGGTACCTCTAGTACTATGGATTTTGTGATACCAAAGATAAGCAGCTGGGTATAGAAAGATATCCTGTCTTTGAAGCATACTCATGAAGTACCTCAGACCTTCAGTGGTGTTTGATTCAGTGCAGTATTTCTTTAGAGATAAGACAAGGGCTATTTGCAGTCTGCTTTTGTTTTAGTTTCGAAGATCAAAAGTGGGTCCAATTCTCACAAACTGCAAATGTGCCTCTGTCAGGCACTGCAGTCCTCTTTACAGCATCACTTCATACTCAAACGCTGCTTCTGTGGGGACATAACCAATCTGTTTGAGCAGACCCCTGGGATGCCCTGCTGATGTCTAGCTAAGCAGATTTGCAAGTGTAATTACAGGCTTAGAGGTGAATTGAATTGCTGCCCTAAATGTCAAATCCCATTAAAAATATGGCTATAACACCACTGCCACTAGAATCCTGTCCCTGTGGTACTGACTATAAATACATCTATCTTGACAAGGAAAACAGAAGACTAGATGAGCCTTCAGGACTTTTTTTTTCTTTTTTTTTCTTTTTTTTTTTTTTTTTTTTTTTTTTTTTTTTTTTTTTTTTTTTTTTTTTTTTGGCATGTCATGCCATTAACTACAGGACCTGCTCCACTGCTGTTTTTGTCATTAAGCATCATATGCTCCAGCACCTGCAATGGAAGCACAACTAGACCTGTGAGCATCTGGCCCTAGCGGCACATGCAGCGAAAAGAAAGCACATCAGTATCTCTTGAGGTTCACAATTGTTGAAAGTGGTATTTGGAAAGGGCCTGCTCTTTCTTGCACCCTAGTGCAAACTGCTTTTGAGTAATCTTTCCTTTAGATGGACTCTATACTGAATTGTCTTCCTACTTCCAAAATCGACTGATGAGGCCAAGCCAGGATGGCCGTGGGTTGTGATGGGACTCCACGGCCCCTGCAGGGACAGCAGAACTCGGGAGCCTGTGCTAGCATTGCCTTGGCGCGCTCCTCCAAGCATGAGGAGGCTGAGGCCATTGTGCTCGGAGGCAGTTCTGTTGGCCACTTGCAGTGATTTATTGCCTTGTCTTCACCAGAGCCTGGCATGTGGGGAAGCGATCATTCTGCAGCATTTCTGTTCACTCTTACAGATGCTTTTCTTCTGTTTTTCCTTTACCCTATTTCTCTTTTGCAATTATTCAAGCCACTTGGATTAGTGAGTACATTCATCTTTTATGATGAGAATGATTTATTTATTTCCTGACACACTYTCGGATTGTCATCTCTGGGACTAATAGGAAGCTAGTCCTGGTCTTAACTTGAATTTCTTTTGTTTTACATGTATGTATAATTTGTTTTATTTTGATTTTGTATTGGTTACTTTGCAAAAATTTGCACCAAGCCATTCTGAATTGTGTACTTCCCTTTTGTTTTGAGGGAGAGTGAAAGCTGGTGGCTTTCCTTTGTGAACTGAAGTAAACAAAACTTATTCTGTAAACAAAATTGAGGGTCTGATATTGAGCACTACTTTTACATGCAGATAGGAGTTGCAAGGCTCTGGGAGCATGTAACATTTACAAGCTACACAGGTAAACCTGGAAGTGCCTGGGAAGCGGCGCCCTGCAGCACGAGGCTGGYGCGGTGCTCCAGCATGAAGCAGAGGGAGGACCGTGGGGTGGCACCACAGCACCAGCGCTTGCTGCAGGATGATCTCTGCTGGCTCAGGGTAGGTCCCTAAAAGCAACTGGCAGAGACTCTGCCCCCAGGTGAAGGCTATGTTATGAGAAAAATTGCATTTTCCTTGCAAGATTTTGGGTTGAGACTGGTGTTACACTTCTCTCAGCTCACCCTCTCACCCAGCTGTACCAGGGACACAGGGCAGGTCTTTGCTGCTCCTGGTAGCCTGCTGCTTGAGAAAGCCTTCTGGCTAAGGTGTCACTACGGGGAGAGAGAATTTCTGTCACTGGCTCCAAAAGTCTGCATGTTACCTTCTATTTGGATGATTATCTAGATTATGTCACTTCCCGTCTTATCAAGTCTGCCTTCCTTCTGGCAATTTTTGTGCTGTATTCTCTTTTTAAAAATAAGTGATTTATCCTCTATGTCCTTACAGTTCTGCTCGTAAACTTACTGAGAGGTCTCAGCAGAGTTGSGTAAGCAGGGTGGTTTTATTGCCAACAAGCTGAGCTGCTTCAGTCCCGTTTTGGGTGAGCTGCCACCTGGCTTGTTTCTAATTTTTCTTTGTGAAGAAATCCAGTAAATCTTGTTGTTATGAAGATGCTGGCACTGCTGCCAGCATGGGAACTGCAGTAGGTTTGGAACGACTCTCTTGTAGCACATTGCCCTTTCTTTTTATGTCCTAATGGCAGTGGCTTACCTTGGGAGTAATATATATATATWTTTGATGCTTACAGTCTCAAGACTACAGACTGAAAACTGACTTTTTCAGAATGCCTGTATGTTCATAGAGATTATTCCTCCCTAAACATTCATTATAAACTAATTGTTGCATTTATGTAACTTTTACATGAACTTAAAAAAAAAAGTTATAATGTAACCCAAGATAGCTTGTATGTTGTAAGGCATTGTCTGCTTAGCGTAGCATGGGGGAAGAATGACCCACACACCGGCTGGGTCTCCTGCTCTTGCTCCATGCTGGGCAGTCAGCCAGTGCCATATGATGCTGCAGCCTCCCTCCCTGGAGCCGCAGGCAGATCCCAGCCTGTCACCCTGGGCAGGAATTCACAGAACAGCTGCCACAGGTGCCACCAGAGCCAGCGGGAGCCACCATGCAGCCAGGAGCTACCTCCAGCTGCGCTCCCTGCTCCTTCCTGACAACATTTGGCTCTTTCCCCATGCCAAGGACCAGGGTCATAGACCAGGGATACGTCTCCTTACCTGATATCACATTACAAGGGCAGTTCTAGCAAGAGAAGGAGGATTTGGGTTGTGTTGTAACTTGGTGAAAGTTGGTGGCACCAATTTGCACTGCACTGGCCAGAGCCAGGAGTGCATGCCCTATGCTAAGAGCAAAATATACTGCCCATGCACAGCTGTTGCTGTGCCCAGCAAAGCTGACCTGCAGAAAGAGGCTCACTGTCTGGGGCTCTCTCTAACACTTAGGAAAAGCTGAAGATGGGCAATGTTTAGGTACTGATGCGATGTCAGTGGAAGCAAGCCTCTCTTCTCATTCACAACTGTGAAACTTGGGGGCAGATGGAGATCTGTTAAGCTGGGGAAATTCCAGGCAGCAGAAGCCTTTCCTTCCTACTCTCTTCCTGCCCCCATGTTTTCACACCTTCTCACTTTGCAAAGTGAAGACTGGAGCCCTGATTCCCCCCTCCTCACTGTGTGCTGGAACTGTCTCTGCACTACCAGGGAGCTTTCCCTTTGTCCTTCCCACCTCCATCTCCAGCCTTGCCCACCCTTCCCCGGTAGGGAGGTTATTTTGTACAAAAAGAGATAATGATACCTGCATAGGAGCTGCCTCAGCACCTTCAGCAGAGCAAATGGCAGAGTATCTCTTTCTCTTTCCTCTCTTACAGGTGCTGTGTAACTAAAAGCYCTCCCGAGTGTTGAGCAGAAGCAGTCAGTGAGCCAGAGGGCACCCCTGTTCCTGGGCAGCTGCTCACTGTTCCCKCTCCCATTTCTGTGGACCCTGCCCTGCCACTGCGTCCCCCTCGCAGCTCGAATGGCTGTGCAGGACGGTGCCGCCGGCAAGGACGCGCACCTCCTCGCTGCACCAGTCAGGCCTCCCCTCTGGGCTCGTTCCAGCAGTCCCATGAGGCTTTCAGTTTGGTTAGTGGCCAGGCCTCTAAGAGAGGTAGAGGAAGGTAGGAAAGTTCCGCCCTGCGTTAGCCTGCCCTTCATGGTAAAGTGCCGCTCATGAGGGAAACACGTGCTGCTTAGTGAGCCGTGAGTCAGGCACCAGGGCTCGAGGAAGAGGCGGGAGCTCATGCTGTCTGCTCTCCTGCTGCCCCCATGGCAGTCACTGCAGGCCCAGCTCGGCATGCTGCTCGGTGAAGACCCGGAGGCTGCCCGAGCAGGCCTGGAGCAGTGTCCTGCTCCAGGCAGCCACTGCACTTGGGCACAGTGATGGGCCAGCCCTGGCTGGCCGCACCATGCAGCGTGCTCCTCCCATGCTCCCCAGTGAGACAGCTGAGCCAGCGGCTGCCAAAAAATCTGCCAGGTATTCAGAGGCGCGATCCCCTCCCGCCAGGTAGAAGAACAGAGCTGGCTCAGGAAGAGAGTGCAGGGCTCGGCATGAGCATCGGGAACCTTGGCCACCCATCTGGCATCTCCCTTTGCGGCTCCGGAACCTCCTCCAGGAACTAGTCCTGGCCCAGCCCGTGGCAGCTGCAGCTGGGGCGGCAGCGCGGCCTCGTGCTCGCGGGGAGCAGCGCGGCTGCTGCCGCTGTGGTCACCATGCGCCCCTTTGAAGGCGCCGCCGCATGAGTAGCTGCTGCTTCCTGCGCAGAGCGGCCTGGCCGCAGGGCTCAGGAAACCTGTGACAAAGAAAATTGAGAAAACAGGACTTGTTCAAGCACAGGACGTGTCAGGAAAGTCCTTGAACCTCTGTGTGCCGTCCAAATGTCCCATCGCCTGTGCACTGTGCGTCGCACAAGCCACAAGCTGAGGGTGTTGCTGCGCGGCACAGCCAGCCGTTGTGGTGTTCAGGGAGTTTCCCAGAGGGAAGTGTCCCTCCTACGGAGCACTGGAAATTCTGCATGTAAGGTCAGCCTGCCACTTTCCCACCAGTGCTCGGGCTCCCTGGGAAGCCTGTGCAGGCTCCCCTGCACATTTTGCTCTTGGAGTGGGCAGAGTGTGGGTAGAATTTGGTCTTTCCCAGAGCAAGGAGGAGATGACTCGTCATCTTACTAATTTTTCAAACTGGCACAGATCTGGCAGCACAACTACAGCTTAAGTGGGATTTTGTTACTTATCCAGCCATTGAGAGAGCACTTGCTGCCCCCTTGCTATCACAACAGCTTGTGGCAAGGGCACCAAGCACTTAACTAAATCCACAAAAGCTTCAAAACATAAATGGAAGCTTTTAAAGCAACATAGTGGTTGGAGCAGCAAAGGAACAACTTGATCTGTCTCATACAGCGCGCAGACAGAGTGTGATGATAACCACTGCTTTCCACCTGTGAACTGCCTGCCTTTCCCTCGTAGGCCAATACGAATGCACCTGAATACACAGAGAGCTAAAGCACCTGTGTGTGTTTATTTCATCATTATGTCCACCTGGGATGATAAGTGTGTTTAATTGCTGTGTCAGGTTATGTGCCTCTCTATGCAAGTTAGTTCCTCCCAGGAGCTGGGTGGTGCCAGAGGCTGCTGCAGCAGAGAGGCAAGTGCAGCTCAGGGCGCGTTAGCAGTTTGGGGTACKTTTCTCAAGACCTGATGATAAAAGAAAATAGTGGTCCTGGGAAGAACTAGTGATCTGGAAATTCTCCTCACTGGTTCGTAGTTGCCAGTTGTACAAGCCAGGATGCTCTCTAGGCCGCTAAGGGGGTGAGTGTGCCCAGGGGATGCACTTGTGTACCAATGAGGGTATGGGAGAGGCCAGTGAGGAAGGAAGCACGTGAGCAAAGGAAGGAGCTGACTAGAGGAATGTGTTCAGTGACATGTGAAGAGGCTTTCCTACCCTAACCTTATACCGTATCACACAGCTCTGCAGCAGTTACAAATTGTAGCAATGTTCAGGGAGTCATTTTGAAGTATCCATCATGAGGCTTCGGAGGTAACTCCCAGTTATGCCAAGAGCGAGTTCATAACTCTTATGGAGTGATTATTGCAGACTGTAAGTTACAACCTCTGCTATTCCAGAAAATAGAGTTACAGAATCAGTCTTTCTAGTCCTGATATTTATGCAGACGGCTGTGTTGGCTCACATCCAGAGGTTTGCCTCAGGTGCTATTGTCACTGAAAACTATTTTATATTTTTAAACATGATGTTATGAGTTCTGTGAGAATTGCTTGGGCTCCTGGAATATGGGAGAGGGCAGGTATGAGGCATGCCRAGTTGAAGTCCATAGCTGTAGTGGTACCCGTGGGGAGGTGGCAGAATGAAATTTGTGTGTTAAATGTCAGTGAGAAATGATAAAATCTGAGCCATGTGTCGCCTCCCCTTCAGACTCCTAGGATGTTTTGGAGGCATTACAGCTGAAAGAAGCTCTGGCTTCTTCTGGTTCTTCTTCCTGGTGGTTCTCGGCATAGGAGCAGGAGGCTCTGGCGCGAGGTGACCCGCGCACCTGCAGGCGCTGCGCAGCCGCGCTCCTTCCGCCCTCGCCTCCATGCTGAGCTCAGGTCTCCCCGCGGGGCGGCTGCGCATGAGAACCCTGGGCTGCGGGAGACCCTGCTCGGGCACAGCCGGCACCTGGTGGTACCCA
The DNA here is from genome assembly GCA_003342815.1 of Eudromia elegans. Classification (NCBI taxonomy): domain Eukaryota; kingdom Metazoa; phylum Chordata; class Aves; order Tinamiformes; family Tinamidae; genus Eudromia; species Eudromia elegans. The sequence continues at coordinate 9,692,347 of PTEX01000007.1, read as the reverse complement.
CAGCCCGCGGGTATCGCTGCGGTCGCTGACCAGGACTGGCCTTGCTGGGCGTGCGCCCGGAGCGCTTGTGGCTCCGGCCTCATGACTGTGGCAGTCCAGCAAATACCAACGTGTAAATACCAGGTCTGGCAGGGTTTGTTCCCCTCCTCTGCTTCGTTGGCCTCATGCCTGCCCAGCTGCTGCGCTGTCCCTACGGGTGCAGAGGGGCTCTCTGGCAGGCCTTGGCCCCCTGCACCTGTGCAGGCTGGTTAGGAGCGCCTGCCTCGCCGTTTCTTCAGCTGCCTTAGGGCTGGATGTCGCTAGCACGTCCAGCGAGGTGAGAGCCCCCTCAGAGCAGCATCCCCGGCCCGTGCGGTCCCGCATGCAGGAGCAGTTGCCACAGCTCAGAGCGACTTCTAATAGAAATCCCGGCTGCATCTGGCACTGTGCATTTGCACCAGCTGTGACTAAGTGAAATGAAGTTGTCAGAAGAAGCAAGTGTTTGCGTTGCAGGTGTGCTGRTGCTTTTGTGGGATGTGCTCTTAGTGTGGGAGCCTTGGGCAGTTTCTTTATAGGAAAGTCATCCTATGCTAGGATCGAACGCTACTGACTGGCCCTGCAACAATCCCCTCACAGGCTTCTCTGGTAGCTGTGAGGCAGGCTGCAGCCTCACTRGAAGGGCAGCTTTTGGTCATGATAACTGCCTGTGAAGGCAGGCCTGGCAGGATCCTCCCACTGACTCTTAATTTTCCTTCAGACTCGGGTAATAGCTACAAAACCTGCAGGTCTTTTAGAAAGCTGACCACGAAACACATTGCATTAAAAGTGTGGGTGGGGGATGTCAGTTATCCAGGTCACTGGACAGCAAGGGACTGTCTTATGAGGAAATTGCCCCGTGCCCCTTTTTAGGAACACAGCGTACAACTGAATCTTGGGACTGAAGGGAGGCAAGGAAACGCTATGGTTAAATGTGCTGTAAATGATCAGCTTGCATATTTGAAGGACAATCTGTAATAGATCATAAAAACAACCACAGGTATTGCTAAAAGTTGAAGGTCACATGAGAAGAGGACAGATTTGTTGCACTTTCCCTTTGAAGCAATTGCTTGTTTGGATGTATTCCTTGCCGTGCCACTTTCCATCCTGTCCACCCACAGGACTGGGGTCCAGCCCTCAGCAGTTCTGCAAGGCGGCGCTTGAGAGAGCTTTAAGGGGTCCTAAACCTAGCTATTTTAGGATCAGGTATAAACAGTCCTGCAAAGAGATAGACATTCAGTAAGAATTTAAGTAAGTGGTGGAAACCACTAAACCCACCAAAGGAGAGCATATTGCTGGTAATGTGCATTTCCTATCCAGTGTCTAAAGGTGCTAGTGCTGTTTTGGTGTGTTAAGAGACCTGAATTTGTAGGAAAATAGCAAAGCTATTTTAAAATGCATCGACTGGGATAATTGTGAGAAGCTGTGTGAGTGGTCTGCAGCACTCACCATGCAAATAGCAGGATGAATGCATGAATGTTTGTGATCTTGCATACTAAGTCCTGCCTAATCCTCCAGAAAATTGTTCATGAGTTAGTTAGGAATCATTACCCCGTTAACAACGTGTTTTGCTGGGGCCCCTTAGGAGCTTGCTCTACCAATTTAGAAGCTAGCACAACTTTCTAGAAATACTGTATGTTAGTTTGCCTTTTAGGAGTTCAGGTTAATATCCTGATAGGACTCTCAGACCGACACGGGTGCAAAGACGCTGTGCATTGAAGACGTAACAGACAGAAAGACAGCAAGTGTGTGGACAGATGGGGTGTTTCACCCCCTACACACACATGTATCTGTGCATGTTCCCACTTTCMTTGTAACGGGCTGTTCCAGGGGCATCATCTGCACTTTGCCTGTGCTGGTGCGTTTTTACTTACTTACTCACACTGCTGACTGAAATAGCCCTGGTTATCTCCAAATCTAAGGACACCTAAAAACTGCCCTTTAAAAAGATACAGTCCTCTTGATTTGACAAGTTAAATTCAGCCACTTTGCACTAAGAACAGATTAATTTTAGGTGCTTCAGTGGCTTGACACAAGTAGCCTAGTTAGGCTAGCAGTTACAGAGAGGAGTATTATTTGGAAGACAAGAAGAAGAAAACAACTCGCCATCACTATAATGTGCATGGCCTGTAACAGAATTGGCCCAAGTCTGCAGAAAAATGTCTTCAAAGATCAGATGTGGTAAGATCATCTTGTTGCTTTTGGTAGCATATTATAATAATGAACTAGGTTGCTTAGAAATTGGTTTGTCAGGAAAGTGTAAGAAAACTAAGTTTCATATTTTTGTACAGGTCACTATGGGATTTTTTTTTTAGCAAGAGATCAGTTGTGCTTTTAATGGTTTTTTTTTTTTTTGGCCAAACCTACCAGCATCCTACTGATAAAGCACCACTTTTTCAGTGCATTAGACCTTCCTCTTCTCAACCTGGTGAGGGATGACAGAACACACGTGTGGCCTCCACCTTCATTTTGCTCCAGGCTGGCATCTCWGTGAGGCAGATGAGCTGTGGCAGAAGGGCTGGTACCTCAGGGAGGACTGATGAGCCAGGCCCTAAGGAGCTCCTATACTCATTTCATCTCCGCAGGCCCGGTTTTACAAACTGCAGTGTCTGGATCATTACCCTCTGGCTTTAATGCCTTTTTCCCACCCCCCATGAGAGTAGCATTCCCGTCCTTCCCTGGAGCTACTTCAGCAAGGCAAGGTTTCCATGTCTCTCAGGCCTTGGAACAGGGGAAATGCAGAGAGGACCTGAAGATGCTGAACAGGAGCTGCAGTGTGCAGCAGGTAAAGTCTGAACGGCACAGGGAGCTTTCTTGTTCCAGATGAACGCCTTTGGTGTGTGGCTACTGCTTTCTTGGGAACAAAGTCCCCAGTCACATTCCCTGCAAAATTAACTGCCCTTTATCCCAAAGGGAGTCAGAAGGTTCTGGTCCGTTCTTGCCGTTTCACTACCAGACCACCAGGTCCATATAGACATGGACATACAAAGAGATGACATGGGGCATTTTTCAGACCTGCACCCTAAGTGACAGCATTGTCACATGAAGGCTTAATTTATTATCATATACACTAGTTTTGTCTTCTCCTGGCAATGAATAAAGCTAACAGCTACAGTTCATCAACTGTATCTTAACCTTGATAGCAGCCGCACACTAAATGATAGACAATCTCCTTCAGTACAAACCAGTCAACTCTGAAACCCACCTAAATGCAGATTTAGGGCACAGGTCCTGCAGTAGTTAACCTTAAACAGTCTCTGAAATGAATAAAAATGCAACACACACTGCACAGTTTAATTAGTTTATTTTTCAAAATCCTGTCAGAAATATAGCTGTGAATTAATTAAAAAATATATTAAACAATCTATTGATACTTCCCCGAGAACAGGAGCACTTTCATTCTGTTCAAATGCAACCAACATAAACCTTGAACAGTGATCTCAGAATAATCTTCAGCATCAGCCATGATTATATTTGATGAGAAATGTGTCTCTAAATAAGACCAGAAAGGCCACTCCAATTTTATTTCATTAGCAAGTCTAACCCCTTGACAGCAAACACAATGAGGCCTATCATGAGATCACCTAAAACCCAACTATCKACATATCTTATGTATCTGAGCTTCAACATACATATGACTTATCAACATTTTTAGTAAAATACTTTACCCTGCCCTGCAGGGGGAGACATTTAGAGGCAAAAAGAAAACACATTTGCAATATATTAGACTTGGAAAATTTGTGCCATAGCAGCTTTGCAAATACATACACAAAGAGTGCCTGACTTTAGATAAGTTCAAGACAATAGAAATCTGAAAGAAAGATAAAGGAAGTCACCTTCTGAAAACCCCTTGAGATCCAATACGCAGCAAAGCATAAACAGTCACAGAGCTGAAGCACTGCATTCCTGTAACATGAAACTGGTTCAACCCCGTATTACTCTGGATTGGCTTTAGAGACAGTTCTCAAGGCTGCCTACCCTTCTGCTTCCATTCAAGTATTTCTTGTCATTATACCACAACCCACCAGAGGATTTCTCAAAAAAGCAGTGAGGGTTGAGGAAGGGGGGGCAGGGGGAAAGGGAGCTGTTTTGGTGAAAGTGTATTTTCACACAGGAACTGAACCTTTTAGTTCCAGCCTTGAAGTTGGAAGCCAGCTGGGCTACATCTGAGAGGGCAACCATCTAGACTCGCAAGTGCTTCCGTTAGCTGGAAATGACATTTGTAAGAGCACGCTCTGGAACTGCAGTTCAAACAGTTGGAAAGGTGGAGGGAGAAATAGAAAAGTCAAACAAGATGAATAAACAAACACAGAACCATTTAAACTGATATTTAGCAAATCAGCTATGAAAGGTTTTCACATAAAACTCTCACATGATAGTAATCTGGCATCATTCAGAGTTTTTCCTGGTAATAGTAAGATACAAAACCAGTAGCAGCAGTGACTAAAGCATTTGTATTTCTGTGGTCAATATAGTTATTACACATGCATTAACTTTCTGTGTCCTATTGGGTTGTGCTACTGTACAATATTAAGCTGAATCATTTAAACCCCTGAACCAGCCACCAAACTGAGCTGCCTCCCAAGTGAGGTTCAGCAGAACCAACACAGAGCTCAAATCAAAAATGCAGCTTCTTGTACCTGAAGGTTCACGAGCAGAACTTCAAGAGGAAAGTATTCACACACTTAGTGGWGCTTGGTTATAAACCCTTAGAGGATAAACTGAGAGCATTTTTGTTAATATCACTAAGGCTGAGAAAGAGCTGAGTCAGGAAGAAGCCCTCAAACAACAAAACTTCTTCCTACCTTTCTCTTGAAAAAACAAACACAACAAAAACCAGAGAACTACCATCCTGAAAAAGATCGGAGAACTAAGGCACAGTGTCAAGAACTGCCTCTGTGTTTCCTGGACCTGGGCACAGTTACACACATTAGCAGCCCTTGGTTAAGAAGGTTTTAACTTCTAAGAATGTCATAGCCAAAGACACTCTCAAACAATTCAGCTAACGGGTTGAGGCTATTTCATGTAACAAACTACTTAAGACAGTTTAAAAGACGTGTAATTCTAAAGCATCATCTTTTTATATTTTGAGTAATATACCCTTCACCTGTCCTCCAAACGCACAGAATTAGTCTAAGTAAAGCTGACTAAATATGTCAGTGAGACTGCCTGCATTTACCATTAGCCAAGTTCAGGTTTCAGTAGCTGCAATATTCCACTGAACTTAACTAACAGGCTCCATCTGCAAAATAAACTTTATTTAGCAGGATATGATGGAAAAAAAGCATGCTGCATCCTGGCATTTTTGACCTTATGCAGGTAAGTAGAAGCCCCACACACACCCCAAATCAATATACTAGAGTGCTCTTTCAATGGCCTTCTGTGTGCTAAGTATGTATTAAGTATGCACTTTCCTGACTGATGAGGCTTTGTGGATTGCTTACGCAGGGGTAAGTACCAGGATGCTTTCAGTACCTTCTCCGTTGCCATGTCTAAAGTCTTTAGGTTGCTTCACTAGTTAGGAGAAATAACGTAGAACATATGCTTGTATATGGCTTAATTCTTTCATATTTGCCTGTGTACTTACATTCTGGTGTGAACAATTCTTCTCCTCCCTCTTTTTAAAAGGCAAAATTCAGAACTTAGCCAGCACCAGGGTAATTTAAAACTTATGTTAGCACCAGGGAACCCAAACTACTCAGCTTTGACTGGTCAAAGTAAATTTTTATAGCACATAAACATGCAGTATCGAAAACAATATATGCAATTTTAGGAAGCTTGTGAATTCTTTAAATAGTAAATCTAGTGCTTGGTAAAGAGGCCAGTATGGAAGCCATATTTTTCTTCTGGAGAGCTAACAGGGTTGGCATCTTTCCCTCACACTAATTGGAATGGGGGCTTTCCTTCCCCTCCAAAATGTTGAGGGTGGCCCAGCTCCTATTACTGAGCGGGGCAGAGAGATACTACGGCTCTCGGGTGCTGATACGCCCAGCTGTCCACTGAGAAATAACAGGAGACCTCTGTGTGGCMCTAGGACACCACAGCATCAACTCAAACAAATGCAGTTTCAGGTCACAAGTTCAACTTTGGTGCAAGTTCAGGTGTGACCAATGGTACAAAAAGATCTGGGATATCTTATCTAGGATGGATCTATTGTACCTTTGGCAGTGCATCCACTCAGAGCCTGAAAAAGCATACTGCAGCAGGGAGGAGGTCCTGCCAGCACAGCAGTGTCCTGTTCTAACACTGCTGATGGACACAGCTGGCCTGGAATACACACTCACATAAAGTCTGCTCAGATGACGAGGATCTGGGCGTGCTTTCAGGCCACCTTACATACATTTCTTCAGTGAACGCAGCTCAGGGTCGCTCAACCTCCTGCACAACATGACCACGGGTCTTTCATAAATGCCAGTAGCAGCTCTATATGGGCAAGCAGTTCCGTGAAGCTAACTAGAGAGGAGGGAAGGGTCACAGCACATCCTGCTTTTGGCGAGGTCAGCCAAGCCTTAACCTGATCTAGGCTTTTACGAGAAGCACAGCCCATCCTAAACTCCTGATGAGTCAGTACAGGCACCATCTCACCCCCAAGGCAAATCCTCCCCGAGATCAGTAAAATGAAACAATCCCCCAAAGCCCTCAGCATTATTATTTTAAATATTTCCTTGCTGCAGCATAGGTGCATCTATTCCGAGGCACAGAGGTTTACAGGTCTTTTCTGATGTGACTGTCTCACCAAGCAGAGATGTCCAGGTACTTCCATAGCATTCTTCTGAAGGCAATTAACCTTTGATTACTGACATTTCATTTTGTTAGCTTGCCACATACGTAGCCATGTACATTATGAAGAATGATAAGTAATGTTTAAACACCTGACTCCAAATAAAAAAATAACATGTACCAGACATCAAGTTCTGTTCAGGCGAAGATCAACCACGTCAGCTTGCAGAACGACACCGATTTACAAACTGGTTCTCAAGATCTTTGCACAGCGAGTCTACATAAATGAGGAAGGACGCCCACAACCCGTGCCTGAACGTGACGAGTGGCTCCACACCTTCGTTTAAGACTTTAAGGTTAGACAGCCCCATCAGTACTGCGGGGCTGAAACCCCTCTCTGCGGAGACTGTTCAGGTCCAGCCGCGTTAGGACTTCGCAGCGCACCAGGAGGGTATCATCCTTTACAAAGGTTCTCTGCTTCAATGTTTGCAGGTGCATGAAAGTCACATAACCAAAACCTTTTGGATTGCGGTGAATTGTTGGTCTCTGGAAGGCCAGTAGCTCCGGCTTGGCCTCCATGACTTCTTCATGATTCTGTCTCTCGGGTCCTTCTGACTGATCCAAAATAGAAAGCCGTATTGTGCCTTGGAAAGGCCAGGGTAGGTGGCTGTCATATTCCCCTTGCATAGTGTGGACAAACAGAGATATAAAGTTGGCACAGCGCTGAGCACTCGGCAACTGGATGTGCAGGCGCAAACACAGCTTGTAGCCAGGTTTCCCAGTATAGAAGCCAGGACTGTGCATCACAACAGGTCGCTCTTCTTCCTGGGCTTTCTGAAGTCCACTGAAGTTCTCAATCTTCCAGATGTAAATACCATTACACTGTTGCGCCTCCATTTCAGTAATCTTGCCCTCCAGGTTTCGGATGGTGCGTTTGAGCTCCGCCACGTGAATATTCTGAGTCTCCATTTTAGCGATCAGCTCTCGGATTTGGTGATCCTGCCTTACCAGGCGACCCTCCAGCTGCTGAATAGTTTCTTTGAAGTTTTCCACTTCTGGATTGCAATCGTACGGGGCGTGGGAGAAGAGGGTAGGCTCAAAGGGCAGGCCATTGATAAAGGGTACGGGATTTGCAGCTGTAACGCTGATATTTTGAAAACTCTGAGCCATCATTCTCATGTGAACCTGCGTGAACTCTTGCATGTGTCGCGCCTGTTCATTCCTCTGCATCTGGGATTTAACAGGAGACACAGCATTAGGAACAGAGGGACTTCACCTGAGATCACAACTTAACAATGGCTCTGAGGAAAACTACGCTAATGTTTGCTGCTCGCTTCCCTTCTGGGAGAACAAAGAGGTTGCCAATCAAGAATGGCAATATGACAAAGAAGCATTTTACCAAGGGAAGAAGCAAATCACCAAAGGAAACAGATATATGGAAAAGGTGCAAGTTACAAAAGGCAAATCTTTCCCAATTCAGAAGAGTGGCAGGGGAAAAAAATATCCGGAATTCTTCCGTGCTAAACATACACTTGGTATTTTTCAGGGCTCTCACTCAGTTTCACATTCTCTTCACTGAGTGGCTGCAGTGGCTTCTGGCTCCCCAAATAAGACATAAGAGAGCTGTAGGGAAAAGGATGAATAAAAAAAAAATCACTCTTCAAAAGAGCACACCACCTTTCCTGTACAACTGCAAGGAAAAATACGCAAAGGAACATGCAATTTACTCCAACATAGAGCATTCTCAGGGTTCCTTTGCTGCCTRTCAAGTGTCATCGATCACAACAAGAAATGATAAAAACTACTGGAAAGCACATGGAAGGGGAGAACAAATAGACAGATTAAAATCCCACAAGGACATAAAATAAATTGACCACAGAGACAGCTACATTTGAGCAGCACTTTTAGAAAGACCAGTAACAGGTCACAAAAAAAAAAAAAAAAAAGCCTTTTTTTTCTTAGCATACATGTTAAATCTCATTTTAGGATATTACCTTCTCCGGGCACCCAAAGGCACTGTAGAAGCAGGGCACGGGGGCTGTGGGGCAGTCGTTGGCATAGTGGTTGGGCATCTGAAAGAGAGCGGAGGGCGTGTCACAGCGGCTCCCGCCGACCGCCACGCTGACTGCACACGTGCCAGCGCACGCACCGATATCACAACATCACTGAGATGACACGCCYGTGGTAGAGCGCGCTCCCAGGGGAAGCAAGAACACGCAGGGGCGCTTGGCGCGTTCCTTAGAAGAGGTGCACGCCGCGCGCCTTAAGCAAGGGCGCGCATTGTGTGCTCCTGGAGGGAGGAATGTGCCTTAAGCGAGGGCACATCCCCTAACCCCGGGCCCGTGTTTTGCGTGCTCCTTGTGAGGCGCTAGCCTGAACGGAGGGTGTGGGCTTGGCACGCTGCTTGAAAGGAGTGCGCCTAAAAAGGAGCACGCGAAGCACATGGGGGCCCTCTTCCTAGGTGCGCACCCTCGCTTATGTGCGTGCGTCCTCTATGGAGCGCATGAAGTGCGTGTGCGTCCTAGGAGAAGTGAGCGCGTAAGCGAGGGCGTGTGTGTGCTTCGTGCCCGCCTTAGGAAAGGCACGTGCCTAAGCAAGGACGTGTGTTCACGCTTGGTGCATTCCTTGGGACAGACACACGCGTGCGCCTTAGGCCAGGGCATGGGCGTGCTTCATGCACTCTCCGTGTGCACTGCTGCCCCATGGGGTCTGCTCCACCCCACATGTCTCATCACTCTCCCGTGGACCCTCGCCCCACTCCGCCTCTCTCCAGCGTGCGCTCGCTCCTCACCTGCACCCTGTCTTACCTGCTCCCTGATGAGCACAGTATCGCAGTATTCACAGAAGACATTGGCTAGTGGACACGTTTGGTCGTGCAGCTTCATTTCAATGGGGAGAACAAAAAAGGAAACGCAGAGTTAATCGTGGCACCCACATTTACCAATGCAAGGATGCTCATCATTGCCAACCTTTTCCCTGTTTGGTAACAGTTTCACATTGTCAGCTTTGCTGTACTTGCCAGCAGGAGGAGTCTTGCTTCAGTACCTCTTTATCCTCGTAAGCGAGAGAAGTGGCACAGTTTGGACAGCAGACCTGACGCCTTGGACACTCCTGTGTCATGTGCTCTTTGATGTGGTTCTTCTGGAAGGATCCTTGGCACTGCGGGCACTCCATGGTGGAGAAGTCRCACTGCAGCTGGTGCTCCTGAGCAGGGCAGAGGGAGGATTTGACACTGCAGAAAGGTGCAGCCTCCAGCTATCCAGGTGCCATGGGAACAGCCTGGGCTCTCGTCTCKGTGCCAGCTAACACCTACATCCCTGCGGTGACTTTGCTCTCTGACAGCTGCTCCCAGTCCTGCTAAGGTGGGACCTACCCCACTCAGAGCTCTAACAGGGCCCTCCAGCTAACCAAGTTGCATCCTTAACCCTGCTGCAGTATTTTTTTCCCAAACCAAGCAACTATTTCCATTTCACCCAATATATCTAACTGCTGTGAGGAAATACTAAACTGACCTCAGGCAACTTGTGTGCTGATAAAGTTCACTGAAAAGCTAACAGGCATTACGCTGCACAGCAAGGGGTATTAATATGATTTTTCATGCACTATGCCATCTACTTGGGAATGACGTAACTACAGTTACACTGAAGAGGAACAGTTTGGTTTGACTGAACAATGTATTGTATGAACTTCAACAGCTATCAGGTACCACCACCTATATCAATCTGAATTTTTATCTTCCCAAAGTTCTATATTTTCAAAACTCATTCTTACCTCTAAATGTCTCAATTCCATCTTCATAGAGCAGCCCTTGTTGGGACACCTCACCATTAATGAAAGGATTTCTCGTTTAGCAAAGTTGTCAGGAAAAAGCTGATTTTCAAGCAGAATTTCATTGTCTACTGGACATTTGTGACCAGCATCCCTACAACATGGAAAAAAAAAAAAAGATGGAGACAAGGAAAAAGAGATTCCAGATTTTCTGTGCTATACAAAGCAGTTCAGACAAATTGCCAACACACAAATTCCACTTGAGGTGGCACTACTGCAAGCATTTTCCCAGTGCAGCAGTTTCTAACTGGACAAATGCCCTGCTGCAAATAAACCAGAGGAGGATATAGAGAGGCTGAGCAGCCAGGGTCCCACTTCTGTAAATGCTTCACACAGCTCTAACATCAAAGAAACTGTCAGTTTTCTATTGCACTTCATAAACACGTCATTTTCTTACAAAAGCCAAATTGCTCCCGAGTTGGTCCTCACAGCAACCTATTTCTGCATCCCAGCAAGAATCACAGGGAAGGTGCCATTAACACTAATGGCCCTGCATTTGGGAGCAGGTGCAGTATCTCCTGTCAGCAAGTGGACCGAGATGTCAGGGCAGATGTGCCCCAAGCCAGGGAAGCGACGGGGCCGCGCAGGCACACGCAGCTCACCCTGGCAATAACAGTGGGCCGCTATTCACGTGCAGGAAAACGGAACCCAACAAACTCAAGAGTCACCAAAAGCATAAGCAGAGAGGACCCTCTTCCCCTGCAATTTTCCTTAAAACAATACAATTAAGGTGCACAAGGGCTGAAAGTCTGAGCTGCAGTATGAACGGAAAATAGCAACAATACAGAAAAATACATGGGGTGAAAAAAAAAAGCCAAAGGCATTTGCAGCAAATAGATCAAAGTTGCTTCTGCTTGCAAGGGTGAAGAGAAGGTAGAAGCTGGTGGGCTGCAGAGGACAGGAAGGAATTCCTGATCTCTGAAGGATAAGGAAAGAGCTAGTCAGCAAGTACCTGGTCAGCAAGGCAGCAACAGCAGGTGGGGGAAACATAAGACAGCTCAGAAAGAGACAAGGAGCTTCTCCCCAGAGCATTGCGCTTAAGAGCTACTTCACTGCAAGCTGGAGAGTTGCTCTCCTTAAGACATGGGAAAAAGAAAAGACTTATCCGTGTGCTCATCCCTGCCACAACTCTGACACCTTCCCCCGAGGCACACGCAAACCACAGGCAACCAGACTCATTGTGTTCTGCATGTGACAAGAATAGAGCTTACAAAACTTTGGGCAATTGAAAACTTTTCAAAGAAAAAAGCTAAAAAAGCTTCCTAGCTGCAGGCAGAACTTCCCCTGCATGGACAATTACAGCCAACACAACCACAGGCCCAGGCCACACCAGGGCTGAACAGCTACGCAGCAATTCCTTGTCCGCCCTGTTAACAGTTAAATTCCTCAGTTCTGGTAGGGAAATGAGGAAGAAAAACAGACTTTTTTTTTTTTTAATCAAGACAGAAGGTTGTAACAATCTCTTAATAAACAAATAATATTTAATGAAAAAAACATTCTCTGTTCTCATTTTGGCACAAGCTTCTCAATGACATAAATTAATATTGTACTATAGACTCTATATAGCCCTGCCCAATTAAGCATCCAGCTGAGTCCTTGCACTTGGAGTCTGGCACTTGTAGCAGTCTGCTCTTCTTTCACATGCACTGATTTTAGGGGGGACCGAGGCCATGTATTTGCTATTAAATATCCGAAATATCTATCCATAGTCTCCCAGATGAGAAAAAAATTGCCACCTGGTTCAGCATTCACTGAATTCATGGTTAATACTATCCATAGAAAGAAGTGAACAGAGGAAAGGGATAACCCAAGCAGGAGCTTCTGGTTATGAGCACTGCTTAGGGACCTGCAAGCACTCCGCTCATTTATAAGGGAAGAGAAACCACTTCCCATGCCAGAGGTTTAAGAAGGGAGTTTTCCTACCTGCTATAAATTACCTTCTCGGCACTAACTTACTGTAGCTGCTCACTAGGTACTATCACAATTTCTGACTCACAAGCATAATTTTGCAGCACATTGTCAGAAGCAGAAGGAAGAGGGGACAGTGTCACTTTACTATGAAGGTTTGGAAAGGTCCCTTTGCAGGGCCTTAAGTTCAGTTATTCTCCCTACTCCTTTTAAAGCCAGGCTGTCTTTGAAGTGACTGGTRACTAGACATTTCTAACGCTCAGCAAAGTTGAGCATTAATTTACCTTGAGAATTGTGGACATCAYACTCTCACGGGAAGAATGAAGTTAAAAGGTAGATAAAAGTTGCTATTGCCAAGAAATGCTGCAAGCTCAGAGGTAACGAGGGGCTTGCAAATTTAATGGCCTTCATCAACACAAAAATCTACTTTGGAGCTTACAAGCATATCGTATTCTGTCCAATAGCACCGTGAAGGAATTTGGGCTGAAATATGTAGAACAAAAGCAAAAAAAGTGAAGTCTTAGTTTAAGCTGCTTGTGCATTAGCAGTTGGGTACGCACCCACAGCAGACTTTAGGTTTTTATACATACACACACACCAACATAGGTTTGGTGTTGCTTTTGTATACCCTAGTTTCACACCGAGCTGACYTGCAATTCCTTATGCACTAAGGACTGCACTCAGGCAAAGTCTGTCTTATTTGTCACAGCTGCAGCAGTGTCATGAATGAGAGAGGAAAAAGGTGCTCTCACAGCATGGCTAGCGGAGCAAATCTCAAGCTTCCTCAGCTGATCCATGGGATGGGTGCTTTTGCACAGGCAAAACATTCTGCATTTTCTAGATAACCAACTGGTACCCTTTTTCTCAAAAGGATCTATTAATGTCAACAAGAACTGCATATGCAAACAAATGCAGTWAAGTTAAGTGTTTCCTGAAAAGGAAAGTTACCCACCCTTTTCCTATCACATGTAGGGAACTTAAAATTAAGTCTGTGTTTCTGTACTCAGTTCTAACACTTTCCTTCTTGGAATGCCAGAAAGAAACATTACTAGCATCAGACAGAACAATGACAGAAGCTACAAAGAAGCCCACAAAATACTTCATTCAGAAAACACATTTGCTGGCATGCAAGTAATTTATGCACACTGCAAATGCTGACCTATGGGTAAATGGAAACTGAACAGAACTACAGATGAATGAAAAAACAATGAAAAAAGCACTGTCCATTCTGCGTGCTAAAAAAAGCAGTGCCTGGGGAAAATAATGTTATAAGGCAGTGTTTAAAACAATTTCATGATCTTATGCACAAAGGTGTGAAAAGGAAGGATGGCAGTTATCTAATTCTGGCRTATTCAGATCTAAACTTGCAGCTTCAGAGCTCTGACAACTGCAATGATCTTATATATGCAGTATAACGGGGGAATTTAAAAAAGAAAAACAAATCAATTTCTACTGTGCATTTGAGTTAAGGGAGTAACTGTTTAAAAATAAATATATGTATGGTTTATGCTGAGGAGTAAAGCCCTACAGCATAAGCCTAACCTGTAGATGTGTTCCAGTCCTTGCTGACAGGAGCGAGATGACGACTACTGTACTGCGGGTCTGAGGGGAGCACGTTTCACCTGCCACTGAACCTCCCTCATTCTTTCCAGCTCAGACTCTTGTCTTCCACATCTCATTCCCACTGCCTACCACCTAAGTAGCTTTTAAGCACAGCTTGCTTTCGTTCAAAGCAGATGACTGCTAAGGGAGAACAGAAAACGGGAAATGCTGCATCTGCACCAAGAAGCTTTAYCGCCTTATTTATCAAAAGGAGCAATCACAAAGAAAGGTCAGTCTGCAAAATAATCCTGGGTTGAAGATGGAATTCATTTGGAGAATTACACTACAGGATTTTTGTTTTTACTTCAATGCTTTCTTAGTTAAAATCTTATACTCACAACCTAGGTTAGTTTGCATATATGGGAAAATAACGTACTTGCAACCCACACAGTGTAGAGTGGTTGCTTTTTAGGATCTTCACAGGAAGATTTCACCATACACCATCCCAGAAAGATGGTTTAGTGGATTTGCCTTTAATCCCTTAGATAAAATARCTTATTTCTTCTAAAACTATTTTTTAAGAAAAAGGACTAACATTCTTATTTTCAAGTAGACACTTGGCCAAACTAAGTCTGGCAAAGAGACAGGTATTACCGTTTTGTTAAGCTTACGATATTTTGGCTATATGTGATGTTTATTAGACAGCATCTTTATTGAATTATACACTAAAGCAGTAACCTCACCATTCATTGTGTGCACCTTAACCAGTTCTTTTCAGCTTGCATTGCATCTAAACTGTCTTACTTTGGCAAGCGAATTTAAAAATTGCTTATAAGGAATTCCCACGGATTTTCCTTTACCTGATTGATTTGACGATGCAGCCTTTGCAGAAGCGGTGTCCACACGGCGTCTGCACCGCTTCCCGAAGAGCCATCAAACAGATGGGACACTCATATTTGCTTTCCAAGGGTGGATCAAACTCCACATCGTACCCTTGTGTTTCCTCTGTGAAAGAGCTCGGAGGGTTCCCGGCCCCGCTGCCCACGCTGCCGCTGTCCTCCTTGGCRCTGGCACTGCAGGCACTGGCCATGGCTGCGCAGCAGCCGCTCTCCATGTCCCGGGCTCCACAGCTGCTGTCACTGTGTAGCAGGCTCATAGCAGCAAATCGAGGGGCACTCGGGAATGCTCTGCAAAATGAAAAGACGATGCATTCATTCCAAATATTCCAAGACTCTGCTTTCCAACAAGAACGAGTCATTTCTACTTCTAAGCAGATGCAGAAGAGCACAGCACTTACTGCAGAGACGGATCTGCACAAGAACACTGGGTTTGTTTCACCTCAATTTCTGTTACGTATCTTTTCACSTATCTTGTGAAACACAGAAAAGAGCACCACAGCCTGCCAGCTGAGTTCAAGCACAAACACACCCCCCCCCCCCCGCCTTTCTGCAATCTCCTTCATCAGACTACCTAATTCCTGTAAATTGACGAATACTCTCTTTCCTGGCTACGTTTACTCCAAGTACCTCTTCCTCCTTTCCTTATTATTTACTTCTAAAGCATCCAAACAAAATTTGCATGAAAAACTGCTATACAGCCCTAAGTCTTACTGATTGAAAATAGCTCAAGCTTAAATATATTCCTTGCAACGAACAAATGTTATTTAACATCTTTTGCATAGAGGAATTTGTGGTATAGGTTTGCAGTTATTTTATAATACTAGTTTAGATGTAAGCCCCCAAACAGCATGCAAGCCCACAAAGCCAAAGCAAGCAGATGCTATGCTGTATAGGCAGTTCAAATACGGTAGTGCTAAAACTGTCAATAGGACTTCAAATTGCATTAGTGAGAAAGGTAGCATTTCCATAGCTCAGAAAGCTGACCACAAATCAATAGTTTGCAAACGATTTTCTTGCTCTCCCATCTTTCCTTTGGCACAGCTGGGAGGGAGAACAGGGGACAGCACTAAGAACAGATCACCCAAGTCACACTTCCCTGGAGAGGAGGGAATGGTGCAGCAAAGTCAGTTTCAGAGTATTACCTACAAAAGGAGGTTGAACTCACACCAATGAAGTGATAAATGCTGGCATCCCCAAACTAATGTTTCCACACAGAACAAAGGAACAATAAAGAAAAGTTTAAACAACAATTGTGTCATTGTGATAAACAAACATTTCTTAGTTGAGTCTTTGTGTGGACAGTTTTCTGTAAGTGGCACCCCTGGGAGGTAGAAGCCATCCAGGGATACAGCATGAGTACTGCAAGTGACAGGGCCTCACGAAGTCAGGCAAAACTAGGTGCGCATCAAGCGCAGATCTGATCTTTTGCACAGACAAGGGGAAAACTAGGATTAGCCAAGAATTGCACCATTGGGGTTGCTGTCCTGCAACAAAACTATGTGCAGCTTGCAGCAAGGGATGCCAGGCTGAAGGGTTTCAGCAGCCACAGCTTCCACTTGAGAGAACTCTTCCTTTATCAGGATTCTAATATAGCAAGCCATTTTGACAGAAATAWTCATCAGTAAGAGCAGTAAATAATTGTATTTGCCTATTCATTGAAAAATACAGGAAGAATAAATGAAGAAAAATGCTGATCACACAAAGCCTTAACTAATATTTACTATGGATATTCTTTGAACACATGCATGACTGCAGAAATACACTTTAGCCCACTGTCAGGTTAAAAACCTTAATCATAGGCACCGTAATTGGAAATCTTAATTTTAAATCTTAATTATAAGCACCTTATGAGCACCTTGATTACTGTCCATGCATGTTTGAAGTATTTTTGTTTTTCTAGTTAACTGKGAGAAAAAGATTATTTTGTATATCAAACAAAAAACAGGCAAAGTTAACAAATTTAGGCCTGTCAGAGATAGAATCAAAATACAGCTTTTATTCCATGGTGTAAACATGTAACTTTGCGTTTTGTGGAAGTTGCAGAGGCACGAGGAATATGTGAAGAGCTGCAACAAATACCCCTGAGACACAGAGTCAGAGCCCAGGCTGCTAATCTGGGCCATGCTGAGCCAGGCAACAAGGCCTCCTTCACAGAGGAATCATTCTAGAACAGAGCTGTCTGGTCCTTCATTTCTGTGCCTTTCTCTGCCCCTCTCAAATACCATCCCTGCACATTATCTAGCACAGTATGTGCTAGAATCAAATACAACAGCAATACCAACCAAACAACAAAGAGCTTCTCAATGGCTGCCTGAAGCACAACCCTATGAACATAGTGCCATGGAACTGAGCAACCCCAAAAACTACTTAGATTGGGAAGACAGGGATCARGAGACAGAAATATTTAGAAACATGCCCTGTGAAAAATTTTTTGAGATTGACATAGGTATGTCTTTTCTGGAGAAGAAAAGAAACTGCTTCCATGACTAAACTGGCCTTTCCCCCCCTACCCCTCTCTTCTCCCTCTGACAGCAGCTGCAAACATTGATTGAAACTGAAACACAGGCTCTATTTTGTGAAAAATCACAGGACCTCAATTTGCATGCTAGTAAGCAGGATWCCAGAATCCATGAGCCAATCCAGGCCTGAAAATTCGCCCTACTCTACAYCACAAGGGGGTCCTTAGTGAGACTAAAAAGAGAAACATGTATCCCATTAGCCATGTAACAGGAATTCAGGAAGCAGCAAGAAGGAAAATATAAAAGCTTTGCCAAACATGGCTGTCACATTAACTGTGAAGCACACTGGTTACAAGTTTCTTCCCTTGAGCTCCTTCTAGACAAAAATATCCTGTTTGAAATGTTATTCTTATAAAGAAGAAAACAGAATCTAACTCATTATAACCTTAATAGCTAAACACTTGCAGATACAAGTGCTGTGCAAGCAGTGTTCTCCACCTAAACTGCTCCTACAGGCAGGAGCAGCTACGTACATTCAGTTTGGGATGGAAACAAAAGTCATATACCAGGCTCATTTCAGTGAATGAGTCAGTGTAACCAGTCAGCATCCCAGGCTTGTGCAAAAATCCCCTTATCCAGCAAGGGGCTCTGCTCTTATGCAGCCCTTTTTGTCTGCATGCAGGCAGTGGATTCACAAAAAAAAGTACTCCTGTTTCCTCTTTATAGATAGGGAAATTCAGGGACAAAGATGCAGATTTAAGAGACAGATTTTGAACTCTGCTCACACTTTAAATTTATTTGTAATGGGATTCCTCCTGCTCAGCACTATTTCAGCTTATCTATACTGGAAATTTTCTTCCCCTCACACATATTTATCATTGTGGGCAAGGCACACTCGCTTTTGAATCAAAATCCACAATGCTGTTACCCAGACTGACAACCAAAGCCTGAGTTCTCCACCAGAGCTTAAAACAATTCATGTAAGCTGAAAGTATGTTAGTTTAAAATTTCTGCTTTTTGCATTTTTTTTTCTCCAGGAAGCATAGATTCAATCTCCATGTACAAAGCAGAGCTACAGCAAAACTAACTATAGAACAGTGCAATTTTAATGCGGATGACAGTCCTTTCCCTGGAGTCAGGTAGAGCAGGCGATCTGTGAGACAATCCGTAGCAGTTTTATATGTTTCTCTCCTAGGGAATATCAAATATTTTCAGCCTAGAAAAGCATAGATTGAAGAATAAAACTCGTTTAGGTTATATCTCACATTTCACGTCAACTTGCTACACTTTCTTTTGGTTACAAAAGAGATTACCAGTGAAGTAAAATTTAGCAACACCCCCTTGAAAACCACCTCCGTTTTTCTTCCTAATGATAACAGTCATTCCTCTTAATCTGTGCTGAACAAAATTGGACTAGTGAAATACAAACATATCTATATGCAATATTAATTTACAACATCCTACCTGGGACAGAGGCTTTAGAATTTATCTATTTTCACACTGCTGGTGTGATACATTAAACACCACAGCAGCCTGTTCTATGGTGGGTTTTTTCATTGTTGATTGGACAACACCAGACCAAACAGCTTCTCTTCAAGGAAAGCTGAAAATAAACSAGAATATTACATGGTGATTTTTCCCTTTGGTACCATAAAGCTTCTCAGGTAGAGCACATGTGGAAATTAAGTTTGCTGAGGCACCTTAAATGCCCCTTCCTGGAGCCCAGAATGTCTGGAGCGGCTGAGGTGCCAGACAGAGTTTTAGAGAGTGTGAAGGGGGCTCCCATTCCATCTTTCCCCAACGTCCTGGGCCCCCGGAGGCTCATGCTGCTTCCAGGGCAGCTGCTCTCAAAGCAGCAGCTCCACATGGATTGTTTGGCAGGAGAAAGGAAGGTGCTTCCCACGCCAAAGCTAAGACTCAGTATTCATTTGATTATCATTTACTCTGCCCCACCTCCAAGGATGAAACCTTCACATTCCAAAAGCAGACAGGGCCAAGCTGAGATCGTACAAAGCTCCCATGCTCCTCCTTTGACTTTTAAGGTCAAACCATAACAAATACTTCCTCAGCAAGCAGCCTGTGCTACGGCGGTATTTACTGTGCTGCATTACAAACAGATTAGGTTAATCTGTGGTACCACAGTCAGGCCAGAACAGCAAACTCCTGCAAGAATAATGTACCTCAGGAGTCACAGAAAAACAAATGCAAACTAGAATCCAACTAAATTACTGTGTGTTGTAAAAGCCTGCACTCTGGTTTATAAAGTCTCATAGTATAATGAAGTTTAGATGAGACTTTTACAGATTTTCATGCTTTACCTAAGAATCACAGTATTAATCCAGAATCTTTGCTAAATCAAAAACCTATTAATGATTCCAGAAAGTATCTACTGACTGCCTGGGGAGCTCAACTTTAATTAGAGTAACAGGAAAGGGCTAGGAGTACACACTCTATTCTGTTTACACTGAAACACAAAATGATGTTTTTATGAATTTGGCAAAGAAACACCACCCAGAGAACATTAGTTACTATGAAACAGAACTTTCTGAACAACAAACATTAATATAGAATACAACTGATTTCCACATTATCTCTTTCTAATAAAATTCACACTGAGCAGCCATATAACTACAGAAATCCATACAGAAGACTTCTCCAAGCCCATCTTTACCACAGTTCCCAACTAACCTGCTTTCAGCCTGGCCACATGGAGCCCGCAGGAGACACGGCCTTCCTGGCGCATACAGTGATGCCACTGGGACCCTCCTGCCTCGCCAACAGACATTTTGCACCTACAGAAATCTGGGTCAGAGATCTGACTGATCAGTGGAGTGACTTGGGACAATCTGTTTATGAAGCAACGCTGCTCTGCCTATTCCCAAGCGTATTAATCAGTGCTCTACTGACACCCRATAGGCACTGTGCCCAAAGCTGTTTGTGTTACCAGCTACACAGCCATCAGCAGCTTGGCCTGATCTGGGCAGAACAGATAAAGTGATGCAAGTTCATGTTAATTAATATGGCTAAAACACCCTCCTATCAAAGTTATCAGAGGGCTAGACAAGCAAAGGCAATAGGAGATTCGAGCAGAATTCATAGTTGCAATAAATCCAATTCTGTTTCTCTGTCTCTTGGCTGACCACAGTAATTACTTGTTTTACATGTGACCCCAAGGACTTTAAATATGAATTTGCTCTTGGTTTGAGGAGATGYTGTCAGATCGTACACGGTCTGTTTTATCATGTACGTTACTTAGAAGACCAGGTAGTGGCATATTTCCAGTTATGCGTGTATTTTATCCCTCTTATGTCTTGCTTAAGTTTGTCAAAACAACACGAAATGCATTGAGCATTGAAAGTACTCTATACATGCTGCTTAACACCAAAATACACCATGAAAATTTTCCTTGGCGGGGTTGGGGGTGGGGTGGAGTCCAAATCTTTTTTTCCAACTGAAACCTCCAGAGACATTTCATTAAAAGTGCTCAGTCAGCAACCACACCACCATCTCCTCTTCATGTGGCAGAGGCCTCTGCACGGCACGACCCCGCTCTCCCACGGCGCTAGGGCACACGGYGCCTTCCTGCGCTCCTCAGCGCATCTGCGGAGCACCTAAAGCACTGCTGTAGGGCCCCAGAGCAACGTCTGGGGCCAAAAGCTGTCCAGGCAGGGCCAGGAGGCCCCTGAGGCTCAGGGGACAAGGGTTTCACTGGAGGAGGTGCCCAGGTGTGGGACAGGAACTAACACTGGYACTTGGTGACAATGTTGGTGACTCGGCTCTGCCATCAGGAGGGCCCTGGACAGAGGTCCTCTCAGTAGAGCCACTCCAGCCTCCTGACTGGGTTTAATTACTGCCTGTCTCAACAAGCAGAGGGCTTGTACCTGGCATCAGCAAAATAATTTGACACACTGTGAAAACAAACAGCGAGCAAATCACACTTTCCAAAACAACTCAATTATTATTATTTTAAACCTTCCACTTGTTTTGTTTGTCTTTGACACGCAGCACCTCGCGCGGCCCCACGCAGCAGCCCCCGGCGCTGCCTTCCTTCCCGGCCYGGCGCGCGGAGAAGCGCGCGCCCATCCCGCCCTACCGCCGCTCCGCGGGGCCTCCCTGCACCGGGCCCGGGCGGCCGCAGCCCCGGGAAGCCCCGCCGGCCGCGGCCGCCGCGCGCAGCGCGAGCTTGGGCCCTGCCCCCGGCAGTGAGGTCGGGCCGTTAAACGGTCGCGCCAGGGCCGTTGGACAGCGCGCGCCGCTCCCGCCCCCCATGGATGGTTTCGCTCAGCACTCACCAACCGCCACCGCCGCCCTGCCCCGCCGCCACTTCCGCCTTCCCCTCGGCGCGGGGCGCGGCGGGAGGGGCGCGGCCGCGGCGGGGCGGGGCCGTGGGCGCCCCCTGGCGGNGGGCCGTTGGACAGCGCGCGCCGCTCCCGCCCCCCATGGATGGTTTCGGTCTCAGCCCGGCGGCCGCCGCCGCCACCACCACCACCTCCCGCCCCTCCGCGCGGCTCTCGAGCGGCTCCCGAGCCCCGCGCCAGGCGCCGCGCACCGAGACCTCCCCCCAGCACCGCTCAGCACTCACCAACCGCCACCGCCGCCCTGCCCCGCCGCCACTTCCGCCTTCCCCTCGGCGCGGGGCGCGGCGGGAGGGGCGCGGCCGCGGCGGGGCGGGGCCGTGGGCGCCCCCTGGCGGGCGGCGGAGAGAGCGCAGGCCCCGCGTCGCTGCCGCTGCGCGCGCTCCGGCCGAGCGAGGGCGCCGCGCGGGTTGTGAAGACCGCTAGAAACCTACGGAAAACCAGAGCAATGCGGTTCCAGGGGGTKCGTAATAACAGAGGTCTGATCATTYGGAAATAGGCRTAAAGGTTACCTCAGAGTGAGTGTAGTCAGGAGAGTCATCCCGCCCGGAAGGGTAACACTGCTGCCCAAAAGAAAAGAAATGTACATTTATTACATATGCTGTTATTTTAGATATACACTAATATATTATTTATTTATTTGGATGTATCTGAACTTCTCGCGAAATCTTGTCTGTGGACACGCTGCCCCGGCACCCGGTTGGCACGAGGCAGTACGGGAAGCGCAAACCTCTGAACTGTGCAGCTATCCTCCTTCTCCTGCTGAGTGGATGAAGTGTTTTCATGTTGCTTTTGTTATCTGTAAATGAAAAGAAATCTACAAAAATAATTTACCCTTCCTTAGCTTTGTAAAACAGATACTCTTGCCTGGAGACTTCCCCTTGACTGAAAAATGCAATTTTGCAACAATCTGGTWTATTTTCACTGGGAACCCAAAGAACTTATCAGGGGAATTTATTGCAAATCTTAATGAAATGGGTTTCTTCAGGGTGGTTTCGAAATTGTCATGATTTACGGGAAGCTTAGGCCTACAATCACATGTATTAATGGCTGCAACAGAACATAAAATAATGCAGAAAGGCTTTTTTTCCACTTGGTGGTGCCAGCTGCACAGGGAAAGCTAATTCCAGCAGTGGCTCTTGACTGCTGGGCCATGCTGTTACACTCCTATGCACAGATGTATGGCACAGCCGACGCCGCAGCTACCCGAGATCAATTAAAGCCTTTCCTTGCCTGCAGTAACCCTAGAAGATAATCATTCTTCAAGGTGATTTCCTGGGTGCATCTGACATCTTACATGCCCGCAAGTGGCTCCGTTGATAACCAGGCTGATGCCAAGGCAGTGCTGGCTTGTTCACACGGCAGCTCTGGCTCGGAGCAAGTCTGGGGCAAGTGGCCAGCCACCTGCGTGATGTTCCCAATAAGCACCTCAGAGGGACAAATTTGCTAAACTGCATCTCAAGGAGCCCCAAATCCCTCAGACCAAACAATGCAGGTTGTCAGTGAGTGGCATCTGCTGCTTCCAGATAAAGGAGCGCGGTACGTGACTGCCAAGGGTGACTGTGATGGATATCTGCTATTGCAGCCTGATCTGAGATGCTTCTGAAAAGGTCTTTCCAAACACTACTGAGTGAATAACAAAAATATCTAGACTGTTAGGACACCCAGGCAGCGCAGAGAGAGCAGGAGAACTGCGCTCAGGAGCCACCAAATGCTCTCCGAGTTCCCCACGGTCATTGGACGCGTGGCCAACTGCCTGAACCCCAGAATAACACCCGTGATTTCTGCTCCACCTTATGCTGACGCTCACGCTGGGTCGTCACTACTCCCACACACCGCGATTTTGCCTGAGTCAAAGTTTCAATGTGAGCAAGGGCACCAGGGCTTCGCCCTGACCTTGGTTTGCCTTCACCATGCCYGACTTGCTTTGGTGTGAATCATGAGCAGCTCATGGACTCAGGTGTGACCAGCACAGCTCAAGCCACCTGTGCTCAGGACTACTYACCCCTCAAATCTCCACATCTTACAGAAAGTGGAAGCAAAGAGCTAATAATAGAGGGAAATCCTCATTTTTTTTTCCTTTTTAACCTTTAGCAAGTGCCAAATACTAGCACTTTTACCACCTTCCYGCTTTGGCTATTGTCACTTGGGCCATTGCAGCCTCAGTACTACGCAAGACGCTGTGTGGTGTCCCTGGAGCCAAAGCAGAGCAGCTCCCAAACAGCCCCCCCTGTCAGGGCAAAGAGCTTAACTTGGGAATAAGTTTGGATCCTGYGGACACACAAAGCCTTCTGAAAAAGAAAAATACTCACATAGAAGTTTGTGGTGTTAGCATTGCTGCTGCCCAGTCCTACTTTTGTGCCTGTATTTATGTTCAGTATTGGGAAAACGTAATTGATAGCTAGAAATTGCTGCACAATGTTGTGTGTGCAGACCAAAATYTTTCAAGGTGCTGTTTTGTGACAGAATTTGGTTTCTTTTTCACTTTGAGGCACTTTCTGAGACAGCTGATCTGTAGAAAATAACAGTCTCACATCTGTGCTTCTCCAGAACAGGGACTCTACTACTCACCGTCTGTGACCACTTGTGGCCCACAACTGCTGTATTATGTAAACAAGACACAAGTTATGCAAAATACAATAGCTAGTTTTCATATTTTTCATTTCTCCACCTTGTCCAGGCTCTTCAAGACCCTGGACATAYATCACCAGAGAGATGACATCCTTGAAAAGGAGGATACAGGACATTTTGAGATTTCCATTGTCCAAAACCCAAACCCCAGATGCTCAGCTGCAGGTGACCTGATGAAGAGGATGGGAGGAGAGTGGCCTTCAAGGAGTGACTTTGGTGAGGGCAGTACTGAGACTGGACACCACATTCCCATCTCTGCTAGCAAACAGTGAAGAAACCACCTCTGAAACTAGAAAGAAGAAAGCCAAACACAAAACTTGGTCTACAAACCCAGAGCAGCTGTTCCTCAGCGGCTGAGTACTCATCTCAGCACCCAGGGGTCTCACGCAAGAAGACCTTGTTTTTTTATGAATTTCGTGGTTAAGTCTCATAAATTGCCAGGTGCCACCTGTATGTGAGAGCTCCACATTGCCCTGGTTGAARCATCCTGTGGTTAGCACCTGGGTGGTACTGGGAGACAAGACAGGGATACAAGAGATAAACAGCACTGCAGTGACTTTAAAAAGCAGCGGGAAGAGAAGAAAAGAGCGAGCATGAGAGCGAGCCGGCGAGCTTGGCATTTGGAACAAGCTGCACAGACATTTCAGCAGCTCTGCAGACTGACTCAGCTCAAGGTAGGCTGGCAGCACTAATGGCAGCATCCCAGATGCTTGTAAGACAGCCGAGTATTGAGTCATTTTTCAGTTTTAATRTGCAAGTTGATTATTTTATTTTATAAAAAGATACATATTTTTATAACCAAAATTTATTTTTATTCTGTTTTATATGTGCTTTCTCACCTCAGAGGTGCTCTGTTCAGTTCAGCAAGACTATCTGTGGAGTAAGGTCTTCTTTAACATSAGTAACACTATTATAATCTTGCTCTTGTTCTGAAATAAATGAAATACTGTGAGATAGAAAGAAAAGCGATTTCTTTTTCCTTTTCAAGGTAAAAAGGGGATGATACTGAACATAGTCACAGCTGCCAGAGCCACTTAGATTGCTGTGGCTGGGGTTCCCGGCTGCGGGTCAGCCTGTACAGRTCTGAGCAGGGTGAACAGCGAGGAGGACTATTGTTCGGTGCAAGCCTAGGTGAGCCCCCCTTACAGTTACAGACCAAAGACAAATTTCAGTCAAGCAGCAGGAAATATTCCTAGCACTGGGAATATTTCTAGCTCTCCTGAGAGAGCTGCTGGAAACGCTACCACCCAGGAGCCAGGCAGCTCGAAGTGTTTGATGAATAGCCTGTTGGCAGCAATCATCTCCTGCATGAGGTGAAGGTSGGGTGACCGGAGAGAAATTCTTGGTCGTTCATTTCTTTCAGGGGACATTCAATGAAGAGGGCGGGGGGGAAATGTGACATTTGATTTTTTCTTTAGCAAGGGTAAACTCTGATTAGAGGTGGAGATTAATAGCAACAGTTAGGCCATGGGATTAGAGATAAATGTGGCATGAAGGTGACACTTGGTCACAAGTCTGGATGAGACAGAAAGTGCTAAATATCCTGCCTGAAATGTGCTCAGCACTGGCTGTTTCTTTGCAGTGCATTAGTCAGCAGCTCTGCAGAGGCACTGCTTGTGCTTGGGGAGATCCTGAAGGTGCTTCTGGAGGCAGTGATGCTACACCAAATGGCAAAGGGTGTCATGCTGGAGGGAAAGATCTGCAGGACAGCCAGCTACTCAGATACTCGGCAGGTGATTGAGTACATGTCTGTAGGACAGCCGGACTATCGGGGGGCAAGCAGCTTATTGCTCCATGGGCAGACTGTATCAAGTCTGCCGTGGGAGGAAGCCGTGAAAGGGAGACAGCGGCACGGCTCTGACGACATGCGGGCACAGCTGCACCRCCCAGGTCTYGGGGCAGCAGGACGCAAGCGAGCGYGGTGCCACGCTTGATCTGCGAAGGGCGGCAGGGAGCGCGGCGCGGGCAGCGGTCGTTAGCAGCGGAGGCAGCTGGACGGAGCCGTGCAGGCAGATGGGGACGGCAGTATGGGCAGCTTGTTCTCAGCGGGATGAAATGAAGAGGCGCTGGGAAGAAAACAAAGCTTGATTTTTGTTGCCAAGGCCTAATGAGCAATTCTGAAGTTAAACACAGCTCTTAAGGCAAGAGCTGAGTGAGCTGACGTGTCATTCTGGACCTGGAACTTAATCAAAGCACGCAATCCTCTCCTGATGGGCTCTGAAGGATGCACTGAAATGCTGCTCTGTGGAAAGGTTCTAAATGAAATAATCTCAGAAGAATCATGAGCATCATCACTTTAGACCTTGGACTAGGTGTATGAAGGACACAGTCAGAACAGACACAGAACAGAGATTTCTAGCAGGTTAAATGAAGTGCTAATCTGGTATATAACCATCTAAAGGAACCAAAACCATACCCATATAATGTCTAGTTCAAATTTTAGAGCCTTAATGTAAAGTTTTCTCATTTTTATACCTCGTACCAACCAGACTAGTAAAGAAAAAACCCCTTAGAAACACTAATCTAATCTTCTCTAAACAATTCATTTATTTTTGCACTTCTCATAGGCAGGTAGTGAAAAGCAGATTAGTTATTTTTTATAAGTCTGACGCAGTAGCAAAACGTTGTGGTGTTTGAGGTGAAGGTCCCCAACAGACCCATGAAAACTGCATTATTACTTGTTTTTTTGCCATGAAATCTAAAACTGGGTTCACATTTGAAGAAGTATTTTAGCATTCTAGTACAAGTGATTCTTCAAAATAGAGTTTCCAGAAGGATCCTTAAACAGTTGTCTAACTTAAAATGTATAACTATTTTCCCTAGAGCAAATCTGCAGCTAGTATAAATTGCCATATCTCCTATAATGTCAAAGTAACCATAGTATTGTTTATCAACAGGATACATTTCTCCAGCTTTAGTGAAGCTACTCACATTCAGTAAGCACCTGCTAAAGCATTTGCAAAACTAAGGCCTGAATAAAATCTGCATTGGGATAAAGTATTTATGCAGCAGCCTGTTTAAAATGGTGTGCAGGAAACACTTAAGTTCAGAAAAAAAGGCCAGAAAGTAGTGAGAAAGCAGTGGTCTTAAATAACATGGCATGACACGAACAAGATTTTATCTTTCATCCACCTCTCTTGTTCAGTTTTGTATAAGCTGAACTGTAAGTTGCCAAACTTGCAGTCCATAGTTCTCTTGCCTATAGCCGACTTACTCGTGGAGAATGGGGCAGACCTGTATGTGAGCACTGACGACCACTGGYGATATGTGTATTAGTGTCCTGATAGATGTGTGCCTGCCTCAGGGTCAAAGTCAACACATGTTCAAGTATTTACACGCAGTATGGAGCAGATGGCCTTAGCTGGGCCAATTCAGTGTTCGCTTTGGGTAAGATAACTTACTTTCAAATAATTTTTCAGTCAAAGTGATTAGAATTGTTCTATTAAAAACATTTACTTTATGCATAGGCATCACTATTCATTTTTTAATATAAACTAACAGCTTCTCTCTTTTTCTCAGGTGTCCTGGTTTCTAGCAGACAGCAAAAATGGACTTGCCTGAAGAAATTCAGCATCCATATACCAAATTTTCTGAGTGGAAATTCAAGCTGTTTAAACTACGATCATTTGAAAAAACAGCTTCTGATGACACCCAATGCACAAATAAGGATCAAGCAGAAGAGGCTGCTTCTTCAGACAAAAGCATTACAGTACCTAAAGATGAAACAATTCCAAGAGAAGAAAAGCCCATGTGGACACAGACGGACTTAATGGGCCATAGGCAGGCACTTGAGAAGGATGCCARTGACGTGAAAACACAAGACAATGAAGCTCATCAGAATAATCTGAAGCAACTTTGCCGCATCTGTGGAGTATCRCTTAAAACAGATTGCCACAAGAGAAGTCATCCAGTACATGGGCCAGTGGACCAAGAAACCCTGTGGCTTCTGAGAAAGAAAGAGAAAAATGCAACYTCTTGGCCAGACCTCATTGCTAAGGTTTTTAAGATTGATGTGCGAGGGGATGTTGACACAGTCCACCCCACTCGATTCTGTCATAATTGCTGGAGTATTATCCATAGAAAATTCAGTAATGCTCTGTGTGAAGTATATTTCCCTAGGAACACCACGATGGAGTGGCAGCCCCACTCCTCAAATTGTGCCGTGTGCCATCCTATCTGCCGGGGTGTCAAGAGGAAAAGCCAAACACCCAGCGTACAGCTTGGCAAACGGGTGAAGACCATTGCAGAACGCACTCGAGTAAACAAAAGCCTCATGAACCAAGCACAACTGAAAAACAAAAACTTAATGAAAGAGATTCTCAGTTGTAGTACGATACATCTCAGCACCAAGCTCCTTGCAGTTGACTAYCCAGTAGATTTCATTAAATCCATTTCTTGTCAGATTTGTGAGCACATTTTGGCAGATCCAGTGGAAACAACATGCAGACATTTGTTTTGCAGAACTTGCATCCTTAAATGTATCAAAGTTATGGGCAGCTATTGTCCCTCCTGCTGGTATCCTTGCTTTCCTACTGATCTGGTAACCCCAGTGAAATCCTTCCTCAAYATCCTTGATGGCCTGGGAATAAGATGCCCTGTAAAGGAATGTGATGAAGAGATTATGCTGGGTAGATATGGCCAACACC
Organism: Eudromia elegans; assembly: GCA_003342815.1. Classification (NCBI taxonomy): domain Eukaryota; kingdom Metazoa; phylum Chordata; class Aves; order Tinamiformes; family Tinamidae; genus Eudromia; species Eudromia elegans. The sequence goes on along the minus strand of PTEX01000007.1, from coordinate 9,663,344 downwards.
TCTCCAGCCACAAGCTGATGAAGGAGCGAGAACTTTACAGTCACATAAATAAAGGCGGMCGACCGAGGCAGCATCTCCTGTCTTTGACCAGGAGAGCTCAAAAGCATCGTCTGAGAGAACTGAAACGTCAAGTCAAGGCTTTTGCTGAGAAAGAAGAGGGAGGTGACATAAAGGCTGTGTGCATGACTTTGTTCCTGCTGGCTTTAAGAGCAAAAAATGAACACAGGCAAGCAGATGAATTGGAAGCTATAATGCAAGGGAGGGGATCTGGACTTCACCCTGCTGTCTGCTTGGCAATCCGAGTCAACACATTTCTTAGCTGTAGCCAATATCACAAAATGTATAGGACCGTAAAAGCTGTCACTGGGAGGCAGATCTTCCAGCCACTGCATGCTCTTCGCACTGCTGAGAAAGCCCTCCTACCTGGTTATCATCCATTTGAGTGGAGACCTCCCTTGAAAAACGTATCCACTAACACAGAAGTGGGTATTATTGATGGACTATCTGGGCTGCCACTCTCAATTGATGACTACCCAGTGGACACAATTGCAAAGAGATTTCGATATGATGCAGCCTTGGTTTCTGCCTTGATGGACATGGAGGAAGACATCTTGGAAGGCATGAAAGCAAAAAGACTGGATGACTATCTACATGGTCCTTTCACTGTGGTGGTAAAAGAGTCCTGTGATGGAATGGGAGATGTCAGTGAGAAGCATGGAAGTGGGCCAGCTGTCCCAGAGAAGGCTGTTCGCTTTTCTTTCACAATCATGAACATTGCTATAGTCCATGGGGATAAAAACATAAGGATCTTTGAGGAGACCAAGCCCAATTCAGAGCTGTGTTGCAAGCCATTGTGCCTTATGCTGGCTGATGAATCAGATCATGAAACTCTCACGGCAATCCTGAGTCCTCTCATAGCAGAAAGAGAGGCAATGAAAACCAGTGAGCTGCTGCTTGAAATGGGAGGCATCCTGAGAACATTCAAATTCATCTTTAGGGGTACAGGATATGATGAAAAACTTGTCCGGGAAGTGGAAGGGCTGGAGGCGTCTGGTTCCACCTACATCTGTACTCTTTGTGATGCCACTCGCCTAGAGGCATCCCAGAACCTGGTTTTCCACTCCATAACACGGAGTCATGCTGAGAATTTGGAGCGGTATGAAGTATGGAGGTCCAACCCGTATCATGAGTCTGTTGATGAGCTCCGTGACAGAGTGAAGGGTGTTTCAGCCAAACCTTTTATTGAGACAGTTCCCTCCATAGATGCATTGCATTGCGACATTGGCAATGCAACTGAATTCTACAGGATTTTCCAGCTGGAGATCGGCGAAGTTTATAAGAAACCTGATGTGTCGAAAGAGGAGAGGAAGAGATGGCAACTGACTCTTGACAAACACCTCAGGAAGAAGATGAACCTAAAGCCTATGATGAGAATGAGTGGAAATTTTGCCAGAAAGCTCATGTCCAAAGAGACAGTAGAGGCAGTATGTGAATTAATAAAATGTGAGGAAAGGCATGAAGCCCTGAAAGAATTGATGGACCTTTACCTGAAAATGAAGCCAGTGTGGCGATCTTCATGCCCTGCCAAGGAGTGTCCAGAACTGCTGTGCCAGTATAGCTACAATTCACAGCGTTTTGCTGAGCTCCTGTCTACAAAGTTCAAGTACAGATACGAAGGCAAGATTACAAATTATTTCCATAAAACTCTTGCTCATGTTCCTGAAATCATTGAAAGAGATGGATCCATTGGGGCCTGGGCAAGTGAAGGCAATGAGTCTGGAAACAAACTTTTTAGGCGATTCCGAAAAATGAATGCCAGGCAGTCCAAATGCTATGAAATGGAGGATGTCTTGAAGCATCACTGGCTGTATACCTCTAAATACCTCCAGAAATTCATGAATGCTCATAAAACATTAAAAAGCCAGGGCTTCACAGTTGATCCAGAGGGTAGCTTAGGTGACTCCTTACCTCTGGAAGGCTCCTTGGAAAGCAATGTTTCAGGGGAATTTTAAATGTAATGAATATTCGGAATGGGGTTCATGATGGTGTCTTCCTTCAAAGGGCCTTGCAGGCCTGTGGAGGTACAGGGAAACTGAAACTATTGTTTTTATACTCCCTGTTAAAGGAGTGGAGTTTAATAAACATCCACTTCTGTTCGTGGTTTCCGAAAAAGGCAACGCAGCGATGCATTTACTGCATTTACTGTTAGGCGAGGTGAAAGGGGAAACAAATGGGAAGGAAGGGCCTTCCATTGACTGTGATTTTAAACTGTTGTTTTTAAGTGGGAAAGCTAAAGTAAAGAAGGTTTTATAAACATGGTGTTAGGGAATGAACAGGATGAGGGAGAGTTACAATAGTTGATGAAAAAGCGAGAACAGCTATTCCTTCTGTTTATATTTTATCTACTATTTTACTATTTACTTTTTAAGAGGGCATGATTATTTTATTGATGGTCCTCTGGCTTTTGTAAGTAAAGATTCAACAGAGAGACACTTGTATAATTGTTTAGAGATGAAGTTCAGTTACTTTACATAAAGTAACTTTACAATCTTTACAAAAGATGCAAACTTTGATCTCACAAGCTTTAAAAGAATATTATTTAACATTCATATTTGCATACTGCCTAGGAGAAGTTAGTGGACTCACTATGCTAGTTTGCTATATGAAGATGCAGGAAAGGTAGCTAAGTAGTAGCTTCTTTTTGTATTCCATTTACTCTGAAATGCAAACAATTTTGTGCTCCTAAATGAGGATATACAATTTATTGTGCTTACCTCACTATGCAAAGTACATTCAAACTCTGCCATGTACCTTGTTGTTTGACAAGCATTATAGATTTCTATGGTAACACCAGTATATTATATAGTTTTTACTAGTACAATAAAAATGGGTAAACTCCTGGTGAATTAGCTGTGTCTGATACTGTTTTTTCTCATCTGGGAGATCTCGCTTACTCTCACTCATTTTCCAGATCTGTAAAATGGGAATGATATTTATTAACCTCAAAGACAGTTTGTATTAAATATTAGTTTAAAATAACAAAATGCCTCAAAATTACTGAATGCACGATTTACATTCCTCCAAACATCTTGTGCTGTGTGAAATGCACCATTATGTTGGAGGTATTTGCCTTTGCAAAGTGTAATCACTACACAGCTGAAAGGTACTTAGATCAGATGAGTTTGCACTTGTAATTCTTGTAGGTAGTTAATGCAGATTTTTAATAGCAGCCATGGATAAATGAATTTAAAAGTTGATGTGTAAAAAATATGTGAAGTTTGGCCACTAAATTATTCTTGCACATATTACCTGCATATAGGGGGCAAATCTAGGCTTTGACTCAGAAAAGCATCCAAGCCAAAGCTTAAAATCAGGTGTTTGCAGAATATGAATTTAAACACACACTTAGGTACTCTTATTAGGTCAAACTCTATAGCCAAGTTTTGTTTCAGAGTATTTTTAAATATGAAAGTTATGAATTTCATTTAATCAAGTATTTATAAAATAGGCTTAGAAGTAGCTGACACACTGGAAACAATGTCCCAAAATCAATAGCCTTTTAGAATCGTACCTGTAGCTAAGGCATTTTGCTGTCTGCAGAAATACTATTGAAACAAGATTAAATGGGCAGACCTGAAAAAAAACGTTTTTTTATTTGTTTATTTGATGTGAAAGGAACTGATTTGTAAGTGTAAGTGAACAAGAAACCTAAAGACAGAGTAGTCTGAGGCTTTATGCAGAAACCTAAAGACAGAGTGTTCTGAGGCTTTATGCAGTAGCCTGTTTCATGTTATTTACTATGCCTTTGGACGTCTGATATTTACTACTTATGGACAATGAAAAAATAGAGTTACGTGTTAGTAATTGGTATAAATATTAGTGTTATGTCCTTTTTTGATTTTCTTAATTGAAAAAACCCATAATTTTTAAAGTCTTTTGAAATTTAGGATTTATGTTCCTTAAATATAGTGTAATATTATGTCACAATATTGGTTTGGAAATAATTATTACTCTTTACTTAAAACACATTGTTCTAAACACTGCAGTGTCTTTTGTATGGTTCACTATGTATGTCTCCATCTACTGAGTGCTTATTTCTAGATTAAATTATTTCTTTCAACGATTTGAATGAAACAAGTATTTCCCATACAGCATAAGAACTAGGCTTACATAAGTATCATTCTTTACCAGTAAATGCAGACAAGTACAGCTGTTTCCCATGCAGTATAAATATCAGGTATTCAGTAAAGTGCATCCTTTAGCAATGAATGCAGACATGGTTTACCTTTTTGTTTTGCACATAATTCGTCATGACTTACCTTTTTTTCCCCCTCCATATGTCTATCTGAGATAACCCTATATTTTATCCTGGATTCTGCTTGAATAATCTAAGGCTCAATTTGACCACCCTTAATCAACTCATGGTGATCTTCAGTCCAGTTAAATGGTGTATACAGTTTATGCTGCCTTTGCACAGGAGTGAATTTCAGCCCCAAGTAATTCCACCCTGTTTATTGCATTACACACATGCCACTGAAGTGACAGACCAGACTGTTCATTTCATGCAAGTGACTTCACAGTCTTCACTGGCATTTCCAAATCTTAAATTAACTTCAACAAGCTGCTTATGCAAAAACAAGTGATCTTTCAAACTGCCTTCAAAAGGATTGAGTAAATTTTTATCTGCAGATGCATGGTTTCTCAAGGCTGCGTTTATATTCTGGGGTAACTCATCAGATTTAATAGTATATGGTCTAGGATGTAGGAGTGTGGTGGCATGTGGAAGTGTTCTTGTCCGAAATTTTATTAAGCCATCAAGATGCATTTCACATTCCAGCAGCTACGGATGTAATAGCTGACATAAAAAGCTAATGCTATCTTTTTCTTTTCTTGAATCTCTTTAAAGAAAGTTTATTTTTTTTTCCTCACTGTTGACATTTTCCTTAAATCAAGAGACTSTCTTTGAGTTTTGAACTCATTAAAACAAATAGCACAGAAACACCAAGGTCCTGCAAATGAAGCTTTGGTAAACAAGAAATCAAATAGCAATACTTCAAGTACCCAGGCATGCTGAGGAAGGCCTGCAAATTCTGACTGCAGACAAGCCCATCATTTGTTTATTCAGTCTATTGTTAAGCTTTCTTACTTTGAAGAGGCTTTAGAAAAATGGAGATGCTTTAATTCATTTTACTGTTGTAACCCTTCACATCTCCCTTTTAACTTAATACCTGGTATAAAACCTGCAGTACTTACTTCACAGAGAATAATTTTCTTGTTTGGAAACTGTATGGAACTGTATTTTTATACATTTATATTATGCATCTTTTATTTGTTGTTTGGTTTTATTCAAGGCCTTCCTGTTGTGAATTGCTGAGTTACAAAAGGATGTGGACTATGTCAGAGCCGTGATTCTGGTCTACCCTTTTTTTCTCCTTACAAGAATATTTCTACTGCTTGTAAACAAACCAACCTTGACTTTTAGTCAGGTAGTTCAGAAACAGATTCTAGATATTTACAGTAATTTCTGATTTGACTGAGTTTTGTTTGTTGTGTCACAGCACTTTTTATATTTTTTTCTTATTATGTAACAGTTTCGACATTCATAAAATATATTAAAATAAAGGTTTTCTAAATATTTAAATTCCTGGATTTGTGTTTCTTATCTTTTTTTTTTTAACTATAATAATTTGGCACATAATTTCATGCTAACAGTCTTACTTGCCATTAAATTGTAGCTACTTTTCATATTTATATTGTTCTAATACCCACAGACTACAGCCATGATTCGAGGCCCGTTCTGGAAGCTACTGTTTTAACACAAATGCAGGTTACTCTGTGCATCCCAACAGTCCTTTTGGCACCTTACCGCCCAGGTAACAGTTTAACACAAAGCTAAAACACCTTTAAACCCCGGTTTCCTTGCTCTATAAATTCATTTTGCTTTGTTCAGAAATATCATCCTGGTGTTTGTTTAAAATCTGCCTGGCACTGTTATATCCAGACTATTAAATTAAGTCTCATTCTTGGCTTCTGTGCATGCTCTGCATCAAATTTGGCTTCTCATCACTGACTTCAAAGTTAGCTGCAAAAATTTCCAATCCACCTTTTAATAATTTCTAATTTCCATTTCTTCCACTTAAGAAAAACTTTCTTCCATGCAATGATATCTCACGGTCAAAAAAATTATGTAAACCAACTAGTTTGGGTGGAATTAATGATGAGTGAACTGAGCATCTAGATGATTAGCTACCTGATTTCCTTATGCAATCAGGTAATTAGACATCTAAATTCTAGACTTTATATTGCCTGTTAATTCTTTCAGCTGACCTTGAATAAAAAATGTTGAATGAAAAGCAGAGAACCTACGTAAAACAAAAATCAAGCCCTGGAGAGTTTCCAGGTAAATTAAGATATTTTAATTCCTTTACTAGAAAAACCTTAATAACTGACTGAATTTCAATTGCTAGGTACTCTTCTTAAAATTAGACTCAGATGAAAAATAGTAAGGCCTACTACCACTCTTGTTCAGATTACTGTATCAGGTGGCTGAATACACCATGATTTTCAAGCGGTTAGCCACCTGCACTCTTAACAGCATGGGTGCTTTTTTGCTTTCTGCATCAAGCTGAATTTGTGTTTCTCACAGGGCAAATTACAAACGATATGAATTAGCATTTTTGGCAGCAGCCTCAGGAGAGAGATCAGGAGGTGAAATAGTTGTATTTTCAATGCCCAGTTCTTCCTCTAAAGGTGGGACTTGTGAGCCAGCAGACCAGGGGATATACAATAACCATCAGCTGGCAGAGGTCCTCCACACATGTACTAGTGGCCAGTCTTCTCATTTTCCTACATATGTCGATGTGATGAGAAATCTGAAGGCTTATAAGCTGACTGAGCTGCCTTTTTAAAGAAGAAAATCAGGAGCTTCTGCCTGTCACGTTTTTCAAAGGTCAAAGGGAGAAATCAAATTGGAGTTTGATTTTCAGAGAGTGTTGCTCAAGCCCTTCTTAGAAGTTAATAGCATAGGCAAATAGGGATGGACATATAGCCACCAATCATTTAAAAAATGAAGGCCAGTCCTTCTGTCTTTAATGCACTGAGTCTAGAGGTAATTATCTCTGAAGATTTCTCTTCAACCTGGATTCAATCTTTCTCTTTATTTTGAGCTCCCAGCTGCATTATTTCCACTTCTTTCAGTGCTCCATTGGTGCAGTGAGTCACTCCGAGCCAAGCCACAGGGTTTAGTGCCACCACTGAAGCTTGTGCTGTGCCCTTCTGTAGATTAATCCGGTACTCCAGGGTCCAAGTACCTCTCACTAGCAGTAAATTCTCTTAAATCTGCTAATGACAACATAAAGTCCCTAAAATGTGACTGGGAACTGAGACACTGCTCACTGTAGTTTCAAAACACCTAATCCAGATAAAAAATATTTTCTTTTGCACCCAAATCATCAGAATTATCATTAATTAATTATATTCTGCAGTCTTACAAATGCTATGTATGACAATGTCATACACTGCATTACAGACTGATGATCATCTATCTCTTTATGTTTCAATCCCTTGGAACATTATATTTTGTTCTATTTATGGCCACCTCCCTGTTCCTGCAACAACTATAGTCACTGAAGTGTGATTCAATGCCTGTTGCTGAGGTTGGGACATGGCTTGACTAAGTAATTTTTCCCTCCTTCTAAAGTAAAACATATGCTTAAAAAAGGCACAATCCAATGCACAATATACTAATGTAATGGATTTGACCAGGGGCATGTTAAAATCAAACTGTAAACTGCTCTTTTAAGGAACCTTAACATAAAGGACAACAAGCTGGCTGAGCATCTGTGGTGGCTGCAAATTGTTCTGGTGCTTGGCAAATGCTCAGCTTTTGGCTCAGGGAAACACGGATACTCCAAGCTTCAGTCTGGATATTTGGGATCGAGATTTTTTTAACAGTATTGCAACCACAACATCAATGGCTGAGCCACCAACCATTATCTCCTGTCACTTTTGCTACCCTAGTGTTGAGCTTTTCCATTGGAAAATGTTTCCGTCCTTCTGTCTGCCTACGCTAATAGTGCTTCAGCTGAGTAAGACACATGACTAATCTATCTAGTTTCACGGGGTGAAGGAACTTTACACGGGTGTGATCTTCATCTCTTGGAAARACTCAAATAAAATAGCATGACAGAGGAAACTTGAAGCTGGCATTGAAATCACAGCAATATCAAACTGTTGAGAGAGGAGTCAATATGACTTTCTTCTCACTTATAAGCGCTGCCCAAACTATAACCTTTCTCAGCACGCAAAAAGGCTTGGCACTGACATTTTCTACTATAGATAGTTGTTTTCCTCTACTTTCTCTTGTATTGTAAATATTTTAAGGGGACACAGTAGTGCACATACATATCTGTGATTACAGGAACATTTACCTGCGCATGCTACTTGGTAAAGGAGTACCTGCTCAATGCCTSCACACGCTGATCAGCTTGCTGATGGCTGCTCCTGCTGTTTTTCTTCTTTATTCAGGGGTCTAGCATGACAGCTAGACTGTGAATACTGAGATATTATTGTAGGCTMACAAATGTGGAGCCGACGGTATTGATTTTTTGAAAAGACGTTTGGAGCAGTAATAAAAATAAAAAATAAAGTCAAGGATGATGAGGCTTTACAAAGAGCCAATAAAATATCCACAAGAAAGTTAGTAAACTCTTGGGCTACTCAACCTTGCCAACGACCTTTTCAGACTGATTCCAATCTTCTCCCGTGCTTTTAGCAGCTAGTTGCATTTCTTTCCATCCCTCACAACACCCCACTGGCCCAGTGAGTCCCTTGGAGCTACAGTGCACACTTTAAGATGTTCACACTCCACAGTCACCCTATGGGAGCAGAGGAAGAAAGAGGACCGAAGTAAATGACAAAAGTCCTGCTCATCAGAAAGAACTTCCGAAGTCATTGGGAATTCACAGCGTGAAACAGCGGTGAAGTCTTTGGGAATTCACAGGATGGAGAAGCTGTGAAATCAGATCCCTTATCAGAGTTGGGATGGACCTGCCAAGCGCACATGCTGTCCTTTCACATGCTTTCACMTTTATAGCATTTGATTTAACCTATGAATAGGTGAAAAAAACRCAAAGTAATTTTTATTAAAAACTTTATTAGCTTACTATTTAAGCAAATAGAAACAATGTATTTTTTGAGCATAGTGGTTTGAGATAGCAATTTGATTTCTGTTATGAAATAATATATCCCACACYTCTAACTAGTATTCACATATAATCATTCAGTACCTCTTAAAATAAAAAAATAATTATCCAGAATTAAATGATCCATATGCAAGTTTTCCATAATGGAAGTCCCTCAAGAAAACTGGCCCTCAGTATCTAAATATTTCATTATTTCTGACACCAGGAACTTAAGCCCTCCCTTTAATTTAAAATGGTCTGTATGAGGGTTCCTATCTTCATTTTTASATCTGGATGTTACTAAAATGTGCATAAGAAGCAAAAGAAATTCTTGAGCTTTGAAATTCACCTGAAATAGCGTGAAAAATATAGTCAACTAAAAAGATCTCTAGGAGCCCTAACATCCATTCTGTGGGAATCAGTACTAGCMGTCTTYGACTGTGATTTCTCTTCCTCTTAGGGAAGTATAAATCAGTGATTTAAATCTATTCAAATAACCTCCGTAGAAAGGATTTTTTCACTGGTGATAACTTCATGGCTTTCTTCTTGCGCAGTGGTTTCATGGGTTGCTTTTTCAGTTGCCCCACCTTCTTGGGAGTTTGGAGCCCCTTGTTAAGGTCAACGTGCTCATTGCAGAAGTACTTGACGTTTGCTTGTGAGAGACGCAGGAGCATGGTCTCTGACAGGTCCATACATTGTGCGTGGACCCAGTGTCCATCCCCGCTGGAACACAGGATCATTGCGGGCTTGTTGAGTTCTGTTGAATAGAAAGGGACCCAGGTGTTAACGTCAACATTGCAATGGGCACAGCAGGTTATCCAGTAGCCTGTTTCTGATTCATCTTCTTCATCATCTTCATTGTAAGTGTCATCAACATCAAAGCTATTTGCTTCAGCGCTAAAACAAAACTCTTCTGAATCTTCAAAGGGAGTGGAATCTCCTGGGTCTTCAGTAGATGTCTGATTGCAAGTTTGGGCTGTAAGTTCTTCTTCCTCATCCTCTTCTGCTTCTCTGCATCTCAAAATGTAGAAGTAGTTTGCATCTGAGATCATCTGTTTGTTGTCCCCTGGAATGCCCAGCAATACAGATCCATTGCCCATATCGCACCCAAACCACATTCGGCAGTGTTTAATGTCTGGCGTCCAGAGTGGGCTCTCCCTTTCAACAATCTCTATCTTGTTATCTTCTAAAATTAGGGTGTTACAAACCAACCTTTTCTGGTTTTCAGACTGATAGCCCCCAACAAGGACAAACTCGGTATCACCAGTTTGAGTCACAACAGCACTTGACACAGATATCCCCCCTGGCAAGATGGTGCAAGTCACAGCTGGGCTGCCCAATGGGAGATCAACTTTTAGCTTGTATAAGCTGGGGGCCCTGATATTATTTTGAAGTGAATGACCACCCAAAATATAGATTGTATCATTTCTGGCAACTGAAACATGAAAAGAAAGTCCATCTTGAAGCTCTGGAAGGATGTATGATGTACAGCATCCAAACTCAAAGTCAACCAGAAATACAGATGGCGAACAGTCAACCACACTATTCCATTTTTCAGTGGTTCTTTGCCCAAGAGGAACATATGATCTACCTCCAAAAATAACACTCATGCTCTTACCCCGGCTTTGAACTACATTTATGGTATGTCCATATCTTGCTTCAGGAACATCRCCAGCCAGGTCTTTCTCAATGCATTTAAATGTGGATTTCTTGCCACTTTTGCTTATGAGACTCATTATGTAAATCTTATCAGAAAGATCGTTGTTAGGTGTTTTCCCACCGTGAATGATATACCGGTGATTATCAGACTCTGTGTCACCTCTATAAGCGCATATAGCAGGGTAGCGGAGCGGGGGAAGATAACAGGAGTCCTTGGAGAAGACTGCRGGTTTCATTTTGAGTTCATTCTGGTTTATATCGAGGAGGAAGACACCAGTGGGACAGGATCTCTTTGGCCATCCTTTCTGCCCGAAAAAGTAAACATGCCCATCAAAATTCAGCAGGGAAAAKCCTGGCTGAAGCAAGGATGAGTTACTGACAGATGACACCATCTGCAAGGACATTACACCTGGTGGCTGGGTCATGTTATGGCCAGTGTCTGCAAAAGAAACACATGAAACAYGCTTTAAGGACTGTGAGAGAATTTAAACTGACAGCAGACTGGCTGCGTTTTCTTGAGTAGCTTGTATCAAGTTGGCAGCTCAGTTCTCCTGTCTGTTAAATGGGAATATTGATACTTATTAAGCTTTGTAAGGCTGCCAGAGGCCTAAAAATGTGTCTTCTACCACTTAAGGGAGCTATGCCAGAGAGCAGCCTCTTTCTCTCTTTTTCTCTGTGCCAGAGGAAAGCATAACAGGAAGGAAAGATAAATGCCCAGGAAAGAAGCAACTCGCAAAATGCTTCCATGCTTTTGTGAATGTCTTTTTCCTTCTTTTTTTTTTTTCTGTCTGTCCAAAGAAGCAAGACCCACACTTGCTGTGCGCTGCACCCAGCAGCAACATGCCAACTTGCTGCTCTGCGACAGCTCTGAGGGGGTGCTTCACAGCACTTTTTTGGTTTGTTTTAGAAGGGAAAAAAAGTGAGAAAGAAGAAGAGGGAAAGAAAAAAAAGCCAAAAGGGAAAGGAAAAGCGGCTCTCCAGAGCCCGCGGCCTGCGGTGTCAGCGGGCAGACCGGGCCCGCGGCCGGCTCTAGGCCGCGGCGGCTCCATGGCAACGGCGGCCGCGGGGCCTTGTGGGGGCGGTAGTCCCGGCGGGCGGGCCGGGCTCGGCGCGGAGGTGAGCGGGGCCCGGGCCGGGAGGGCGCGGGTGGTTCCGAGGTCCTGCCCGTTCCCGCGGCCCGTGCGGGGCGGGCGCGGCCCCGGGGTCCTGTCCGTTCCCGCGGTCCGCGCGGGGCGGGCGCGGCTCCGACGTCCTGCCCGTTCCCGCGGTCCGTGCGGGGCTGGCGCCGCGCTGCCCCGAGCGGCAACGGCCGCTGCTCGAACGGGACGGCTGCTGCGGGCTGGTTGGTGCTGCTGCCAGCTCTGCCTGCGCTCGGGTAACAGGGGTATCGATGGAAGCCTCAGTCTGCTGCCGACTTGACATAAAAGAGCGCGAGCGTTCCTCAGCGAGCCTGTTCATGGGCAGTGCTCGCACKCAGCCAGCGCGGCTGCTGGCAGCTCCTTTGGGTGCTCAGGCTGTGCTCGAGCCCCTTTGGACTCACATCTGATCTCTGTATCCTTAGTTTACCCAGGGGGATAGACTTGGTACCAAGTGCTAGAATGAGAGAGGATAATCCAGGAAGGTCCCTGTGAACAGCAGGAGGCAAGGGAAAGGAAACCTGAAAAGCCCGTGCAGGGAAGCAGAGAAATGACTTGCTTGTGGTAAAGCAGCAGAGAGAGGGCCAAAGGCAAGAAATAAAGAATGGATAAATAACATGGGTGGAGTACTGAAAACAACTGTAAGTTGCAGTGACCTCAGTCATGCTACATCATATCAGCTGTTAGGAACATATGCATAARTGAGAATCACAGTATAAATTTAACATCAATACATTTTCCAACCCTTGCATTTGAGAATTAGAGATCTGAGCTAGAAGCTAAATGAGAGAAGGAAACTTAACATTCTACCCTGTTTTCTTAAAACTAAGCTAAGCATTCTGTGAGCGCTTTTTTAGTCAGCAGTTGTCTGTACAGCAAAAAGACAATTACAATGAATTCAGATTTAGAGTTTTGATGGGAGAGCTATTTACAGGAGGATCAAATGAAGAGAGAAGGAGCTTCTAAGTGCACTAATATGATTTGAAATGCCTTGTAGTGATTAGTATGGAAACAGATGGGCATATTTAAAATCATCATGGGGAAGGGATTATTTTAGAAACTGGCTTGCCAGTATGTCAGCTCATACATCTTTGTCTTTTTATARATCTTCACTAAAAATTATGAGATGAATGGGTTTTAGCAGCAAAGAGTAGATTTAGGAGCCTAAACATCAGGTGTCATTTCATACACCACCTGGTCTTCTAGCCGCTGCTATGGAAGGCTGCAAATCTCCCRTAGGACCTATGTCCTAGGTCTTAGACTAAGATTGGTAAAATGTCCTTAGGTACCTATGTTTAGGCACTGAGTGACTCCCAAAGTGTGTTTCTGACTTACTCTTCTCTTTGACCCTATGCAGTATGCAGTTTGTCCTCAGTGTTTTGTGCCTTTTCCTTGCCTAGGCCACAAAAGCATTTTAAATGGGAACACAGGCAATAATCAATATTGTTGTTTAAACTGACTTTTCAAATTAGTGTTTATTTTGTGAACATTAAAAAAAAAAATATTCATGACAGTTTCACAGCTGCTGGAATTTTACTGTATCGCATATAATTTGATCTTATGAATTGTAGCAAACTAAAAGTACTTTTCAGTTAAAAAATATGCTCTTGGAACAACTGTGATTAGCTACTCTAAGTAAATGGGTTACAAGATAACACGGAGTCTTATAAATGCTCATTGCTGTCTATCAAATTCTGTCAGCAGTCACATGTACCTTGGCATAAACACATTGTGGAATTAAATTTATTTTGCAATATTAATTTTTTTTCTTTTTCTTTGATTGTTTTGCAGGGTATCCTACAAAAATTAAAGAACATACCCCTGAAAAGCAGCTCCCAAATTCTTCACAATTACAATCCTATCCAGACACCTGAAGAGCTTTGAAGTCCTCCATGAAAAGAGTTAAGAAGKTAAGTTTCTGTATAGTATTTCTCTGAACATTTGCTAACTATCCATCAAGGTTGCTTTGAGCAAAACAGTAAGTTAGACGTACCTGTCTGAAAGGGTTTTTGCGTCCTCCAAAATCTTTCTATGTAATTAGGATTCAAATGTGAGCACTTTGAGGAATCTTCTCTGACTGTACAGGGGGTTTGTGGCATAGAGAGGCCTGCCTGATGGAAGGGAATCTCTCTGCTTAATTTGCAGATGTGCCCCTGGGAACTCAGTCTGCTGTGGCTAACTGGCTGCAACCGTTTTTGTTTTTCTTTCCTCTGTTGTCTTCAGATGGCATAACAAGGAACCCACCACTGGCTTTAGAAGATTTAACTCTTTGAGGTAGACCCAGACAAGAGTAAAAGTAGATGTCTGTTACTTAGATTGYAAATGATTTGCTGTTTGCACTCCTTTTTATTTTATTTCTACTCATTGTTAAACTTGGCAAGCTCMCGATTGTTTTAGTTTTGATTTTTTTTAAGTGCCACTATCATATAAAAATAAAACCTAAAGTAAGTTTTGAGTTCAAAGAAAGCATAGTTCCAATATCTAGTAAAGAAAAATAAACCCACGTAGTATGGATTACTGTACTGCTTCCCCAGAAATTCTCACTGGTAAGTAGATTGTGACATTGAAATAGAACAAAGGAAATGACAAACGCATGGAGCACAATGAGTAAGGACGAATAAAAAAAAGCCCATTGAAGTCATTAGAAATGTTTTTTTTTTTTTCCCCTAGTTCAATAGCCTTCTAATCAGACCTGAAAAGAATAGAAATACTTTGTGCCTTTCTGTGGCATTTTTCATTGGTTTCACAAAGCTGATTTCCAAGAAAAATAATTAGACTCCTAAGTCCTGTGCGAACATATCCTTTTGCCAGCTAGCAGTGCAGGGCACAGAGGATAATTCACTTGCATTGCATAATGTAGCAAATAAATGGAAGAAGCTGGAAAACAACTTGCTTTTCATAGYTCCCTGGTTTTAGTGTCCTGGCCTTACTTCACCTATCCCTGAATTACAGCATCTGCTTTGTAGTATTTTAGAAACATCTCGTCTTCCATTTGAAACTGCACTGAGAATATAAATAAGGAGATAYAGAAATGAAATTTGATTAGTAAAGGAAAGCAAACATGCTGAATGCTTGTGGAAATTGTATTGAGACCTTTAAAAACTGTAATGTAGATARGCTGTGGTGATGTGTCTCATCTGAAATACAATAGCTCCAAGGCACTGTGTCCTATAACATTCATATGGGCCTATTACTTTATTACTGATACAAGGATAAGAGTAGACTCTGTTTGCAGTGTTCAGAGCTAAGAACTTCCATCAAATTTAAGGATGTTCAGATCAGGTTTATTTCTATTTCTAGTAGTGCCTGGATGATATTTGGCAGCATCCTATCCAAGTGCTTGGCGGATCCTTATTAGAGTGTCTGATCAAAGGATCTGCTGGCAGAAGACGTAGAAATGTTTAAAAGAAAAAAATCCCCCCCTTGTGTCTCATTTATTTTATATTTGTTTTATTCTTCTTCTGCCAGTTAACATGTCTTCAGAAATTCCTTTTCCAATTACTTCAGATGAGAGGAAAGAAAAATTAAAGTTTGTTGGCAATAGCATGTCAGTTTTGGATGAGGAAATGGTCTGTCCAAGTTGGTCTCCAATAACTGTCAGTGACAAAATGCTGTGGARGAGCTGCAGCGAGTAGCTTTGAAATAAATCTACGAGGCAGAAAAATCATGTTCAGAACTGCCCAGTTTACAGCAATAACACCTAGGATTTGCATCCTGAATTTATTTGGCAGTGAACCCATGCAAAAATATATACATAGACTTTTTTCTTTACAAATTATATTTTAATAACATTGACATAGGTAGTCTGTTTCCTAGAGATTGCTCACTGTCATGGAAATGCATTGTCTCACTTGATTTTCTTCTGCAGKTAATTACTAAAAATAATATGTGGTTTACATTTTCTTCATTGCAAATCATTCCAAAAAACATTCAGGTATTTCCAGGCTTTTCAGCATATTTGCTGCCAGTAAAGCAGAGTCATCTCTGAGAGGAAACTTAGCTGGCTCACAGCAGATTGCAGTAACACATTCCAGTTAAGCAGAGAGAGAGAGAGAAGGCCACCTTGTTTGTTTGTGTAAGTTTAGCCAGCCAGAATGCAAATGTTCTGCTGGATATTTAGCCAAGACCTACAGGCTGAAACCTGTAAAAAATGGCAACGAGTCTTCAATTTTTTTATCTCATCTTAAAACATTAGAATACCATTTTTAACATGTGAGTGACCATGCTTTTTTTGGAGGCCTCMTCTAAAACAGCTGATTAAATCCAGCTATACTTTGACTGTACAATCCAGGAAGATCACACTCCAGAGGACAGTGGCTACGGTGTTTCAGAACTATGTTTGGTGCATGGGAAATTTTACTCTTGTCGTAGGCCACTGTATGGTCTTTAAAGCGAGCAGTACACTTGAAACAAATGGACAACTGTTTGACCATGCACAGACAGGATCAAACAGGATCAATTAAAGCCTGTGGATATATCCCTTAAAAGCCCATGCTAGCTGCGCATGAAAGGTACATGGTTTTAACCATGGCAAAGGTCAGCTTTGAGGTGCAGCAATGCACTCATGTGAGCAGATGCAGCTCCTATTCAAGCAGATTGCTGATGCACTAAATGTGTGCCCTCAAGAGGTACTGGCGGCAGTGGCAAACACCCAGTTGATTTAAACAGGACTGGAATTAGGCGTTTAACCACCAGAGATCATCCTGAATTGAGAAATGCTGCAGGAAACATCACCTGAAAGTTTTTGTCCTTTGTAACTGAGACATCTTTTGTTTTCCTTTGTTCCCATAGTTCAGTTGACCTGCAGCTGCTCATGACCGGAGCTTTCTACTGCAAGGTTAGCTCTGGGAGCTGCTGTCAAGTTGCAGGTGGTGGGTGAGAGGGTRGGGGAAAAGGAGAGAAGTAGGGCAGGACTGTGGAGCAAGGAGGCTTTGCTTTTGCAGCTGCAGCTTTGCATGTGTCAGGGTGACAAGTGGCAGTGCTGCCAGGAGATTTACCTTCCTGCTAGAAGTTGCTTGCTTGTCTGTGCTGCCCCACAGGAGACACTCCTCATTCAAGGTGCTCCTAGCTWGCTCCTTTTATTTGGTCCACTTCCAGGTGCCATCCTAGGGTTAAGATATGCAAGCACAGTCCATACTCAGCAAAAACATACACCAAAGACAGGCTTCATCTTAGTTTGAGTCCCAGCTGCACATGGCCTCCTTTCCCCACGGTGGCTGATGAGCTGCTGGTAGCAGCTGCAGCGATAGCACAGGTATGCGTGCCCTGGTAGCAGCTGCTTCTGCTTAYGTGGAAGAAACATGGCTTGGGGGCCGTTTGTGAGCCCTGTTTCTGATGAAGAGCTGCTTTCAGAGCTGCATAAACACATAGGACCAGTAGCAAAAAAGAAAGGCAATCCTGCATCTCTACCGTGCTTGTACTGCATGTTCCCAGTGAGCCCTTGTGTAGACACTAGTGATCTTATGGCTGTAAAGCATATCAGAAAACATGTGTATTTAAGAAAGGACATATGTATTTGCTCAGTTTAGTTTCAGTTTTTAGGTGGGTTATTTATTTATCTGGCCACAAGGGAGGGGAAATAATCAMCAGGGGATGGAGAGGGAAAGATGGTCGTGCTGCCCGTTTCAGGAGCGGATGGCACTTAAATAGKCTTAAAATAATTCTGACTCCACAATCTTTTGATGCAAATTTACTTTTTGCACAGAAGTATGATACTACTTTTTTTTTTTTTTTTTAATTGCTGTAGTATTGTAGAAAATACTAATATGGCATCTTCTTGACTCACTGATATGTTAAATGCTGGTAGGATAACCAAAGATAGAAGTAAGATTCCTCCGGAACTTTTCCTCCAGAAAACCTAATCCCTGCCCTTCAGACTGAGTTTAC
Organism: Eudromia elegans; assembly: GCA_003342815.1. Classification (NCBI taxonomy): domain Eukaryota; kingdom Metazoa; phylum Chordata; class Aves; order Tinamiformes; family Tinamidae; genus Eudromia; species Eudromia elegans. The sequence continues at coordinate 9,645,481 of PTEX01000007.1, read as the reverse complement.
TGCAGTTGATAACAATCTAGGACCTAGGACACTCCCTGGTAGTGCTGCATTTGTCTATTAAACCAGTCTCCTTGAGCAAGGTATGGAGAAATATGTGGGTGTTTGTGTCACTGTCAAGTGATAGATGGGATGATACTTTTGGTACTGTTGCCTGGTGGGCAGATCAGGATGCTATTTAAGAGAGAGCCTGTTACGTAGCTCTTGGACTGGGTTGGGCAGGCGACTATGATGCCCTCAGTCACAGCCTCCTTTCTCACCATCTCTGCAGGGGGATGAATCTGTGCTTGGTCCCTTGAGAACTTATTGCATTCTTAAGACTTGCCTATCCCCAAGCCGCATTGCCCAAGAGGCCACCCCACCGAGGTATTTCCTCATCATCTTCACCTGCCCTCTGTCGATAACAAGTTCCCTTCTGCTGCTGAACCAGCTAGGCCAAAAGAGCCCCTGCAATGAAAGTATTTCTTTTTCAGACCAAAGTGTCAAAAATCTAAGGATGAGAGGTGTTAAAGAAGTGTTTGTTGCTAGTTTTGTATTGTGGGTTGTAAGATAGGGTTGCTTTTACGTGATGCTAGTTAGATCTGAGATATTAAAGACTCCTTTGAAAAAAGTAGTTGTGACAGGTGTAGTCACTGTAGCAGCTGTGCAGGCAGAAGGAGAAGTGTTGTCCAGTGCTTGCACAGTGTAAGATGTCACAAGAATGGAGCTGTGCTGAATCTAACTTATACAGACATAGGCTACAAAATCCTAGGAACATCAGGTGTATTAAGTCTTTAAYACCTTTAACATGCACAAACAGTGATCTCAAACAAATAAATATTTCTGAGTAACCTTAGTTTAATGGAGAATGACTTTTAATAGAACAAGTTCATAGTATGGAAATCTGAATTTAACTTATACCAGAATTCTTGGTATTTTTTTTTTTTTTATGAATACTACTACCATGTAAGATTTTGGTGAGTTTGTAGAGATGGGCAGCTTACTGTTCTTTCAGTTTAAAAATTTAAAACCTTGATTTTGCTTTCATTACCTATATTCTATTTAAATGAAACATAATAAAGCACTCAAAAATGCAGTGCAAAACAGGAAGCTGATGTTCCACCACATTTTTCATTGTGTAATAGAATTAATAACTGTGTAATTGAAATCATGCTAATACTCAGTTGACCTGCCTCTGTGATTCACTGCAGAGATTTCTTGTCTGGCTTAAACTGCTGGGAAAATGACTACATTTTAGGAAATAAAATTGATTTTGCACAATCTGCTGATGATCAGCAAAGCTTAATGAATGATTGCTTCAAGAAACCTCATTACAGTAATTTGGATGGATAAGCAGGATTTAAATGCAAAAAGAAAGTATAGTTGCTAGTTAAATGGACCATTTAGTGATATTTGACTCTAAATCTCTTCAGAGCTAACACAGGGGAAGGATCAGATATCTGTGCTTGCTCTCCTTGAAACCTCTGAGTTACTTTGATACCTCTTGGGAGAAGGAAGTTAAGTTCTTGATTTCAGTGGTAGTTACTCCCTAGCAGAACAAGACAGTAATTTCATTCTTATTGGTTGGTTGTGTCCAGTTCATAGGTTAGGGGTGATTTCAATCCACTATTATAAATGAAAAGAACCTAGATTTTTTCCTTTCTATAAAAGTTCAAAGAAGTCATTGCCTTGATGCTATGAACTAGATGATTCCTGCAGCCTTTTATTTTCATGGAGCTCTCTAGCAAGGGCTCCTGGTCAGCCTGCTTTCAGGAGAACACGACACAAAGCTTCTCAGCAGCTGACACAGTACAGTGTTCATCTAATATAGGCTCAGGGATAAAGTAAGTGGGGAGCAGCAGAAAATCAAGTTGGAAGGAAAATCAAAAATGCAATAAACCTTGAAATGCTGAGATAAGTTCCTGAACACATCTCTAGTACCATTACAGCCTAAATGTGTGTTCAGTTTAGGAATGTTGGATATTCTCCAAATACCAGTCTCTGTGCTTGCTTTCATCTAGAGTGAAAAAATGGCACCCAGCAATTYTTCAAAGTAATTGAGAATAGTTAGGAGAAGTAGTTCTAGCTGCCTGTGTCTTCTTTCCGTTGTGCGAGTAAATGGGTGTTTTTCTGATAGCAACTAAGCTTTCATTAGGATCTGCTGGTTCTTCCTAACTGAGGTCTTTTAGATTTCTGCAGAGGTAAGTCACAGCATTGTGGCAGTACAAGAGAAGGTTAGATCTATGCTGAACTATCAGTCCTTTAGTCGCAACAGTGGCAAAATGAGCAGAGCAATGCCAATTTCACAATTTGAGTTTGTTTTCTCCCTTCTTTTCCAATTTAGGATATGTCAAAGAATGAATACTTAAGTGAACTCATGTTTGAATATGTTCTTTGTGCTTTTCAGAACAAAAATAAAGGAAATGTGGCATACAGATTGTATGTTATTTTATTTCCTTTGCCAAGATGCCTTAACATATTAGTGTCTGCCTTATACTAGTGTCAGCCTGTAATAACTATATGGACTGTGGGGCAGTTGCTCAGGGTAGAGTGCTTTGACTTGGATAAAAGTTTGATCCCTTCCTTGGCAAAAAATGTTGCCAATCTTGAGAAAGTGATCTTTGTCTATGCTTGGAAACCCAGGGAATTTTCTTAACTACTTTTTAAAAAAGTAGCACTGGAAGATTCCCCCAATATGTATATTTTGAAGTGCATGCTAGGGGGAAATATATAGGCTCAGTGAAATATATTAATGTAAACCCTTTGGGATAACTTCCTCTTTAAAGGACATAATGAGATTTCAGATATTAAATATTGGATTATATTCAAAGGGCATCCAGTACTGCTTTTTTATAAGGCTGGTGTTCAGGATTTTACAAATGTAGTTTGTCTACACTGAATTCAGCACTGCAGTTCCTWGCTAACTGTAAGAAGTCAAAACACGTTGTTTTTCCAAAGTGCACACCCCCCTGAGCTTAACCAAAAGAGGATGTTAAAACCTGAAGTGAAGTTTCTCAAACTCTGTAGAAAGTAGAAGCTGGGTGGCTGAGTAAAAATTCAGCTGAAACATTTTACTGAAACTTTAATCTGGGCACTAATTCTCAAATTGATGCTCAGGTGGCTGTGAAATGCAACATTCACTGAGAAAGCTGGTGTTGTGTTTGGTTAATGATGCAAATATTCCCTCAAATTGCTTCTAGCCTACTAGAACATTTTAGAGCAAAAGGAACCTAAGCTATATTGGCAGTCCTCCTCTGATTTGTTATTAAGTCATTTAAACTCTCTGTGACTTAATTATAGATGAGAAAACTGAGAATAATATTTGTTTGCTCTTCCTCACAGGACTACTGTGTTGTTTCAGTAGTGTTTATGAAAGACTTGGAGAGCCTACATGCCAGGTGACAAAGAAGACAAAAGGTTGCTATTACCATCAGTCTTGGTTAAATATATGGAGATGTATATGTTTTTTTCTTTGATAGTGAGCTTCACTACAGTCATTCATATAATGAAATGTACCTCAAATAGTGCTTGTCATAACTGCATGGTAATGAGGAATAGGAGAGCATTGCTGCCCTCTGAAACAACCATAATTTGCACAAGCCACTCTGAGTGTCTGCTAAGTGATTTTTTGCTTGGTCACTCCACAGAGAGATTAATACTGGCTTGTTTTTTATAAAACATTAAAAACTTTTTAAGCATTAGGTCATATGGGTGTGCATGTGCTTTTATATCTTCAGAACTTGAGCCTTCTTTATGAGCTGGCACTTTTTATTATAAAAACAGAATTAGTTTGACAGTGGAAATCATGCTTTCTTTTTCTGCTAGGCTCTGAACGTTTTTTGATCGATCTCGCTTAACTTCTTAAATAAGCTTGACAGTCCTTGCTTAGTGTAGTTGATCTGCTGTTTTGCTGAGGAATTAAGCTTACATTCCCAAAAGACACTTTTTAATGCTGTGATAAATCAAGGCGAGAAACATGGGGACACATGAAAGCAACCACTAAGTGTATAAAGATTCCTGTGCTGTTATCATGATTAATGTGTGCAACTGGTTATTTACGTATTTTTAGTTAATCTGCCGCCATGTGAGAGACACCTGTGTATTAATGATGTGCCAGTTATGTGTACTCATGCCCTGGCCTGAGTTTTCTACTTCCAGGAGCCTGGCTCTCTATATATGAAAAATCAGTAATGTTGTTAAGTATTTAACAATGTTAACAACAGCATTTACACAGCTTTTACAAGCGTTGGGCAGTGTTAACTTCAGCATACTTCACTGACAGCTCTTTCAGGGCCATTACTTCCCTTATAGTCTGCTGAAGTAATTAAGATCAACTGGAAAGCTGTTGCTGATTGACTGAAGAGTGGAGCTTTCAAGTGAAGAAAAGTATCCACAGTACCCTTCAGCTCTCCACATTTATTCCCTTGGCAGGATAGGATCTATGCTTTCCTTTGCGACTGCCTCCTTCCATCATACCCTCTGTCCCATGGGCTGTCTCAGTTTGCACACATGTCAGCATGATTTAATGCGTCCCTCCAAAATCTGAATTTAGTGGCTTTGATGGTAGAGTGAACAGTGCACCTGCAAAACGATGAATTCAGTCCAAATTCTGAATGTACAGGTGTCCCAGTCATAAAATCCAACATGTTGGTGAGTGCTGTCACTGTTTGGGCTAAGAAAGCAGGGGATTGACAGGTTGTAAAACTGAACAACTTAAAATCAGGAGAAGGAACACTGCTGAGAGAGGTTGGCACTTCTGTGGTCCACATGCTACTTGAGAACATAAATTTTAGTAAAACATGCTGCCAGTCTTTCCCTTTACACTTAAAATAACTATGTTCCCTGAAATGTAGGGGAAATTGTATAAAATCCCAATGAGAGAGATCAGGCCTTCACAAGGAAAGGAGAAAAATCAGATGCTCATTATGTGAGATAGGGACTCTTCAGTTAACTTGTTTTCTGCCTAGAAAAATATATGTTTCTTTGTTTTTTATTGCAGAAGAAGCCTGATAAAGCTGATCTTGACTATCAAGGTTGTGGATCATGGAAGAACAACTCCTAAACAACAGCATCCTTGATCAATTTATTAATAGCCATGAGCAGTCGTACGAAGAGTTTCTAAATACATTTACCTACCTTTTGAAAGGTGTGTAACTTCTAGAATATACCATTAGAAATTACAGAAGGAAGGCAAAATAAAAAGAGAAGCAATGCTATTTACGGCAATTCTGCTACTTTCTTGCTTTGTGATCTTAGGCAAACCCTRTACATGTCTCTGCTTTTCCTCAGCAATGGAATCCCTAGCAAGTTGCCTTTGGTTAGGAGACTGCTAAGGTACGGCTGTAGAGGTGGTTAACATAGCAAATTACAAATCTTTGTGAGCCACATTTCGCTCAGTTTAGAAAGGTGGAGTGTTGTAGACTATCTGGAAATACAGGTTGGGCTCTTCCTAAGTAAATCTTGCATCATTTTTCTAAGGAAGCATCCATGAAGGAGGAAGAGCGTAATGAACGTGGGTAGGTAGCAGTGCAAGATGGCTTGAGGTTAGGGTTGGGCAATTTGAATACTTTCACTGGATTATTAACAAGAGGCTGCTGTACTACACTGGTATGCACCAAGCTACCTGTACAGATAACTTGGATGAAGAGCCATCAGATTAGGGTGATTAGACTGAAAAGGTCTCATGCTTTGCGGATGAAATGAAAGTATTAAAGAAGCAGGGGATCTTAATGCTGATGTGAACATTGCTGAATTATAGGAAGTTTAGATCAGTACCCAAATTTGGTAGCTCAGGTTCATTTCTGCTGACCATATTAAATCAGAAGTCATAAAAATGAATGTGAGTTACATATTAGTTATAATTCTCTTGACTGCAGCTAAGACCGTTGTACTAGGGATGATATCCTCATTTTATTCTAGAAGCACTGTATTTTCCAATTACATGATGTGGCATGCTCCATTGATTGGCACTCAGAACTCTGTCCTGTCCTTGTCCTTCAGGCAGAACTAAGTGTCAGTCACAGGCACTGAGCAGAAAACCGGTGGGGGAGTGGAAGCTGCCATAGAAATAATCTTATGGCAGCCTTCTGTCTCTACTCCCAGTAAAATAATAGAAAAGAAAAGAGGCACTGAGGGATGAGATAAGAGGACTGAAAATTAGGTTCYAGTCTTCTTTATGTATGATTGATACACTGGGGATAGCTGCTATCTTAAAAGCATACTGCACATCATGATGCAACTTGCAAAAAGCCTCAGCATGTAGTTCAATTGCTTTGATAGTCACTACAGCATTACCACTGAGAGTGTCTGTATAAAAGGTGAAATTTKAGCTGAATTAAATACTAAGAAAGGCACTTTTCTGTACTAGTATAAACAAAACAACTCAGGTTGTTTTCCTTCTATCTTCATTTTCCTTTAAAAATACCCAAAGGCACCGGTTGGCACTATAAACTAATGACCTGAAAAAATTCCAATTAAGGCACAAGACATTATAGCATCAGAACACTGCAAAATACTTTAAAATATATCATAGTCTTAGTTTCCATATATTGCATTTGAAAAAATAGTCATTTCARCTTTCAACAAAATAAAGGAAGTAGAACAACTATGATATTTTAATAAGGCTGTTTTCATTTGAGCTTTTCATTTTCATGTCAGGAGTTCAGCTACCTACTGTGGGTAAGTTTGTGGTTCTGTTTATTATATGACTGGTTTTGGGTTAGCTTTTTGAATTTGACCTGATAATGGTGTAGATAAACAGACTGCATCTTTGCATGATGTGTTTTAGTGTTAGAATTTGCACTTGTGCATAATTATATATGGAGAGATGTATTGGTATCCACAATTCACCTACAAGTCTATTCAGGCTTAGGTGTAACATATATGAGGCCTTTAAAATAATTCCTTGAATATCTTTACCATCTGACTGAGATTTTTGGCTGTCATAGTACTGGAACTAGAAGAACCGCATATAATTAATTAGATCCCATTTATTTCACAGCTGCCATATTTATATAARGTGATTTTTCCTTATGCATGAATTTGTACTAGTTCCCTTTCTAGGGATTGCAAGGATATTTGCACCAGAAGTTTTTTCATTGCTCTGGTCATCATCTCATAGGAATCTGAGCTTCCAACCATTGCTTAATTTTTCTTCATTTATTATATTCACACAGAATGAAATTGAAAAGAATACATATGTCAAATATGAAAAACAAGCATCTTTTTCTATTCAGAGATATCTAGAAAGAGCTGTCAGAGACTTTGAATGTCAGCCTGGAATATCTTCCTGGAAGAAYATAACTGTATCTTTGGTATAAGAATTTACTCTTCCTGACATTGGTATTCCTATGAAAGTAACTATTTGAGTCTACTTGTTTTAAAGTGTGCTTGTTGTTGTGACAGAAAGACAGATTTATTGATGGCTAGCTCTTACAGGTAGGCTTTTACCTCACTTCTACCAGATCTATTAAGATAGGTGGTGAATAAACTTACTTAAATGTCATTTAAAAACAGAGCCAGCATTTAAAGCATTTCTATTCCAATAGAAAGTGGAATATATGTTTAAACCATATGATTTAAATGCATAACATTTAGAAAATATGGCAGCACTTCTTATCTAATTGGTAAGAATTTTAATCCTTTTTATTGATTTTGTGGTGAATCTACATTTGAAGTTTAGTTTAAAAAACTTGTAAATCCTATAGTTTTCCTATGCACAGGATGTAAAGTATATTTTTTGTTGAAAGGATGGTACTAACAAGATGCAGAAATATGTGAAAAGGCTGGCAAATCTACTGTAATTAACTAGTTGAGCACAAGGGCAGAAGACTGAAATTTTCGTGCTGTGTGTAAAGCTTTGCAGAAGTTGTGTCTGGAGAAAAAGTGACCGTTGTTTTTGTGCAAGGATGTTCCACAAGAAGAATCATTTTATTAGTCATCGATTTCAATACATTCATTTGTGTTGCCCTTAGAGTCACTGGACCTCTTATGCTTATGTCACATTATGTATTTAGTTTTGATGGTTTGTTCTTTTTGCTTTGAATAATCTGATAATAAAATGGATGACTGACGTTTACTTTGAAGTTGTCTAACTCTCCTATGCTATTTAAGTAGGAAAAAAAATCTTAAAAGTGGTATCTTGACTGTGCAGTTGGTTTTATCTGTTGACCTTTCAGTCTTGTGAGCCCTAAGAGCCTCAGGAGAGCTGAAATAACAAATTGATGACACAGGTTTGTATACCTGTGATCAATGACTGGGCTCAGTGCTACACACTTTTAAGGCTACTTTGGGCAGCAAATCCATTTGACATAGACTCAAWCCCTACTTTTAAAATATTGCCACACATGGCAAGGAAGCTCTTTCAGATCTTAGAAAGACTGTTTGAAATGTGGTGAAGAGAACTCAGATGCAAAATTAGCAGACAGCATCTGCTTGTTTTTCTAAATTCAGAGRAAGACTGGGTAATTCCCTGGAGCATAAAATACCTCCTTTGGCCTTTTACAGGAAATACAGAGAAAAATAAAAAAGGRCCCAAGCAATTGCTCTTCTCCCACCTTTCTCACTTCTAAAACTATGAGATCCTGAAGTCAGTCAGCTGCATACAGCTGATTTCTCCAAGTTCAGGTTTAGAGTTTTTCCATGGTGCTGAGCATTTAACTGCTGGGATTAAATTCAGCTGTTCTCTTGTCTCTGTTTCAAATACCTTATGTTGCCTGGCACTGACTTTGGGTCTCAGACCCATTGCTAAGTAAACTGAACTGTGGATATGTATTTTGTAGGCTCAGAGCTGTCTTTCTGAGGCTTTGTGCCTAGCAAGCTCACCAGCAGARGAAGCTGGAAAGTGAGTGGCCACTTCCCTGCTCCCAGGTGACAAGCAAGGGCCTGAGTCTCTCTTGTTGTCATCAGATTAATTGAATTCCCTGGTGAAGGYTGGGAGATGAATTTAGTTCACAGTCCATTTGACAGTAGCTATCTGCTTCCTTTTTTCGTTAAACATGTTTATGAGAAACAACTTTAAACTTCCTACATAAGTGCCTGTGAAGGCACTTTACAAACGTGAGCCTAACAACTGAAAGCACAACAGAAAACTGTGTAAGAAATGACAATAAATTCACTTTAATTTTAAAAAATGGACCAGTAGGACAATGTTAACCTCAAGAGAAATTTGCAGCCTTCTTTGTATGAGTGGATTTCCCAATAAAAGCAACTAGACAGTTCAATAAAACTAATTAAATTAATCTGTCATCTCAAGGGAACTTAAACAGGGCATGAAATAGGGAAACAGCGTCAATTCAGAGCTTTTTATTGATGTGTTTTGCTGGATCATTGGAAAGAATTGGTTGGGAGAAAAATATGCAATTTTCTATTGATCATAAATTCAGTAGCCATCCTTATGTAACCTTCATTCAATATASTATAAAATCAAATATTATACAGAGCCCCTAAATGAAGACAAACAAATGTAGGGATGCAGACAATAGGTTATTTTTGAAATAATGACAGGGAATCTGTTGTATGGTTATTTTTTTTGTCCTTAGATCTCAGTGCCATTTGCTACGTGAAGTACTTCATTGCTGTTTTATGGATAGAAAAAATGAGGCGTGAAGAAGGGAGAGGACTGCTGTAAGTTTGCATAGCATCTCACTGGCAGCAGCAGATAAGGACAGAGGCATCTCAGTGCTCTGAATTGCTGACAGTCCTTGAGCCCTGGCAGCAACTGTTGGTTCTTTTGTGGGTTGCCTTATTATTAAGCAGTTTCTAAAGAAAAGCAAGTTTGCTGACAGTACGAAACTGGGAGGAATAGCTGATAGCCCTTAGGGCTGCGAGGCCATCCAGAGGGACCTGGACAGACTGGACAGCTGGGCGGCGAGTAACCTCATGAAGTTCAACAAGGGCAAGTGCAGGGTCCTGCACCTGAGGAGGAATAACCCTAGACACGCCTACAGGCTGGGGACTGATCTCCTGGAGAGCAGCTCTGCAGAGAGGRACCTGGGCGTCACGGTGGATGACAGGTTGACCATGAGGCAGCAGTGTGCCCTTGTGGTCAAGAAGGCCAGTGGGATCCTGGGGTGCATTAAAAAGAGCATTTCCAGCAGGTTGAGGGAGGTGATTCTGCCCCTCTACTCAGCCCTGGTGAGGYCACACCTTGAGTACTGTGTGCAGTTCTGGGCTCCCCAGTGCAGGAGGGATGTGGAGCTGCTAGAGAGAGTCCAGCGCAGGGCTACGAAGATGATTAGAGGCCTAGAACACCTGCTCTACGAGCAAAGGCTGCGATTTTTTAGTAATTTTGTGGTTGATATTTTTATTCAGATTTCTTTCTACAGAGGTGTATTGCCTATGACTGAATTGTATAGCACTGCCTCAAACAGTAGCACAGAATGAAGCCTTGTTCTACTTCCTCGCCTTTCCTTGAAGGGCACCAGAGTTTGCTAGATGCAGCTCTTGGATCTTTCATGATTTTGCTGGAGGGTGTTGGGATCCTTCTTCCTCGGTTTTGGAACTGACACAGAGAGAATAGTCAGAGACCAGGGCAGCTTAATAACTGCAGGAAAATCAGAAACAATTCAGGAAACTGTGCAGAACTCTTTCTATAAAGTACTGAGAAGATTTTCCTAAACCTAGGTGCTTTTCTGTGCTGAGGATAAAATCACACAGAAATGCGTGATTTCAGGAAAGTAGATATTTGCCAGTCTTTTTAAAATCAGACTTCTCAATTTGGGTATGTCTTAATTATGACATCCAAAATCAAGTGTTTTTGAAAATCTCAGCATCTGGCGTTTTATGATGGGTTATTAATTTGTTCCTGCTTGCTGCAATCTTTTTTATGATATTGTCTGTTATGAGAGGATTGTGTCATGTGGACCTGTGTGAGGTGACTGTGTCCTTTAAACAATTCCATTGCTTCTTGCAGTGCCTATCTCTATATCTGCTAGTGCTGAATTGTTCCAGAATGCAATTACAAAGAAGGTTTTCAAACCAATTCTGTCCTGATTTATTAGTATATCACCTGCTCTTTTAAAGTGTTCCCAGTGCATGTGTTTAATGTAGTTTCCTTATGCTGAGGAGAAATTTAAGCACATCTGTGCTTCCTTTGATAGTAAGACAGAAAAACAACTGTAACAAATACTGTGTTTCTCTTGGTAATAAACCAAATACATTCTGTTTCTTTTAGCTAAGTTCAAAGTATGGCTTATGGCAGCCAAGGTTCAGAAAGAAGTAGCAGGTTTCTGAACACTGAATAGGATTATTTTCCTACTAGTTACTGTCAGTCTTAAAGCTGTTCCTAAATGATCCTTCAATTTTTTTTCCTAWACTGTGTCATTGTTTGCATTCAGCAATAGATAATGTAGATTTGTGAAGCCATTAGTAGCAGGCCTACTTTTCTTTATTAACTTCTGGGAAAAAAAAGTCTATTTATATCTCCTGTATCCTGATAAACTCTGAACTTACAACTTTGAAATGGCACTACTTGAGCTTGAGGCCTGGTACATATTAATAGACTTTGATTTCTTAACAAGAATTTGTTGTTTAATATCAGCTGCAGATTTGCCCAAATATTTCTGTCATAGGCTTTTTGATTTTTTTTTAAGATTATTTTTGAATATTGTCTCTTGGAAGAAGCAGGATTTTGGTCTTCAATGGGATGCTGAAATGGTCAAATGAACATTTGCCTTGTTATTTAATGGCTTSCATTAAAGTATTCAAATGTATGTATCTGGCAACAGCACTGTTGAACCATGGCAGAATAATGTATGTTTTCAAATGATCAGCTGGGCTGAATGTGGTATAAACAGGAAATATTACCACTTTTTCTGACACAATACATAAAGAGCAACACTGACATATATTTTGATATAGATAAACAACACATAAAACCACAACATATGGCTGCATTGAGGAAGAAAGAAGAGATATGGATACAGTAAAAGAACAGTTTTACTTTTGAAAAATGTAGAGCTGCGTTAGCCACATGACTGAAATACACTTAAYAGTAGCAGTCATTTTCCTCCTCCCAAGGGAAGAAAGTCCTTTCCTTTGTGATTTTTAAACATGTTGCATGAAGTATACAAAAAAGGCAGTCAAAAATAATAATAGTTTATCCTCTTAAAGTTAGTAACAGTCCCAGTGAAATGACTTGCCCCAGTCCATATATTTTCTTATCCTGTCTGAGAATATGGCTTAGTGACGCTTTTGTAGTAAATTGATGCTAGTGAGGAAAGAACCAGACATGAATATACGGAATATAGTAAAAGCTGACTTCTTAAATGAAAAAACCCACCACTACCACCACCAAAAAAACAGAAAAACAATGCTTTTTGCTAACTATTTGTGCTTTAATCAGGGTGAGACTAAAGAGATTCAAGGAGAAGGTTGAAGCTGGGAAGAACTCTGTGAATATTAATAAGTTACACAAGAGAAGAACTATTGTGAGCAGCAGAAATGCCCTTGTTCACTGAAAAGGAAGTGAAGGACTGAAAAGGAAGACCAGCATGTTTGACTTCTTGCATGCTCAAGATATGTTATATATATTAATTTGCACTTTTCGGCAATGGGAAATTAAGTTGTTATAGACTGACAAAGTAGTTCTGCTTTCATAGTGCCACTGTGAACTCACTGTCATTGGAATTAGTGAGAGTTGTAGCTAGGTAAAATTAGACTTTGGATATTTGAGTGATGGATGATTTGGATGCTAAGGSTTAGCAGATAGTATATAAGATTTATGGAAAATGCACAGCCTTCTTGCATAGAGAAGACCAGGCAGGATATCCCTAATACACATTAAACAGCACTGGATAACTGTGTTTAGGTATCTGAATTGCACCTAGATTACTCATAGTTATGGAAGGACATACAGGCTTTTAATATTGAATTGGGCCAGGTGTAAATCACTACAGTGATTTATATATTTAAATGCATGGAAGTAGGAAGATAGCTCAAGAATGTAAATCAGTGCAGATTTTCTAGGCTAAGTAAATTTAAAATAAAACACTGAGTTCGGTTCTCAGCTGTACAATACACAGAGGGAGGCTCTAAATTTTGACCGAGTTACTGCAAAATTATGTGTGGGAGAAGATTTGACTGAATTATTAAAAGAAAAAAAAAAGAGAAGAAAATTACCCTACCAACAAATTGGTTTTTTGAGGCTTGAGATTTTTTTTCCTCTTATGGCTTGATATTTAGGGTAAATTAACTCAGCACAGTACAAGAGATTGCACAGTTGTAAAAAAGTATATACAGGTACTTCTATGCTAACCTGTGTTACCTTCTCTATTTTGAACATTCCAAGTGATATTTTATGGAAACATTTCAGTGACAGGTCTTCGTCATGTTTTAAAATGTGGTTCTTAATAACTCTGGTTCACAGCATGTTTTTGCTGAGGATGTTCTTGAAGAGTGGAGATGGTAAATGAACATGAAAGTTGTACTCTTGATCTCTGTGCAAGACAGATACCATGCCCCTGTGAGTAAAATTATCTTTTGTTCAGGAGTCATGTACAAAATCACTCTATCAGTCGAATCCCAAGTGTTCCATTAAAGTGCAACTTGGAAGGGATTTAGCAGATTCCTAGGCCTTCCACTGGCCAACAATTTGAGCACAAAGAGGTAAATCAGAACTTATGATAATAGCTTAGCTATGTTATATTCTTATGGCTAAGTGGGACTGTTTCTCATGCTCACCAAATTTTTATAAAGATTTTTGGAATGAATTCATAGAGGGAAATACGTGGTAGTTTATACTGCGTAGTCCAGCATTTTGTGCCATGCCAGAATTTCCACAGTATATTATTGATTGCTGTGCTTGCTCTTGTTTTGTAATGTTTCAGATAGTGGACTTTCATCATTCTTCTGGGGCTAGTATTTCATGTGATAGACTTCACTGTCAGGAAGTTTTTCCTGGTAATCCTGATAGCTCTTTTCTCTGGCTTGCGATAAGTGACTCCATTATTCTTTGAAATATGTGTGTGATCAGTGGACGTTTTCAAGAGATTTCATTCCAAATTGGAAGACAAAAAGAATTTTAAGCAATACAGAGAATAGACAGATGAACAGAAAGTATCAAGTGAGATATACTTTCTGATAGAAATATGTTTCAGAAGTCTGCAACATAGTTTCCAGTGACACAATTATGATGAATATTTCTCTTGAGAGACTCAGATTTACTTTTCTAGAGAGCTAATCTGGTTATGTCATTGTTAAGGCACTGACAGTGGTACTTCTCAAAAGTAAAACCGAAAAACTTTCTGTACAGGCAATATGTGCATATGGAGGCACCTTCTTCCTCTGTTGCTTTTTATTGCATTTGTATCCTTCATTGGGGCTTTTGTCAGAGGCTGTAAAGGTCAGTCTTACACCTTTGCATGTGGGCAGGTTGAGTGCTGTGACTGAATAGCAAGTCGATCACCAGTCTCCTTTTGGACTTTGATGAGAAAAGTATGTTTTTGATAAAGCTCCCTGAAATGTGTACAGTGAGGACACTGAGTCCTCAGTACCTTCAGTTGCATTCTGTACATCTGCTTATGTTTGTCTGTGTAATTCACGAATGTGAGTATAGCCTGAAAGACATAATATCCTTTTCTGGCTTCTTAGCCTTTAATATGAAGCTTTTATGTTTCATACTTACTATAAGGTAGGAAGTTCATCCTGCTATTATCATTACGATAATAAAAGATTGAAGCTTTGTGAGCAGCTTGTGTGGTTCTTTCTGTTAAGTGGAGAGACAATAGGAGTAACTTCAGGTAGAGGGTGCTTATTTTACCTGTCAGGAATTTCAAAGAGGGCTTTTGGTGTGATACGTCATTTCCATAGCTTGAAAAAGAGAGTGTGTAGGAAGAAGTGATTACCCATATGTTGTACTGTTTCCAAATATTGTAGTTGTTAAAAAGCAGAGAGAAGCCAGATGTCATATTGAAAAAAAATGAGATTTAAGAATTATCACTGGTCTCAGAGTTTAAGTGTTTGCTAGGTTGTTCTGATCTGGATCAATTTACTTTTTGTGAACCCTGATTCTTATGAATATGGACTTGAAGTTGTGTCCAGAATGCCAACCCTTTCAGCATCATCGTAACTGGGACACGGAGATGTCCATGGMCATTAATAACTCTTTGGGAAAGCGGACTGCTGAATGTACTAACCCGGAGGGCATTGCTCAGACTATCTACAAGAACGAATTCATGCCCATGACATATAATTATGCCTTCAAAATATACTGGAGTGTTTCTTAGTGTTGTGAAGTAGATTTTTCAAATTAAACCATGAAGCTTGTTAAACTCGGCATTTATTTTTCATTAAGAACATGTGGTGTGAAGTCCTTTTGAATTTATTGTCCTGCAGCTGCTCTGTATTTGATAATGGAATTTTTAAAAGAAAAAACTCATGCAGTTTTATTTTGACCATGATGAATATATATTTTTTACTATGTGGAAGGGAAAAACTATTCAGCATAAGGTCAGAAATGCATACTTCCATCCACAGACTTGTCCTAATATTTAATGAACTCTTATATCCAGTCTGCAGTGTTGAGATTTGCTTTGGTGATCAGCCACATCCTAACTCTGCTGGCTGCTCTGTGCCCTGTAGATCTGGTAGGACCATCAGCAGAGTTAGTGATTATCCTAACTTTGTTGATATTATCAAGGGAATTTGTAAAGGTCCAAGAGATGTCTCAAGCTCTCTCTGAACGCCCCACTTTTGTTTTGCAATATTTCTGCATTTTCTGTGAGGGCCCAATTAGCCAACACTGATGCATAAAATAAACATGAGAAAAGGTATTCCMATCTTTTGTGAATGCACTGTCAACCTCTTTTTTCCAGTCTGTCTTTCAAGATCAGAGATATCTCTTAGGGAATCCAACCCTGCTTAAACTTCTGCCTTTAATCTTTAATCTCAGGAACTGAACCTCCGGCAACCAAATATCACTGACATGCTGCTGTTTGTTTGACCAAAAAATAAATAATTACTGATAAATTTTTCCCCCACACAGTGAGATTGCAGGTATACTGGAGCAAATCAAGTAAGTGACATTCTTGAAGTGATGTAAGTCAAGATCATAGTAGAGCTGTTAAAGGCTGAAAGCTGCAGTGCCTAGTGGCCCAAATTCACTCAGGTAAAATGAGAGGCTATTTTACCAAATAAAGAAACAAGAGCAGGATACACTGTAGGAAGAGGAGAGCAGATCCTTGCTCAGTGCTAAATGCAGTTTAGGAGGCCCACCTCTGCAGTTTGCTTTCTTGTCCTTTCCTTAGCAAGAGAACACTGAGGCTTGGGCATCTTCCTAGGTGGGGCTTGGCCTGTCTTGGGACTCACCCTGAGCGAGGTGCATGTGTGCTGATGTTCTCACACACACACACACACACACACACACACACGCTCACACACTGTCACTGAACGAGAATCACAGTGTTTTCTTATTCCTGTTAAGAACTCTTTTTCCTGCTTTTGAAACTAGGCATATAAGTGTTGGAGCATTTTTAATTTTAGGGAATGAGGAACCTTCGTTTTCGTCTAATTTTAATTCAAACAGCATCCATCTAAAATAGCTTTACAGAGTGCATGCAGTTGCTTTGAGTTTTGTACTGTTGTCACAGAAGGGTGTCTGTCTTCATACATGCCGGTGTTTGCAGTGCCAAATGCAGGCATGTATGTGCCATTTTGCATAGCAATCAGATAAATTTTATATCAAAGATTTAAATAAAAACAAAACTGCAACATTTCTTATTGTCTTCCTTTTGTTATTTTCAGTCATTGCATTATTTTATCAAGCTTTCTATGTATTGCATAAGCTCTTAAATGTCAAGGTATAGGAGATACTCTATGCACTTAAGGTTCAAATTCCATATTGAGCTTTATAGCGAAGACTGATAGATATCTATGCATCATGTGATGCACCTGGAAGCTCTAAGGGAAAGTATAAAACAGCCATGTAAAAAAAAGTCCATATTAGATCTAACAAAATGTTTTTCTTTTTTCCTCTGTGCAGAAGAAGAGGGGAAGACAATACAAGGATTTAAAGTGGATTCCCTAAGAAAAACATTTTCTACATCTGAGTTATYAAGCAGAGGTAAAGAGGATGATGGTTCACTTGGAAGAAGTGAAGAGCTGTCGGTGCCTCTCCCACCACAGATGCCAAATGGGAATGAGGTAGTGGATTAATATTTGTCTGTGTGCACAAGCAACATATTCAAAAAGATAAAAATATGGAGAGATACTCAGTCCAAATGTTAGAGGCTGACTGTATTATCCCATGTGAGGCAAATATTTAAAGTACTACCCTGGTGTATAACACAGATGTACCTGCTGGGATCACATTTGGCAGYGGCATTTGCTCTACTGAAGAGCTGCCACAATCTAACTGATAAATAAGGAGTCCTGCAAAGACCATTGTAATATTTTCACTACAGGCTGCAGTTAACAGTAGAGGTTGGCATGGCAAAAAGGGAGAAAGTCTGGAGAGTATGGACAGTGAGAACAATGTGTGCACAGATTTGCTCTGCTTCATGGGGTTATTAGCAGCAACTGAATTCTTTGCTACTGAAGTTAGATTGCTTCAATACCTAAAGCAAACAGGAGCCAGGCAGGAGGCATTTTTGATCTTCTGAAACCCATGAAATTAGGGATTTTGTGTGCAGGGACAAGAAAACAACAGACTTCATCCAGAAAAAGTGAGCTGTAAATCTGTGAGTTTCAGCACATTTTTGTCCCATTAGCAATTTGAGAAACAAATATAATAATAGTAGAATGCATTAGAAAGTTGCTAGCATAGTAGAAGGAGGAATTTATAATGCAATAAATTGGGCACTGTAACCTTATTCCCTGAGAAAAAAAAATACTACTAAAATGAGTACTTTCGTTCTAAACACTGCTTTTTTGGTATACTGTGTGCTCCAGGTGATTCTGTCTGAACCTATGCAGGATTTCAGGGGACTACCTGTGTACATTCTATTTTCAGGAGAACTGCTTTCACTTTTATTTTTTTTTAAATAGCATGAAGAGGCCATATGCATAATTTAGTAGGAGTTTTGATTGTGATTTTGGTTCTGTTTTGTGCATATAAGTAAGCATTTTTGTTTGCCTACGTACAGACAGAGATGAGTGAGTGCTGGAAAGCTGGTGGTCCTGATGGAAACAATCTCAGTCTGTCTGAAAGAGTAAAGGTGAGGTTTTCTTTGATTTCCTTCAAAGTGGAGATTATGAGTAGATCATGACTAATTTTTGTYTCATTCATTTATAAAGTATTCACAATTTGCTGATGTTTTTCTTCCCCATCAGCAGGAAAAGGGAATGACTATAGTACCATCCAACATTTTTTAAAATGTTGATGAATGTGTACTTTTATTGTATACAGGTTGTRTAAGTGTTAATGAGAACACTTACGTGGGTTGTGTAATGAATGTCAAATCACTTTGGAAAAAATGATCTATGAGCATCTCTAATTACTACATAGGAATACAGAAAGCTATCTTGTGCATGTAGTAAATCCACCTTGGTAACCCTATTCACACAGCTCATAGCTTTTCTCCAGTGTCTTCAAAGGCTTCCAGTTTGAAGATGCTAATTTTGACTAAATTTGACTAAAAATATTCTGTGTGCTCTTCTGCTTCAGCTCAGTAAGTCAGATCCTTTTTTTGGGGGGAAGCTTTTTAAGGAGAATAAGAACAGTCTCAATTTCTGTTCTCTAAATACTCTGCACTTTGTTCCAATTCATGAAGTTCTATTTTCTTGTGCAAGAAACTCTTTTTCTAGGCTTCAGATAAAGTGATCAGGTGCATGGGATAAGTGAGAAAGAATTCTGGTTTTTGAGTCAGATTGAATAATTTTAAGATTTTCAGAATTTCTATATTGTATAGCTAGGAAGACTGCAGAATTCCAAAGTTTAGCTATAAGCCAAACAAAATCCAAACTCAAAAAACCTATTCTTTTGGTTTGTCTTTGTTTTGTCTTTTTTCACAGTTTGCTTTTAAGAGTCTCTCTTTCAAATATTTGTAAGAGCCTGAAAGTTTTTTACATTGATTATAAAGGCTTAGGAAGACCTTTCACGGTTCTCCAGTGCTACCTCCAGTAAGAGGGGCCTATTCTGGCGATTGTCCATTCACGTGACCATTAGTGTCAAAACAGGAGGATCAGGGGCTCCTTTGCAGATAGCCTGCACTGTGTCTGCGTCACATGCACCAAGCTTGCAAACCTCCTGAGTAACTTATCACCTAAATGCGTTCTATGAAAATGTTTTATTCCTCCATGTTCTCACTAAGTTCCTGAAAGTTCACTGCCCTTAATATACAATAACTTTGACAACAGTTCATTGGCTATGCTTAAAAACATTTCCTTTGGTTTATACATTTCAAACAGAATAAAGGCTGTCTTAGAAAACTAAGTGTGGAGCGTGCGATGGAGATGATGAAGGAGGCAACTTAGTGATTTCCTCTAGTTTTTACAGAGAGGAGTGGACTTAATACATTTTTTTCTATTTTCTGACTTTGAGATTTTCCKGCAGGTGGACAAGTTTTTAGATTTGCAAGATATTGACACAAAGGAAGAGACATACAGTGGTAAGTTTTCCGCCTTCAYATTCCCAATCATTACATTTGGATTCAAGTGTATTGATTTTCTATCTTTCATGATTCTGAGACACAGTTTTGCAGACCCATTTCTCCTTTAAAACAGATAGAGTCTCTCAGTTCCTCCCATGCTAGAAAATTCCCAGCTACTCCAATATCAAACCACATGCTTCCTCACTCTAACAGGTAATACGATAATATGTTTCAGACATTCTTTATAATTCTATGTCCTTGTGCGAAGTGATTTTTTTTCAAATTTTCAAAATTATAAGACACTTTTTACTAACATCTGTATTTAGCATTAAAGTAACAACCTGTATTTAGTATTGAACTTATTTTGATTATAAATGATTTCTTCAAATAGTAATGTGGTTGCTAAGAGAAAGGTYGATAAATTAGAAGTATTTAATGAAGATTTTGTCCCTGCTTATTAGAATTATTATTAGAATTATTATCCTGGGCTTCATATAAATTGAAATAATTCTGAACTCACAATGAAGTTCACCAGGAAATCCAGTTGTAAGCTTTTCAAGTTTTGTTTAACTATTCCACACATCTATAATAATTTTAACTCTCCCAGATCTAAAAAAGTAAATAGAAATCGGTGCTTGTATATTTAGCTATCTTTACCTTTATCACCACCACAATGGTCCTTTATTAAGTACAGAAATCAAGGATTTCTCTTCTATGTAGCCTTCACATGCACCATTTTTCTCATTTGTGAGGACATTGTTCACATTTTAATTTCTGTTAAAATCTGTTAAAAGAAAAGGGACTTGGTGGAGGAAAACTAACCTTTTTTTTTTTTTTTTTTCTTATATGCAACGAGTTTTTTTGTCCTATCCAGTACAGTGGAAAAATTCCTAAATATTCTAGTTCAAAACAGGCCACAAAGTCGAAGGATAGTCCCAACACCAAAATACCAGGCAGGGCTGTGAGGAATAAAGGGCTTTGATAGAGCTTGGTGATAGTTTACACTGCCACTTTCTGTGTGTCTGTGTGAGAGAGTCAATGGTAATTAGAAATATTTGGAAACACATAGTAAAACATTGTATATAAACAAGTTGAGAATTACAGAAATGATCATCTGCTTGTACTATCTGAATATCTCTTTATGCCAGAATGTTTGGAAAATCTTTCAGTTACTGCTTTTATTGGTGATTATAAAAATAATCATCATCATATAATAGCATTGCTGCTGTCGATTATCACTGTGCTAACTACTAGCTTTTTATGGGACACTTGCTTTGGCTTCCAGTATCTGCTCTCCTCAGCTCCTCCCATGAGAGCCCATTCTGTACACAAACTGCCTCAGTGCAGAAGGAGGCTGTATCCACCCCTAAGCAATCTGCAGGGCCCATAATAACAACATTAAGCATTTATATTGCATTTTATAACCTTGAAACGCTGCACTGCCAGGAGCTAATTATTTCTGTAAAGTCTGTAAGGAAAGCAAACAACATCCAAATTTATACCTGGAAAACCCACAGCCTGGGTCCTGCCCAAGGCTTCACTGGTGATAGTTATTGAGTCAAGATGAAAAATCTCCCCTTGACTCCTAAGTTAGCATGCAGAAAATAGACCTCATAGTTTGATATTTTCCCTGAATGATAAAATTTGCTTGATAGGCTTCTTGATTACAGAGGTATAATGCTCACCCCTGTAGAAGGCATTGTAACAAAATGCAAATTAGACCAGAGAATGGTAGCTCTGTTATTGTTTGTAATATAAAATAATGTCCCTAATGACCACCTTAATGAAGGATTCATTCTGAAGTATTCTAAGTAGTTTATAAGTAAGGGAAAGTGTTATACAAATTTGTAAGGCATTCCTCTGCTGGCCTTTTTGTATGTTACCACCTATATTCAAAATAAATAGCAGTCTTATGTTCATATTGGCAAAACAAGCCAGGGCATGCCGTAAAGAGTACCATACTTGGCTAATAGAAATGCGACAAGGTTTTATGTCAGCTTTAATCTTTCATTTTGGTGTTATCTCAGTATCTCTGTCCTCCACTTAGGTTTAGGGGCAGACCAGTTAGCCCAGTTAGCAATTATACATCAGGACAATAGATTTCACACTTAATAGGAAGTGGCTCAAAATTGGCAGTGTAAAACACATGACTGAGAACAGACCTTAAAACATCCTATGTAAACGAATGCTGTGCAGGGGAGCATCTAGGAGAATCACTCTTGTGGAGTTTTCTTCTTTTTCTGTTCTTCTCTTTTTTTTTTTTTTTTTTTTTTTTTTTTTTTTTTTTTTTTTTTTTTTTTTTTTTTTTTTGTGTGTCCTATGCCCAGTGTCTTTTAGGTTGTGAGTGAACAGCTGCTCATGAACAAAACAGCCCCTAGATGTAGCCAGAACGCAAACACACTGTGGCTGTTTCCCACAGGCAGACCTGAGAGGAAAGCCTGAAACCAAGGCTGAGCTTTGCGCTGTGGGACTCTGGCACATAAAGCCCAACTGGCAGAGTGCAATTGCTTCCCTAAGCCATAGCTTTAGCTCAGAGTGTAAAGACAGTGTGTGGATGGTGGACTGTTTAATCTCTCTTTCTCATTAAATTTAATCTCCAACTGTAAGTAGCTTAAGGCCATAATACAAATCATCTGGCTTTCTCCTGGGAGAATGCTTAGCACCCATGTTTTGGCGATAGATTTCCTTTCCAGGACTGCTGACAAATCACTTTCTGCAGGCTCAAAGAAAAGTTGGGTAATAACATGGAATATTTGCATAGAACACAAAATATAGAAAGTACACACCTAGTGACCTCGAGTGTGCTATCTGTTAAATACAGAAGCAATAAGAACAGGACTGATTGAATGTTGTTTAGGTTAGGATACACAGGCAAGAATATCACAGTTTTGTCCTAATCTGTTTTGGAAGGGTAAAATGCTGCAAACTTGTTTWTTTAAAGTTCCCATTATCTGTAATGTCCCAGAAGAAAACCTGGGTGACTCAGGTACTTTGAAGCTGAGACCAAGCACGACAACTTGTTTATTTAAATAAGTAAACATTTCCATATGCAAATTATGTCCATATCTGATTTTTTTACATAATCTGTGTTTCCCCCTTTGTATATTGGGCCCATATTTTCAATTGAGAAAATAAGCTTGGAGAACAGGAGTCAGAGTTAAATTCTGTGGACTTTTTGAAATATGGAGCTCCTTCCTCACCTGTTAATCTCTCTTTCCCTGCCACCCTGCTCCAGTCTCCATAACCTATTTAACACTGCTATGAGATGATTTCACACAAGGCATCTCTTTGGGGCTAGCAGCCTGAGGCCTGAGAATCAGAGGAGACAACAAAACTTAGCTTTTAAGCTTTTGCTTTTAGCACTCCCCTCTCCACAGCTTCCATCAACACTATTTTTATCAAATGTAACATCTAAAAGTGGTAAAACCCAATCTGGTCCGTCGGTAACTAGGTATCATTTGGGTACAGTAAAGACATAGAAAACACTTTAAACTTCTTCACTTTTCTGAGTTCAAATCAGATTTGTCCAACATCATCTCTTCCCTTCCGCCCCATAATTTTAATTAATACATCAGCGGTATGAAATGAGCAAAGAAACCAATGCAGTGGTGCTAACAGATGTGGTACTTGCATGCTGTAGATCCATCAAGGGAGGGAAGGGACTAAAGGTAAGAGAATTGCTCAGTTACCAAACCTGCCATGCTACCTGTACTGGGCCTGGGCAAGATCCCAAAGGTCCCTGCTACCTCAGCCAGGGAGCTGATTCTCCCCAGCATTAGGACAGAGGCACATTCCAAAGCTCTTCTCACTGTTTTGATATCACTGCCTCCTCAATTATCTCTGTATATGGTGCCATTGGCAGTATCCAAGACATTCCTGTTGCTAATTAATCACCTCCACAGAGAACATAATTAGCAGTTTAATTAGGATCATCATCCACTAGTGCTGTAGCATTGGCCTGAACCAGCTGGGAGGTATACTGGCTAGAACTTACAATAGCCTACAGTTCCTTTGGGAGCTCCCGCTGAGAAGGATGACTGTCAGAACTCCCTATTTTTTCTCACTGAAGGAGTTTCCTGATTAAACATTATCAGGGAAAGCAGCCTTTACCGATTAGACTTTCATATGCTGTCACACAACCAGAAYAGAGAGACAAAGCTCATTTCTGGCGTGTCTACTGGCAAGCAAAGGTTGATTACCACATTCTTAAGGGGTGGTTGAAGGAAATTCGAAACATTGTTTGCATTACTAACAAGCCTTAAAAAATGCAACTGACATTCTGAGTATGACAAGGACTTCTTGCTAAAAGCAAAAATAAATTTCCTTCTGTTGTCCCAATTTTAGGAGTTTTCTTTTGAGCCATTGCCAAGACTCTTACATAACAGTGCTTCCTGCTCATCTTCTCTCCACACTTGGGTCTATTGGGTTAGGGAGAAGGGAATTAGCTCCTACTACAGAAGTAATGAGTGTTCATATGAGGAGGTGATACAAACTTCTTGATGCTCATTGAAACAGCAGTGGAAAATCCCATTGCCTTTGGATGAATATTCACATCTTCCCGGTGTCCTATACAAATAGTTTTCACTCCGGTCATTAAGAATGAAAATAGCAGTTACAGAGCCTATAAGGATGTAATATGTACCTATGGACTGGACTCCAACATTTTCTGTTTCTCAGAAAGCTTTCTTAAACAACTGAAACGAAAAAGCTCATATACTATGTTCAGAACAAATACTGAAAGTGAGTAAATGACTAGAGGTAGACATAAATAACCAAGAGAATAGGACCAAAAGCAGGAAAATACTTATGTGGGAATCATGAATCAAAAGATGAAAATTTGGGAATGGGATCCCAAGAGCAAGAAACTTAGTTCTTTAATAAAGAATATTCCACATAAGAAATCAAAAGTGGTTATTCCTTCTCACTTTGAAATTATATACAAATACAAATTATATACAAATATACCAGAATAAAAATTAAATGAAGAATTTGATCATGGATTTTTCAGGAAGGCCTAGCTGGAWTTTTTTTTTTTCAAATTCAGATTTATGGGAAGATGACAGGTCTGTAACTCAACTACTGTTCTGAAGGTGTGCAGGTAGAGACACATGGTCACTTCTTCTTCCTTCTTATGGTGTATCTATGTCCACTCTGGTAATTTCCATTTGTTGACATTTAGGCAACACTATGAAAGTTTATACTTTTCAATATTTCAAGAAAGAATCAAGCTACTAAAAGCTGGTATAAAACTGTATGTAAGCTTATACATCAGCCATAAAAACAGCAGGTAGATTTACATAGTCCTCCAACTAAATTTTGAGACATATGGTCTCCCTAAATTTCTTTATAAAAACATTACTGAGACAAGTTGGACGCATTTGTGCTATAGCAGGTCTGAAATTGATTCATGTGAAAAGATATTTCAAAACCTAAGATGTATCCTTTAGTGCTGCCACAGAAAGCAGACCTCTGTTCCCAGTATGATCATTTTGCTTAAGAAGTRTGCAAAAGGAAAGTGATTTGGAAATTTGTGACCAAATTTGTGATTTGCAGACCAAATCCTGCTAGCATGAAAAGACATACAAATTTCYATATCCCAGATTAAGAAAGTCTTCTTTTCTGGAAAGCTCTGAAAGGAACAAAYATCCATGAAATATTCTTAAAAAACAGGGACATCAGGCACTGTATAGGCAGGTGGGGGATGCTACTACTACTTCTATCAAATACTGTTAACATTTTAGGGGAATGTAGAAAAAACTTCCTAGAGATACTTTATGCCCAATGCGCAAACATTGAAACTGTAGCAAAAGAGAATTAGAACAGACTGATTCACTAATCAACGGCAAGACAAGGGGTCAGTTGGGCATTTTATATCTTCTACTACAGATCAGGACTTTCGTTCCTTGTTAAGAGAATAATCTGATCCCACATCTTCTCTGAGTTTACRAATTTCTAGATCCAGGGTTCAGTGTTCTTAAGAAAGAGGAGTCAGCCATTAATTTTTGATTTTTTTTTTTTTTCATTTCCTCTTTTACCTAGATTTTAGCCCAGGACTGCCTTTGTTTTTTAAAAAAACTACCTGTATTATATATCAAAATACTACATGTGTTATATGTTAAACCACAATGAGACTACAAMACCTTTTGATTAACAAGCTTTTGTCTCTCTCTGAATATGGCAGGATTTTAGACATAATGTTGCTAATTTATAAATTGAATGGAAACATAAAGTTGATTGTTTTGTATTCAGCAGGGTCATTCATTCTTCCAGGAGAGGTGGAACAGACAGTGACATGCCGTACACTTTCCTTTGATCAGCCTGTTCAACAGAAGTTCAGGACCTTGTCAGTTAAACAGCCATCAAGCAGCAAAACACAAGAGGTACGAGTTCAGATTTAGTTAAACATTGTTGTTTTTTCTTACTATATTCCCACCTAAGAACTGGGGGATATAGATGGAGTGTGTGCTGTGAATTAACAGCAAATGGTTAAATTATTTATGAATTCTTGAATACATTAAAAGATAGATGAGATAAATACTGTGAAAGAAAGGTTACTGTTTTACGTTGCATGCTGCCTAGGTTTTTTCCCTATTTCTGACTTGAAACTAACTATGTGGACTTTTTTATATTTAATTGATGTAACTCATAGAACACTTAAGTAAACTTTTGCAGTCCTTGACCTTTTAAAAAAAAATCATAGCTTACAAAGAATGACACACCATTTAATTTCCAGTGATTCCGGTCATTAAGAATGAAAATAGCAGTTACAGAGCCTATAAGGATGTAATATGTACCTATGGACTGGAGGATTTTACAAGTTACTTCCATTCTCATTTGGGCTGATTGCAGGAATCCTCTTCGGCAACAAGCAGTTAGTGGGTGATACATCTAATGTGACATTTAAAAGAAAAAAGATTTTAGGGTATATTGTAATCAGATTTGGGATTTGATCTCATGGAAATGAGTGGCAGCAAGGTGTGCTGAAGATCAGCATTGTGTATGTCTGTTGTGGAAAGGTTTGCATTATGGAGTCTCAGTCTTTTAGTCAGAAACAAAATTGCCATTTCYTCTCAGAATTTCAGTTTTATTCAAACAGTTAAAAGAAGGTATGGATTGCTCACAGACTTATTTTAAATCATTGAGCTTCCTTCTAAACAGCTGGTGTGAGCATTAACTTTCAGGGATGTTTCTATTGAGAAGAATTTGTCACCACTCTTTCGCTTGCCTGATCATTATAATAGAATCTGGGACTAGCTTCTGGCTAAAACTGGGCAGTTTTGATCGTTTCATATGTTTATTGATGTCCAATGGGGCTAAAATCAAGTTTATAAATGATGTGTGACCACTGGAGAATTGATGGATTTGCAGTGCATATGGTTCCTCCTTTCCGCAGCTCATTGTGTTTGATTCTTCTTAATAAACTCTTAAAAAATTACCATAAAGAAAACACCTACTCTGGGAAAAAATGAGTGTTTTAAAATGACCTTTCAAGCTGTAATGCCCACCATTCTGTGAATAAAAATAATCACTCTTTTCTCTAGACATTGATGTAATTCAAGTTTTTGCCTTTAGAAATATCCATTGGTACCCAAGAAGATCTAAAATGAGGTATTATAGTTTGTTCATTTGATGACATCTGTATAGAACTGCAAAGGAAGTAGGATTGTAGGAGCCTACCATGTTTAGAAAGGATTGCATATGACTATAATTTGTGAGAAATAGATGAATATCCTACTGCATGTAAAATTAATTTCTATTTGAGGAAAATGTGGGTTAGGCAAGAGAAACTGAATATTCTTACATTGGCAAGAGGTTTATTGCATTTTTCAAGACTAAAGATATATGATATATATGATTACTGCAGCTACCTGGTTGGTACCAGGCTTCTCAATACTTAAGATGAAGGCACTCTTTCCCCTAAATTATATACAAATGTGTGCCTTCATTTAGACATTATAACTGTGTCCTGCTTTTCAGAACTGTCAAGGCTGAACAGGTCTATTTTAAAATCCCTCAGTGTTTCAAATTATCAATGCTTTGAAAATTAAGGCTGCTGCTTATGGCAGGACTTGTTCAGAAAGGGGAAAAGATATTCCCTAGAGACATCCTCACTTTGAAACAACACAGTTCTCTACCCATCAAAACAGATTTGTTAGGGAAAGGCTTCCTAGCCTGTAGTTTGGTTTTCCATGCACTGCAAAAAGTAAACAAGTTTAACAGTGCAAGGTAGTTGTAAGAGAGTCTGTGCCATGGACATATTTGTGAAAATTTTCAGAGGAATGTCTATATTTCTTAAAGTATTGCTAGTGAAAGTTTAATCTACAAAAATAAGCTCTATTAAAATCCAATATATATTTGCCTGATCATTAAAGAAAAACTCCTCTCCCTGAAAATGATTCTTCCGTCAAATATCGTTGACAGTATTTGGCACTTGGCATAGGCTTAGTGAATGACACAGTAAACTGTTTGTTTTGGCCAGCAACTTTGCTTCATCTCCTTGCCTGTCTTTTTGGCATAGATATATTCCTGGATTTTGATATATATGCAACATATATGACCTCCCACATACAACTGCAAATTGAAGTTGCATCTACTCCATGGTTGAACTACGTTATCCCAGATAATTTACCTTTCCTACCCAGATGTTTATGCTTTTCTCTATTTCTACTTAATAATTTATATCATAAAAGACAGAGTTTTAAAACATTAACAGTGTAAGTTAGTATCTACCTTGTAGTTCATTTATTTGTTGCCACTTCCCCCCCACATACGTCAGAGTGAAGTAGAATGCGTATTTTCTATCCACTCACTATTCATAAGTGTTCGAAGTGGGGTTCATCTCACCTAAATACAGCCTTAAGTTTAGTCCTGTCATCATGAGAAGACATAAACACCTCCACAAAATGATTCATCGCACTTGCTGCAAGCATTTGTCCTAAGCGGTAAATTACCTCCACCCACAGGCTGACTCTCAGCTACTTTTTTGGCTGACTGGCTACCAGAACCTAGAAGCCTAACTTCTGTATGTCTGGGATTAGGAAAGATTCTTCCACTTTCCATCATTTATCTTTAGTTTGAGCATTTGAATAAAGTACTTACAGTGACTTTCATTTTAGCTTTATCTGCGGAATGGCACCAGTGAGACTGAGGAAGAATATATAACCTGAAGATGGAATTGATGCAGTGAAAGAAAATGGAGGCTTATTTATTTTGGGAGAACAATAAAGACACAGAGGCTGAATGACTTGTTCAGTTGGTGAAGCATAAGTAGCAAATGGGCCAAGATATGTCGATCACAGTCTAGTGCCCCATGCTCGAGCCAAAGTATGTTTTCTCCCAAGGACCCAATAATGGCATACATGCCTTTCTYCCACCTTTTTTACTCCTTATTATTAATTTAATTTGAATAGACACTAACTCCTCAGTGAGTATGTGTCCTTCTTTGACATAATTTAAATAAGTGAATCATAGAGGGCCCATAATCATAAAGAAACACAGGTTTTAGAAGGACAGGATTGAGCTGTTTAGTTAACTGTAACTCCAYACCTGAATAAAAAGAACCAAGTAGCAAATTATTAATAGACTTTTAATTAATAGTCTCAACTTTAAAGGTATTTTGTTTACAAGATTACTTTTTAAAACAGCCTTTAGAAAAATACTTGTTATTAATATGAACATTACATTATTCTCTTCTTTAATTTGGACATGGAAGGGCTGTAAATTAAAATGATTCTTTCTTCAGATATGTCTCTGTTTGAGTAAATCACACGGGCAATCTTAAGCAAACTGGCAGTTTTCTAATAGAGCAAAATTCTATTCCAAGAGAGCTTCCAAAAAGAGTTCAATTAGATGTTAAATGAGACACCTGGAATTCATATATTTCTCTCATTTCCTCAGGCAAAACTAACAAGATAATAACTTGATCAGCTGAGAGAATTTGGTGTTTTATTGCAAAATGTCTCCCTTTTCAAGTGGATCAGAATTGCAATTTGCAGTCTCAAAATTTTAGATGGCTTGTCTGTGTGGAAGGTTGATATGAATGGCTTCTTGGGAGAAGGAAAAAAGAATCGTCACCTCTTTGAGAGYACACAGATAAATATGCAGTGTGAATAAACTATTTTGAGTGTGCAGCGAATGGATAACTTTTTTTTTTTTTTTTAAACAAAAGCTTTTCCAGTATTTCTCTACATCTGCATCAAATATTACTGACATTAGTGACAGGAAGGTCAGGACAAAGGCACAATGAATATGTGTATACTTCGCATTACTATGCTGAATACAGAAGGGATAGATTTGATTTTGTAGAATCCCAATGAAGATTTAATGTGATTTAAAGTACTGCAATTGAAATTATCTGTAAATGTGGTTACAAACACTATTACAGCCAAAGTAACTGAAAAAAATATTTGCATAGTGCATTATATTTTAGAAGGATGTTCTGGTCTTCACCAAAGAAAAGGCAGGTTGCAAGGAAAGCCAGTTGCTAGTACCACTTATCCAGTTGCTGGTACCCTTCCTGACATGGAATTTTAGTGGCTATGCCCATGGGAAAGATGAAACTGGTCATGACCACGATGAACAGGTCCAAGGTCCTTCTGTGCCTGTTTTGCCCTGTGTCAACTTTTCTTGAATGTGCAATTTTAAGAGTTAACTGAGGTTTACCTGTAATAGTCTGTGGATATAAGCAGGACAATGTTTGCATGCAAAATTTATACCTTTTGCTAGACCAGTTCTTTCTACAAATGTTGATTGCTTATTCATAAATGCATGTAGTCTACAGTTCTGCAACTCAGATGATTTGTATGCTACAGAACCTATTGAAGACAATGTAAGCAGGTCCCTAAAGCTTGGAAAAATACAGACACTTAGTGAAAACTAAGCAAAACCAGACAAATATTCTGGCTATGTTACAACTCCTGTGTAGTGGCAGTAGTTTTTAACAAGGATATAGACACTTGCGAAATATTCACTACCATGTCTAATGGTCAGATGCCTGTCCACTGGCAAGAAATCYACCTACCACATCTACGACTTACTAGATGGCATTAACTGAATCCCTGCAGCTTCTTCCCAAGTCTTACCAGAAATTGTGTGGGATTCCATGTTTCTAAATTGAGTAGTGACTGTAAGATGCTGAGTATTTTTCCTCTTATTGAACAAAACAAATAAGTGCACGCTTAACTTCAGACACCTACATAGTCACTGGTTTGAATATGGATTCATCAGACATTTGGAAATATGCATGTGTTTAAATGCTTTGCTGATTTGGGGCTGTCTTTGAGATCTGCTATATGTCATGGCCGCAATTTCTAGATGTTTTATCCTGACCTCAGGAAACATTCCTGTACTGCTTGGGCAATGAGTATGCCTCTCCCCTGCAGCTCTGCTGTTCATTTTCCACAGCTGCTTACCATAAACCTTTTGTGCTGTGGCCCCCTGCAGTTTCTTATCAGTGTGCAGCTTGTCATAGTTATTCTTTTAAATTATTTTATAAGCAAAGAGTTTCTTCTAAGACATTCCAATGAGAAGCAATACAGAAATGCTATACAATGTGTCAGCTAAGCAAATATTGGCAAATGCAGCAAGACTTTCTGTTCATAGTCCACGAAATCTAAACTAGCCAATCCCCATTCCTGAGATAGTTAAAAGAAATTATTAGAGCCTGAAAATCGATTAGATATCATTCTACTCATTTTATGCATTTCCTCTGCTGGAACTGTGTTTTGGGAAACATATTAGTATCAGATGCAAGTACACTGAAATTTTATGTAATACCAGCCGAGATTTTAAGGATGTAGAATCTGTCTTTGAAATTTAACATAGCTGTACATAACTTGTCCGTATCCCTGCAGCCCTGCTGCTACAAGTGCTAGAAATGTAATGGATCTGTGCAAAGGAGGTTTTTAGATTCCTTGCCTCAAGCAAAATTAGCTAATGATATTCATTCAGATACAGTACAGTACAAATGGGGCACATTAAATGGCTTAAATTGGGTCAAATTGAATAATTGAATTTATTCTTTTACTTAAAAACAACTTAATCAGCCAAGAGTGCTGGAGTCTGAAAAAATAGGTTAATTAAATATTAATTAAAAGTTTATACTTTGAGCTTTCTTGTCGTTAACTTGCATATTACTTATGTATCTGCTTTTCCTCATTGCAGCTACTAGGGGATGATGTTCAACCATTCTCACTTGATGAAGAATTTGATTATGACAATGTGCCTTTGACCCCTAAGTTCTCTGAAGCTGAACTGAAGACCATAACAGACTTGTCTGAAGAGAAGAAAATGGAGACAAATGTAAAGTCAGCAGGAGCTAAAGACTGATTCAGATGCACCTTGCAAGGCATTCAACAGCAGTGCTGTTGAAATATTTTTAGGGGATGAATAAGGGATAAACCCTTATTTAATCTTGTTATCTGTGTAGTGTCCAAGTAACATCCTCATTTTTTCATTTGTTCCTCCAAAGTATCTTGGAGCCCTGAGATTTTCTTCCTATCTACCTTCTAGTTCATACATCCACAGAACAGAAGGGCTGGCCCCTCAGCCAGTGAGGAAGTATTTCTTTCCCTTTCATATGTATGTACATGCACTTGTTGTTTTTCAGATTGTACCAGGCAGTTGGGAGAGTGTCTCAAATGACAGCCATGAATTCTCTTTTCTAAAGTAATCTTTGAGTAGGGCGAAGCCTGCACTGCCCCAGCGAGGTATGCAGGAATAATTGCTCCTTAAAATGCACACAGGCTGGTGCAATTCAGAATAGCTGTATGGGTACTCTAACTTGTACTTGGTAGTGACTCCAGTTCCAAAATTGCGTTTGTCTATTTCATTGAGCACTGCAAGTGAGAACTTTATGCAGCCAAGGAATCAGYCTTTAACCTCTCTCTATCTCTATTCAAAGACAGAGAATTACACTAGCAAATAAATCCAAAAATTTTTGTCTCTGGGTTATTTCAGTTCTGCATAAATAAATATTCCTTTTTTAAATAAACTTTTTAAAACAGATGATTAGAATCGACTCTTTGTAACTGCTAGTAATTAAAAAATTAACTGCTACTCAACATCTTCCAGAAAGAAGACTTGGCACTAAAGGGCTGCCAGATTGGATTTTTTTTGCAGGAGATGATTCCAGATAGCAGTTTAGGACTTAAACTTAGGATCACTCAATACAAGAAACTTTGGAGTTGYGAAAATATGCATAGCATAGGTGGGAGAGAAGATCTCTTAACACAGGATAGTATGTACTCTTGCCATAAGATGTTTAAAATACAACTTTTCTCAGCTTACTAAAGGAAATTTTTTTTGTGTTTACTAGAAAGATATAGAGGACACAAAATACAGGTCAGCCCTACTGGAGTCTTAGTACCACTACAGTCAAAGATAAAGCTTGTTCAAAGGTTCAAAGCGATCTTCAGGTCAAATCAACTCTGGAATTTCTAAGTCCATTTTCTATTCATTTCATTAGCAATTTCCCCTGTACATTAGGGATACATTCAGCCATTCAGTTCCTTCTCCCATAGGCAAATGATTCTCTTACCAAATATTCAGACTACATATTATGCTCTGTAAGTGTCATTCAGTCTATTCATTATATGGTTCTGTTAGATTCCTCACTATAGAATATCCAAACAAAATTGGAACCGTCTAATGACATTCATTTTATGCAAAGAAATGGGGATAATCCACTTACATTTACACCACTCGAGCTATATTTTTGCTCTTTATTAACTGAGATGAATATCATAGTCGAGATTAAGCCATATAGGCTAGATTTTATGCACATCTCATTTTATTGACCTGCCCCTGTTGTTGTCTTTGGCTTGCTTATGAACTAGCCTTGTTGGTGAATTGACTGGAAATCAGGGCTGTGTGATGCATCTCCCTAATCCCTTTGTCTCCCTGGCTTCACTAATGTCTGTGGTGCAGTAGACATATAAATCCAAACCAATCAGAGAGCTTATCACTACTAAACTTGTTGCTTAGGTGGTGTTTGCATAAGTTCACAGTCTGAATAGATCCTGGGCCATGGAGAGAAGCTTCCTGAATTCTGAGGTGAATGAGGTAGGTATATGAAAAGATGTTTCCTTGGCTGGCCATGATCCAAGCATGGGTATTAAATGCTAAGAGTTATTTTTCATGCATATAAGATGAAGAGTAATTATTTGCTGAGATAATAGTAAAAGAAAAGATAACAATTAAGAAAATGAAAAGAGGTGCAGACAGATCTGTCTGACTCAGGCATTATTATAGTTTTAAATATATTTCTATTAATGCACAAAGGTATGTTTATATATCATTGTATACCCACAGTACCACTGAAAGCAAGTAATTCCAGTGCAGAGAGTGCTCACAAGATAATTCAGAACACTAGGAAGAAGGTGGCACAGAAACAAATACCTGCTCCTACAGAAAAGACCCTTTGATCCTTTAGCCTTGATTCTGTGCTGCTATAAACTGGCAGAACTCCACCGAGGCCATTTATATTCATACAGAGCACACAGGACCCTGCTATTTACAGTCGTAGCTGAAAGAATATGTAGCCAAATTAATTCCTCATTTAACTTTACTGAATATAAAGCAATGTATATGACCAATTATCTTTACGGAAAAGCATTTAAATGCAGAACCAATGCAAATGAAATCTAAAAACCTTATCTTAATTGTTCAGTTACTAATTTTACACAGGCCATTTTAGAGCATTTATCCAGTGTTGTTTGTTCAGAACATTGGCATTTTGCTTTAATAAAAATATCAGCTATATTTTCAAGTCATGTTCAAATCACAAGACTCGTGCATATATGTAGATCTTAATAGATACTGATAATTTCCTTCTACAGAAATCAAAATAGGACTAAATTCTTAGTTATGCAGCAACCTGATGTAGGGCATGGTTTGGCTAAACACTTGATATCAGTCAGTCTACTTGGGCAGTAGGCTAATAAATATCCTAAAATATCTGGGCAGTTATTTCTACTCGGGAGTCTAAGTGACAGTTTTGTTCCACTTAGGTACGACTTCTTACTCTTACAGCCCTATAAAGAGACAAGTCAGTTAAACTGACCAAAGCAGCTGAGTGGGCAGTTCCTATTCACCTCTGCTCTGCAGCACTCCATATGTGAAGACTTGTGTCACGACTGCTGTGAGCTTCTGAATGTGACTTCTGAATGTGCCAGACTGGAAAGGGATGATGGACAAGGGTGAGAAACAGCTTCACTGGAGCTGCTCACCTCTTTGGGCTGCTTGCTGAACTCGCCACCTAGCTCACTGTCTGTGGTTCAGCTTAGGATCATTGAAGTAACACAGTGAAGCTGAGGAAACCCTTGTTGAGGGTTCGGGCTGGCCTCAGGAGACGAGTTCTCCGCACCACAGAGATGAGCTGCTGTGATAGCCGGGGGCTCTCCCACCACCGCAGCCTTTCTTGTGGCTCGGCGTCAGTTACTGCAGGTGGGTGYGAGGTGCTCTGGGCGTCCTGAGGCTCCTCAGGGAGGCCCTGAACCCTTTGCCAAAAGGCAGCTCGGCCAGGCTAGCCCCGATGCAAAATCCTCCCAGGTGCTAAATGTCTGCCTCCCCTGTGAAAGCAAGAACGACTGCTTTCCCTGAAATGGTACTGGCGGAGTTCTGAAACTCCCCAAATTATTATGAGTCTAGTAAATTTGTCACCTCGGAGGTGACACCTTGGTCTGTGTTGGCAAGGTATGATAAGGCAAAGCTGCAGGTGTATGAGCTGTGAAATGCCACAGAATTAAACTGGAGATAGCTTTCGTGCTTGTTTATGAGAAGTTTGCAAGAAGAAAAGCAAGTGTTAAAAGGTAATGTCACTTTTATAGACAGGCTAGTTTATTTGCAATTGCAGTGCCTCACAGTTAAAATGGAAATCAATTTTAATGCCTTATGAAAATGCAGAAATATTTTTCTCATTTACAGCACTTCCAAAAAAGACAGATAATAAAATTCGCCTGATTAACGATCTATAATTTTATGTGCTCTGTTGTGTCTTTTCCAGTGCATCTATCCACATAAACATGTTTCAAAATAATAAGCAAAGATGGATCCGAAAAAAATACCTAAATCCAACTTTACACTGAATTTCAGGCTTTAACAACTGTGTATTCAAAGCTCTCTTTATATATTTTGAATATTGAGATATTCTCAAGCTCTGGGGAAGCAGAAATTACTCTAAAAATCTCTAACCAAGTATTTCGGAAGCAAGCATTCAGTACCTATCCAAACAACAAAAAAGCAACGCAATCAGGGACATGCCTATATAAAAAGCATCTACAGAACACAGCAATTAGAATAACTGTATCCTGTAGTACAGTATTATTACTCTACAAAATAACTCTTTATCTTAAACTCTTAAATGGGAAATCATATTTTTAGAGAGTGAACCAAATACAAACGTTAAAATACTCTGTTGACTTGATAAAGTTCTCAGAAATGTTTCAGTGCCCTATTGAAAAATTAGTTTAATCACTTAGTAATTTATCTGGATTTACAACACATTTATCTCCTGACCCATTCAAGAGAGATTAAAACCTGTGTGGGATTCTTCAGTGTATTTTGTGGCATGGCTAATACCATAAGKTAAAGCTTTAGCATCATTGTGTTGGATGTTATAACAGAATTTGCTCTTCACAGCTGTTGTGCTTGGGCATGCTGTGACCACTGGTTCTGGAGTGGACAAGGTGTGTACTTATAGCAAGTAAGGGTTAATAGGTTTTTTTTCTTTTTTTTAAAAAACTCATATGCTTTTCTGGTCATACATATGAAAGTATGTAATATGTAATATAGCATGCATTAATTCATCAAAGGCAAGCATCACTTGTTGTGTTGCTTATGCTCCTCAAAGTAGTACAGCTAGAGGATAAATTCTAGTCCTTACTTAGAACAGTTGATTCTGCCATTTAGATTGGCTGTAGATTGCACATTTGTTCTTTAAGGGAGAAATGTTGAAATGCATATTTTCCTTCTCATGTATTTTTTTTATTATTATTTTTTGCCTTTCCTCTGTCCGATTTACAACTAACTTCCCTAAACATGACAAGACATTAATCCAATGAGCTACTTTCCTGATGGATTAAATTATACGGTAAAAATGATGAAAGACTGGTGTCTAGACCAGGTCAAATCAAAGCACAGTTAGTATTTCCTGCACAAACTTAGCATTTGCAAGGTTTTCACAAACAAACAAAAATGCAAATGATGGTCAGTCTGCGTACTGAATGAAAACCTAAGTCTAGATTGTCCTTGTTTAAGTCAGCTGCTCACACTTCAGTTCGTCTGCCCACCAAGGATTCTGTTAACTAGTGTATTTCAAAAGCCAGACTGTCAAAACCACTGACAGCTAGCGCTAGCTGAATAACATTTCCTCCATGCAATCCATTTAAGGCTTTCATTTTAGATTGCAAAACACTTCTTGAAATCCACTGATATTTTTGGCATTCATGAACATTCATTAAGTAGACTGTATAAAAAATAATGGCCCAGCAGGTATCTCTCTGCTGAGAGCAGGAAGAAGAGAAATAATGGGCAGAGTGGTTGGCTGGACAGCAGAATATTGACTGTGCTCTGAATGTGATGTTTGCTGTGTTGTTTTTGATTCTTCTGGAATATTAGTGTGAGAATCCTGTTTGTCAAAAAAGATGGCTGAATAACAGTTCTCCCCACCCTCAAGAAAAAAACCCAGATGCTATCCAAATTCCAAATATTACTCATTATAGGCCATGTTTTACAAGTTATTGAAACTGAGGTTATTTACCAATTCATGAGATTAAACCTTGAACACATATGTCCAAATGAGTTTTTTTCTGGTACTGCTCATAATTTCATGCCTCACAAAATTTCTTTTTGGAATGTATATTTCTTTGATACTTTTCACTTCATTAGGACTGCTCCAGAACCAGCAGAACAAGGTCATCCTTCAAAAGTGGTATTGAAAACGAGTAACTTGGACTGTTCTGAATAGAAATGATGGAATTAAAATTAAGTAATACTAAGTTTAGAAAAAAAAGAGTAAGCCTTTACTGAAATCTGCTAGGCCCAGGAAGAATTTCTCTTGGAATTCTTGGTACCACTTCCTCTTGATACTTTCATTCTACTGTAGTTGTGTCAGAAGCAGTACACCAAGCACTTGTCTACTGTAAATAGATTCTTATATATGATTGTAATTCACTGGGACATTTTCAGTCAACTGTAGCTCACCAAGAAGAGAAAGTATATTTTATTTTTCTTTATGTTCCAAAATACACCTCCATGTAATGCTGTCTCGTCCTATCCTCCCAATGGGCCCTAGACCATTTACCACTTGTTAGTTTAAACTGAGTTTTCAATTTTGCTTTTCAGTTCACCTTTCCTAACCTTTCTTTTCCAGATGGAATTTTATTTGTAGTGCCAAGCTCTGAGGAAACAAAATGTATGTTTCCTCAAACTAGCAGCATCCTATTAACATTCAGAAAGATGTTTGCTCGTGTATTCASTAAAAGAGGAAACTGATTGCTACCTCACAGTGAAGTTTCTCTGGTTTAAATGTTAATTGTTTTAAGCACTCTGGAGTTTTCCGTGGCCTCTAGGTCATTTTTTTTATAATGGTTGATAAAATCTCTCACAAGAAGGAGAGAAAAAAGTACTTCACTGGCCTAATTTCAGGTAACCTCTAAAAGCTCAAGTGGACCAATTACACATAAAAGAAACAACTTTTTGTGAAGCTTCATTTGAATCCCAGAGGAACAAAATGATCGAAAATCAATTAACTTTCCACATGAAAAAATAGCTCATATTGCTAAGCTTTCCTTCTTGATTATGTTTGGAAGCAAATTGCCTTGATTATACCTTTGACGGGGAGGAAAGCCTTTTAATTAATTCAATACATACTATAGCAGTGCTAAATTGTATCATGAAACAATTAAGTGGGCCCACACCGATATTTTTGCCCTGTAGAAAAYGGATATTGCTCACTTAGTGAGTCATGCTCTTGCTGGGTTGACGCAATTATCTGTTCATTGCAGAGCATGTGACATAAAAGCTATTAGGGCCTTTTATAAATAAGAGAGCCTAAATGGAGTAAACAAAAAGCCAATATAAGTAGAGAGTCAGAAACAAGTCTCCCCTGGCCAGAATGTGGAGAAACAGAAGTTAAACTTCCAGAGCCCTAGTTCCAACACAGCATCTATTTTGGGAATATTCAGACTTCAGATCTAATTTGTATTGGTTTTGGATTTGGGAATGAGAAGTGGATGTGATTCTGCATCATTTCATAGATGACAGGCAAACAGTTGTTCAGCTAGGAACTATAGGCATTACATTGCACAGTATCTACAGGAACTTCTTCTTAAACCCTAATTTTGCCTCGAGCTCTTAGCTGAAAAGAATTATATTTGCTGTATTTGCTACAAAAGAGATTTTTAAATTACATTTTTAACGCAAATTTTCAAAATACAACATATCTAAAGAAATGAGGCAATGTGTGTTTTTACAAAAAAAAAATTCTTGTATCATTAATAATGCTACATTATGTCATTGAAATAATACTAAGTCTCTTTTGATTTGTCCCTATGGATAATGCAGAATATTTTGTCATGCTAAGTTAGTATGACTAGGTCAGCTGTGCTTCCTTCATAGATCGTTTCTATAAGAAATATAATTACCTGCACAGCATTTTACATGCTATTGCTGTCCAACAAGGCTTGCATACTCTGAGCTAGTGTGTCCTACATTATATACAGCCTTGATTTAATAACCAGCATTTTGAATTGTGACACAATTTAAATATTAGTGTGCAAGGGGCACTGTCAGATGCACTCTCTAAGTTCATATACCAATAAAAATATTTAGTATTGACAAAAACTTAGAGATAAAGCCAGCAACTAGAATGGCAGCATGACATTCTCTGACCTTAGGTAGAGAGATGCAATTTGCATCATTAAATTCAGTAATGATTCACTTTTTCCTGAGGACAGTTTTCAAATTCACTTGTGGCTCACTCAGCAAGTCCATTTGTTGAAAGTATTAACCCAGTAACTGTCCCCTCGCCCTGATCCCAAATAATTGTTGATGTTCTTTTGGAGCAACCATTTTCCAGTAACTAAATCCAAATAAAAACTATTTTGTTATGGAGCAAATACTCTTTTTTTTTTTTTTTAAAAAAAAATTATTTTTCTAAAATAACATGGAAAGCAGCATAACGATACAGATATCATAAAAATAATGCTGAAGTTACAACGCATGGTGGCAATGTTGCATCACTTCTGAACTAAACAGTGTAGTACTTACCCAGCCAACATTCATTTGCTAAACAATAAATAGGTAGATGCAGTATAGTGGTGTTTCACCCAGGGAATATTATACTTGTACCTTGTAGCACTGATTGTGTTTTCTATTAAAATACAGAGTAATGTATAGGAAAAATATTTTTTTTTTCCTTTTTACCACTATTATGTAATTTGAATGTGTGATAAGCACTGATACAGTTTAAATCTTACAGGAATAACATACCCAGGATTGCAAAAACCTCTAATTAGCTTTATTCCACAGAACCTACCATACCTGCCTGAGAGCAACACTTAGGATTAAAAAAAAAAAATCAAAAAAAACCCAGCCCATGAATACAGAGAAAGAAGAACCCAACACAGAGAAATCAGGAACTGTGTCAGGCAGACATTAGAAGTCTTTAGAAGCTTTCAGGAGAAAGCTTTACTGTTCAAACATGCAAACCATGAACTCCCACTAACAAATAAAGATGTCTAGTCCAAATATAAGTTTCCATAAATGTCTACAAAGACCTGGTGGCATTGTGAAAGAACTGCCTGCTTCTTAACAAGAAAGATGACTGGCATGAAAGAGTATGAGTTGCTGGGTTCAGTGGGCTGTAGGGGGCTGTGAGCACAACAAAATGCCCCTGAGTAGGTGTGCTTTGGCCATACCCATCTGGGGATCATTCCAGCAGAGGAGCCAAGAATTCATTCACCTGTGCATTTTCCCTCACCTGCCCAAGAGCAGGTCTCTTCAGAGGGGAAAATACATATTTGTATAAAGACAATACTGACTTTAAAGTATTCCAGGTCTGGGCTTTGTCATCTTTCATATTTATCCTTCTTATGGTGCTGTGGCAGTGCCACTGGTTCCATTTGTAAGCTACATGTTTTTGTGTTGGTATTGTTTTCTCTATTTGTGGAACTCTGTGTGTTGGTAGACATGCCCTTTTCTGTACTTCTGCCTAGGCTCAACTAAAGCCAACTACCCAGTGTGGAACTGAGGAATTCTGAGGGAGCAAACCTAGCTCAGCACACCCTGAATGGGAGAGGTCTAGGCAACTCGTGGAGCTGCAATGGTTTGAAATCACAGAGGCTGAAAGCACTATGCAAGGAGGAAATTTAAGTTTCTTTAGTTATTAAATAAAGTTGTGCTGACTCTGCCTCTTTCTCCCCATCCTACCAGACACAAATTAAAATAATAAAATAGATAAAAAAGTATGGGAGCCAGCACTCACAGGAAGCAAGCTGATAGCTAGATTTATGCTTGGGAGATCAGCACTTTCAGATCAGTTGATACAGGTTGATTCTTATGAGCAAGGCTAGTGCAGACTAGCAAAAAATAAAAATTAGGAATTAAACAAGTATTTGTGTCACGTTTCTGCTAATGTTGCTGTAAATAGCAGCTAGAAAATCTGAAAATGTACCGAAGTAATTGATAGAGCAGTAGTAGTGATGAAATTGATTTTTGCCTTTTTTTTTTTTTTTTTTTTTTTTTAAAGTCTAAAGTCCTTTTTAGGTCTCTATTCCTAGGATGAAAATCAAGAGTGCTATAATTCCATGTCTTCTTTTTTTTTTTGATTAATGAGAGGTACAACTCAAGCAGCAGTGGAGAAAAACTGAATGGAAATTTGCCTTCAGCTGATAATTAGGAGTTTGATATGCAGGTAGTTCCTTTACTGAGTATAACAATCAACACCAAGACACTTGAAAATATTCAGGTGGGAAATGTGTCACAGCATTCCATTCCAAGTGCATTCCAAGCCTCTGCCAAGTCCTCACTTGCACAGCACCTCCATGAATATTGCTGGATGATTGCCCTATTCTGTGTGGTTTTCTATACTCTTCATTTTACAGACTATATTAGTGAGGAATAACAATCAGATTTCATTATGAGCCCTTGGTCCAACTCTATGGTAAAACAAAAAGAAATGTATATTTAAGCAATCTGGTTAACCCACTTCCTTCTTTTTTTATTTAACTCTGAACTTGAATTGAGAAGAAACAAACTCAAACTCTCTTAGTAAGTTAACCATGATTCTCTTTTCTAAAAATTATCATCTGTGATATGCAGGGAAATCAATGAGCTAAATATATATAATTTAAGAAGGACTTTAAGAGACTCATTCCATAATATTTACACTTTAAAAAAAAATCACTTTTGTTTTCTCCCCTTACCCATCAGTAGCATAGTAGATCTCTAGTCTCAAAGAAGTGCCAAGAAATGTTTATCAATTACTTTGTTATTGATTGAGATTAAAAACATGCTTTTGGCACTTTGTATTAACAGCATCATGATCTTCTGCAGTAGCTTCTGCCAATGCCGTTTAAATGTAATTTTCCTAGTTGAGGCATTGAGTCCCCAGAATGTCCAGCAAGGCCTCCTTACTGTGCAGATTTATTTTCACTCTGCAGCTAGAAGTATTTCAGCAAGTGAAAGGTGCAGAAGAGAGATGTAGTAGGTAGAGATAGCATAGCTTTAAAGGCAGATGCTGTAGAGTGCTGACTGAGGGCCAGAAGGACTGTGATATTTAATGCTCATTGCTAGTTCACAGCTGATGTATCTTTGCTTTCTTGCCCTGATAATATTTCACTTGGTCAAGATTAGATGAAAAAAAATAAAATCCTTATTGACATCATATGTTTTTCTTCTACAGGAATAGCACACAGAGAAAGTGTGAACTTCATAAATAGATGCTGCATTAACAATCCTGTTTCCATGAAGTATATAAAAAGGTTTTATTGTGGGGGTTTCAGAATAAGCTCTTTCAGAGGCAGAGGGCCAGATTCCCAGTGAGTGCAAGAGTGAATAGAATGGAAATAGAATGGAATGAAAAGCTGGCAGTTCGGACAAGATGGCAGAAACACCATCCTGCAGCCTGCCTAGCTGCCTGAAACCAGTTTCTTCTCATACAAAGTGTCACAGGCAGAGAAAATGCTACTGATGATATTTCTGTTTGTTCTTCTCTACTACTCTGCAGTCAGGTTGCAATCTGTGTTGTAGCAAACACCCCTTGAGGCTGGATTGCCTTTGGGTCACTTCCCTTTCATGCTTTAGTACATCTTAGTAGAAGTAACTTGCTTGGATGTGATGGTAATCTGCAGAGGAGAGAGAGAGCTCCTGCAAGATGTTTAAAAATACATTCCCATCTTTGCCATGCTATTCTTTGACAAATATTTTGTCCAGTCACATTGATCTATTGCCTTGAAAATCATTTCATATCAAAGAAAACGCCTGATGTCCATTGATAGATGTTTTACTCATCAACCTTTCCCCTCTCCCAACTCAAATATCTGTTCTAATACCTTACTGAGGGCAGCATAGTGGACCAGCAGTTGCATCTGTTTTTCCCTGTACACGTGTGCTRTCTTTCTGTTCTCTGCCTTATAACACTATCATAACTGACAAAATTTATTAAAAAACCTTACTACTGGACTGGTGCTTTCATCTGTAAACTCTCTTACAATTCTGACAGGAAGATTATCTGGTTTCCTTTATTGAGAGAACTAAGATCTTGGAGGATTGCTTCCTCTTCAAAGCAAAATTTTAGCATAATTTTAGGCTTTAGACTCTCATTTCCATTAGTTATCATGCTTTTGCCCACATGTTCAACATCATTGTCACTACTGAAAAAAAGGAAGGTTTCTGTGCTATAAATAGGATATTTTCATCTCTCTGCCATGCTCTTTGCTTCCTGGATAATTATCTGTTTTCTTCTTTCATTAATATCTATGATACAAAAAGGATGACTCTGCCAATAAAACATATTAGTGACAGTGCTGTGAAGTGCTTACAGTATAGAAAAGGGCCAGAATACTGCTCTGGAAGGGGGCCATTGGTTTCCTTGGAAAATAGGAACTTATTGGATGAAATTCAGTAATACAACATGAAAGGAAATTTACTTTGGATTTGCTAATAACTAGTTCTACTGCCTCTAGCTGGAACTCGTCAGGCTTCTGGTGAGAAGAATGGGAAGAGGACTTGAATGTTTTAAATGTAGCAGAAATACAGACCATCTTCTAGTCCTATCTTCCATCTTGTGCTTTTGAAATGCAGATTTATTTAGCAAGGAACATCTTGGACAATAACATGGAATTAATGCATTTTTTTCCTGATAAATGTATCTATCTGTTTGTCAGTTTATTAATGCCTAGATGGTGTCTTAGCAATAGAGGATTTTTGTTATTACAAACATTTGAAAGGCAAAGAAAAGGCTATTGTCTAACTTTTTGTTTTCTTTAAATGCTATCCCTGAAGGTGCACATATTTGTTCGAAAATAATTGCAAATGTCACCACTCTGCTTCAGCTTATGTGTTGCCTGGCTTTCAGGGATAAGGGCACTTAGGTTGCTAGTAAACGCTAGCCTAGAAATATTCTGGCCTTTTCGGTTTCTAAAACATTTTTCAAAAACAGCATTTCCTTTCTAGCCTGCAGCAACAGGATTTGACATTTATATATTACCCCACATATATATCAMATAATGTTGTCAGATTCTTTGTGATTAACTGATGTAATTGACTTCTGAGATAAAAAAAATGTATGCAGGAGAATCCACTGAATAAAACAAAGTTTGGATTTTATTTCAAAGTTCAACTAAGAAAAGGAAAAAATAGATCTTTCCTGAGGATAGCCATTCCCTCAGGAAAAACAAGCATATGAAAAGAGACTATGCCAGAAGAGGGGAGAAGCAAGGGCATTCCAAATTTGTCCTACACCTGGACAGGGTATCAGATCAATGTGTCAGAAAGAATGCAGGAAAACACAGAGCAAAAAATTCGTCAGAGAAGCTAGTCCTGATGAATATCTTTCTCAAAGTCCACAGTAGGCCTTCTGCCTTTAGAAAAAACTGAATCACACTGATTTTTGGACTAACCTTTTATTTAAGTATTACTCAAGTGTTAAGCTTACAGTCCACATCTGTCTAAATGCCTTAAAACTGTGTGTATTCGTGGTGCTGTTAAAAAAAAGATTTGAAAATTTAAAGTGGATATGAACAGCACCAAACTTGCATCTGAAATTGGAGGGCAGATGTCTCACATGATGCTTTAGGTGGTTAATTATAAGTGTTACTAGAATAGTT
Source organism: Eudromia elegans (assembly GCA_003342815.1). Lineage (NCBI taxonomy): Eukaryota > Metazoa > Chordata > Aves > Tinamiformes > Tinamidae > Eudromia > Eudromia elegans. Next base: position 9,600,651 of record PTEX01000007.1, on the reverse strand, counting down.
GCCAATTAAAATATTCAGTGATTAACCTAATTTTTAGTTCAGTCCGTTTCAACTAACAAATTTATAATGTGGTTTGAAACCTCTGAGCACCTCCGAGCTCCAGAACTGCAGTTTTCTGCATTAGCTCTATAAATTCAAAGATATTTTGGGGAGAACTCAATAAAATGGGAAAGCATTTCAGCATTGAAAAGAATTGTAACACACAGTAGTCAAAGGCAGTCATTGGACCACCTTCACAAAAGGCACATTTCTTCTCTCATTGCAACTCGCATGAAAAGAAGAGGCTTTTGCTAATGTCCTGAAGGATTTATGTATTAGTCCTCAATGTTTGCTTTTTACTACAGCACATCTGGGTAAAAGACTACCAGGATGAATATAATTTTCTGTTTGCTTGATGACGAAAAGATGTCAAATTACACAGACTGATATGAAAGAAACTTCCACTGATTTATTTATTTTTACTGGAATGCAGTGTGATCCTAGGAAATATTTCTTTCTGAGGAGAGCAAATCATTAGATTCCACAACTCCAGAGGACTGTTAGTGCTGCTAGTGCAGATTGTAACTGGGCTGTGGTACACTATATCGCCTATTGGAAGAGTTTATGAGGTCTAATTTTCTTTAATCCATGTATTAAGAGCTCCTCTTTTTTGTTTCATATCACAGCAACCAATCATAAAAACTCAGTGTCTCAGTGAGCTCTGAGACTGAATTTGTGTTAGTTTTTCACTATAGAACTGAACTTCAGCAGTGGAAAATAAATAAGAATACTTCAAGACCTTAAGGAAACCTGTTGTTCTTGTGTTAATAAAAGAAATTTGAACAGAGGAAGAATAACCCAGAGAAGATTAAATGACTTCTTATCTCGTAGTGCAGTGACATTTTCTTGTCCTTCTTAGAATTCATGGCTAGTTCTAGCAGTTGTGTTAGTAAACTTGTATATTAAAATTCAAACTACTTCCTGAACTTTAAAATATTCTCCTTAATGCCCGTTACAATGAAAAGAAACCTTCATTATTTCTTTGATTTGAGTGGCTTCCTTCTGTCAGTGCTACTCTGCGAGTCACCAGCAGCTGATGCATCACTTAACCACTTTTATTTAGAGTAGCTAGAAATGCAGCAATATATATTATGAGRTAAGTAATAACTTATGACAAGATATATATAGTATGCAAAATGTCATATAGTTTGCAGAGATTAATGCATGAGCCAAGTACAAATACATTACCTTAACCAACTGTCTGGAAAGCAAGCTTAATGAAAGACAGGAATGAATGCAACATAGGAAAAAAAGACACTGCGGTGACAGAACATAGAATATGTATTCAGTAAGTTATCATATACTAGATGTATGAATCATCTCATGTGAGCTCACGTCTGAACTCATGTACACAGACACTCTTTACTGGTAGGTAGGGACATACTTACTTAATAGTCCAGTTTTACCTCATCCAAGTTCTAGTGCTGGAGGTTATTTAGAAAAGGTTAGCCTTTAGAAAGCTTGTTCCAGGACAACATGATTTCATACTCCTAGGTGTAGTATCTGAAAGCAGCTTTTGGACTGTTTAAAAGAAAATTTTCATGACTCTGTTAAGTCCCATTTCTGCAATATAGTTCAGGAAAGGCAAGACTAAACCTCAGTGTCTTCAAGTCTGAGCATTTCTAATAAACTGCTGCATATTGCAATGTTTGGGAAGCATCTGCTTATATCCTCAAGCACATACGTAAAAAATATGACTGTACCTGTAGCCCATATAGAAGTCAGTTTCAAAACACTCTAGCTTTCTTTGTTATTCTCTAAGCCTAGAATATTGTCTGAGATAACACCAGAATTTCCACCCTGAAGCCTTCAAGTCAGGTGTTTCTTCCTATAGTCTTTTGTATTGACTCTATTTAGAGATTGACACAGTCTAATTTGAACCTTTACAGATACTAGTAAGCTGAGGCTTGGTGGAGGCTTTGAGAATCTTAAAAAGTTGCCATCAGAAATGTGTGCCCTGACCTCTTGTTCTTTCTTCCTATTATAGCAGACTGTCCTCCAATACTTTTGGCATAGGAGAATACAGATCTTAATTCAGCATCTTTTCACAGTTGCAGGCCCCAGACTCCCAGATTTTCATGTCAATGTAAGAGAGACATAAGAAGAATTCAAAGAAACAGGTTTAGAGAGAAACATTCATTCTGGCTGATGCCCTTCTTCTGTCCTAGAGGCCGTAGCTGTCTCCACATGCTCACTGCAGACCCTGCCTGGCTTGGTTTCTGAAGCTCATTACAAATCGCCATAGGTGATAAGGATGACTAGCTGTGTATTTACTCTTGCATTGTGGACTACAGCGTGAAATTTAAGAGCCTCTCAGTATATAGAAAGTCCAACTAGATGATTGAACGAACCTTTCTAGCACCGTGAATCTGTCTATAGATATATAACCATTAGGATTCTGTTTTCTGTAGACAGGGCCGTTAAATTTATGGGACTTGGCAGGTTACAGAGTTAGCAGCCATTCTGTGAGCTAGAACAGATGCTGCCTGTTTCACTGAGATGCACAATACCTTGTTTGGATAGTCTTTGTAGTTCGTATTAATCTAAAATAGATCAAATACTTTTAAAATATAGATTAACTTCAGGGACAAGGACAAATATAGCATAAGCCTGTTTAACTGATTTGTCTCCATATCGATTTTAGATCAGAAATCATAAAATTATAACCAGAGAATGTCCATCAGAAATCAAGATTTCCTCCCATGGTATTCTGTCTTTGCTTGTGGCTTCATTTCCACAGTCACTCCTTGGAGGGAAATCTTCCATTTAGCTGTTCTGATGCAGTCTCTCTTGATAGAAAATGTTCTCATGTTCTCAAAGATCCCTCTTAGAAAAGACTGCTACAAATGTACTGTGGTAAAACTGAGGTACTGTGGATTTGAGTATGCATAAATAAATACCGAATCTTTACCCAGTGATTATCCATATGTTTCAGAAAATATGGGTTTAAATCTTTATATGTGTGATTTACAAAAACAGACACTAAAGAACTAAAATATTTCCTGTTTAAATTCCTAATTTTTACTAACAGTAAACAGAATTGCTGACAGCAGGAACTATTTTCCCATATGAGYAGCAAAAGAGTGGGTGCTACATATGCAATATCAGACTGTACTGCAGAGTGGAAGCTGTATGTGTTTTAGCAAAACATACTTTGGGAAACATTAATTACAATTATTTATTTCTCAGTCACAAAAAGTATGTGTGGTCTAAATTTTAACCAGCTTTTTTTTCAATTTCCTTAAGTAATTTATTGGATCATATGGTAACATAAAAAAGATGTTCAAGTTCCTTTATTTATTTTATTCTTGTAAGCCACATGTATACAGCATACATCTAATTTTGGAACCAGCTGTGGAAGAGCATTCTTTTTGCTTGTGTACATAGCTTATATATGGTATTGCTGTAAGAGAAAAAAAAATAGAAAAAGTCATGTATTCTGCTATGCCTTTGCTTCAGGTCATTATATGGTATCAGAATGGAAAAACAGTAGCTACTGAACTGGCTTGCATAGCAATGAATATGAATAAAAGTGGCCTTTGCAAGGGTTAGACAGTAGACTGAAGATTTCTATTCAGTCGATTTCTGGGCTCAAGATTTGGGGAAGTCTATTCAGGAAGAGTTACCTAAATACGGATTCTTGTCCTCACAAATGAGTTAAAGAAGAACAGGTATGCTGAACTTATACCTGTCATTAATTTAATGTATCACAGATGATTTTGTGTATGTTAGAGCAAAAAGAGAGGTCATATTCCACTTGAAAATGTGCTGGAGGCACATCTTCTGTCTGACTGCTCTGAAACATATTAATTGGCTTCCTCTTAACAATGTGTTCTCTCCTGCCTTTTGTTGTGCATACTGGTTATTTTCTTTTGTAAGATTCATGTGTGATTGTAACTAATCTTAATTTTCAAGTGTTATTCACTCCATGAGGGAGAAACCATACTGACAATAGTGCTAAGCGTTGTTTGCTTCCAGTAATCTAGAGAGATTTGTTGGCTCATTTCTTTTCCCCATAGTAACCTTAKGATATCCATACAGGCTGACAGTTCTCTAAGGAAAAGTATTAAAAAGTACCTATTTTTATTGCCTTAACTATAGCCTGTTTATCTTATTATTTCTTTTTGTACTTTTCTCCTTGGCATAACTCTTAAACTGACTTTAAATACTTTTTTATTATTCCATAAATAATCTTGTTTATGTGTAGAATATATAARTTCCTTCAGAGAACTTACTCCTGACTACCACAGAGGTAAATATGAGAGAAGTATTTAAAGATAATTAAGCCATATATATTTACGGGATGAAAATTTGTAAGATATCTTTTGTTAATATATTTCTATTGATGTTCTATTTTTTGCCCTAGCTTGTAAAACAAAGTTGGTATACCGAATTCTGTAACTTTTAATTATACTGATTATGCTCTTGATGTCGTTTTTTGAAGTTTGAAGTTTGCCCTGAAGACTCTATATTTTCTATCCCCATTGTGAACAGCCCTGAAAGCAGCATCCAGCGATTGCGTCTGGGTCATCCAAGACCCGCTCTCCGTGCCTGGGCACGTCCAGCATTGGAGCTGCAGCCACATATCACCAGTTGGGCAGTTGATGTGGCCTCTCCACCATCTAAATGTCAAGTGAATCAGTAGCTATTCTCAAGGCTGCTTCTGAGTAGGGTCATGTAAAGACAAACACTCTAAAGTTAGGCTGCAGCCAGTCTGGATGAAGAAGAATTACCCTTAAGAGCACCTCTGAGTGGGCRGAAGACTCATAGTGAAGAATGAAGGCTCATTGTCTGGAAAGATGCTTTCAGTGTTTTGGTCCAAGTCACTGTGGTGGAACTACTGGGTCCTCCTAAATGTGTATGAGGCAAGCATATCCATTCATCAGACAAGATACAACTCAGCAGGTACAATTTAAATACTATTGAGATACTTCTACCAAATAAGTTTTGGATCAGCCTCTGAATTTGGTTATCCAGGTATATGTTTTTTGCATCTATTTCATTCTTACASTTCATGAAATTGGATGTCATTCCAGAAGAGATGCCACCAGTGACAAAAAATAACAGTTTATCTTCTACTCACTAAATGTCCTGTGATTTCTCCCAATTTAATTGACAGATAAATGATATAGCTTTATTAATTTTGCTAATTTTCCAATGTGAAACCTTTTGATCTCATTATGTTTAACCATGTCCATTATAAATTTGAATCAGCATGCACAATAGCATCATCACACACTAAGCCTGAGTAGTATTCCATAATCTGTGGCTCCTTTACATTTTCAGATGTAATTATCCACCAGTTCTTTCTATTTCTTGAGAAATGATAGTGAAAAATACTCAAATTTATTTTTCCATGAACTTTTATTTCAAATATCTCTATTTTGTCTGCTGAGAAAAGAGCAAACAACTTTGGGTAAATATTTTATTACTTGATGAATTCTCCTCAATTTCCTTAATGTTAATCTTTGAAAAATAACTATGTACCTCAGTTCCTTTTGCTCCTGTTCAAATACATCCAGAGTACCAATACCGTCTATATGCCTTCCACTTAGCTTCACATTTTTTGCTTCATGTCCTTTATCTTACAGCCAGAAATTGAGCAATATTCCTTTATTATTTGGAATACTTCTGGGATTGATTCTGAAGGTATTAAAATACACATAAAGCATCATCCACACAAAACTGATTTTTTTTTTTATGGAAGACATTTCCAATTTCTATTCCCCTTGCTTTTCCTCCCCCTCTCTTATACTGTTTGTCAGTGGTTCTGCTGACATGGCCGAAAGGAAACAAGCCTGCCAATATAGACACCATTGTGGACAGGGTGCAGAATAAATAACTTGTCTGCAGGTAAACTGTCCCTGCTTCTCCTTTCATTGTCTTTTCTTCCTTCTTTCCAAATGAAGAATTGCAGGAATGTGTAGGGGATGCTAGGAGTCATGTTTCTGGAAGACGGCAGTGATAAGAAAGGGAACGATTTTCTCCTTGCATGAGGTGCAGTGGGTACTGGGAAGGGGGGCTATCCTCTAATCTTTCCTACAGTCTTCTAATCACAAAAGTAAAGTCTGGAACACAGAGGAGAAATTTTCATCTCAGAAGTTCCCTTGGAGAGTACATTTCTGTTGTTATTCCTCACAAGTCGGTGGTGAAATATGTTCAATTACAACTCTTTCACCATGGGATTCTATTCTCTTTTTTAGGTGAAGCCAGGTCTGCAACWAGGGAAAAATCTGCCTACTTCTAAGGACTGAGAAAATTGGATATGCAGGGTGTGCTYTTTTCAAAAAGTGTGCAAACTATACAGAAACTCTGGGTTTGTGGGTAGGCACAGATTCCAGAATCTAATATAGCTATATAGCTTTATAGCTATATTTCTCTCTTCCAGAAAGTACAGAACAGAATGCTACCAAAACCACTGCAAAATCTTTCTGGCTCAAAGAAGAATCAGGCAATCATGAATACAGACAAAGATTGTGGTCCAAGTAGGTGATTTTTCTAATATTTCATAGTGTATGGCAGTACAGTGTTCTTTCTTGAAAGAGTTCAAAAGAATTGCCTCTGTGATACCTGTGTGCTGCGTTTTTCCTCAGTGTATCACAGTTACTGAAAAACTTCTGGTTAAATAATCATGTTGAAGACGTTCAGATTTTTTGCTCTGTATCTCCTCGGAGATGTAACTGATCACTGTAAATGACGCCAGATGACCATTTCCCTGACCCTCCAAAACTGACTAACTCTTGAAATTACTACTGAGTATCTTCACAAAACCCTTACATTGTGTCTTAGCCATCAACATATATACGTGAAGCACTAGGTAAGTGTGCATGGCTATATCCCTTGCTGTGGCTGGCTAACTCACAACATGTTAGAATTCCTTACCCTGTTTATTAGGTGTATACCTCTAGATGACATTGCAGAGGCCTGTGAAGAAGATTGCATGCGTTTCATCCACAGACTGCTCAGAGTAAACAGTATTTCAAAGGGCAAAGTATGAAGTCAGCACACGCATGACAAAGTGTGTTTGAAACTATTCTTCTACCCTTCCTTTTAGAAGGATTTTCCTTTTAGAAAATACAGTCTTATACATTAATCACTACAGAATACAGGGTGCTCTTTKACTAGTCAGAAATTATTTTCTTATCAAATTATTCAGTAGATGTAATGGACTTCTAGCAAGTCTAGCCACAGACTTCTACAGGCACTTGGAAATGTATACTGTGTAGTGTAGATTTGTCACTGTGCTTTGTGGAATATGTTATAAAAATAAAAAAGCACCTGTAAGCTTTTTTTTCTAGTCATTATCTCATATCAAGCTCTAACAATATAGGAATGTCACACTTAAAAAAGAAAATAGTTTTTTGGTTACTGTTGTTATGGTCACATAACTGATCATCTGGACAACTGAAACTTAGTCCTATTCATCACTGGAAAAGAGTGACATTTGGTATGGTCTGATGAAAGGCCTGATGGCACAAGGACAGATGGGTACAAAGATTAGAGCAGAGCTGGTGGATGGGTAGAGCAGATGGAGGGCTGCAGTAAAAAGCATGGCTGGAAAACAGCCCTGCTGGGTAGGGTAAATATTGAAGCAAAAGAGGTTATGAAAACCAAACACAAGAGGTTTTGTGTTGTCCAGTTTTGGTCATCCAGTTTGCAGTTGAGGCATTATAATTTGCATTCCTGCTCATCTCACTGTCCGGCCAATATCACTGCATGGTCCGGAAAAAGTATGTGAAAATAAGTGTTGACTGAATAGTAGTTTCCGTTCACACGCATCCCACTGGCCATACTGGGACTGTCTCGCCATTTCCACTGACTTTTTCCAAAACACCAAACTTCCAAGCAATGTATGAATGTCCTTCCTTATCAGACTACGATACAGATTTGAGAGATTGAGACAAAGGTGGAGACTGAACTGGGTGACCATCCTGTTGCTCTGGAAGTTAAATATGCATCCATAAATATGCTGAGGAGCTGACTGAGCATTAAGGGCAAAGAACCTGAGGTAGCAAGCAGAGGAAGAGAGTCTACCTCACCCTAAAGGTTGCAATCAATAGTTTGCGATTGTTTCAAAGCAGATTTAGGAAGCAAACAGTATATCTATATATATATATATTTTACAATACAGGAGAAAAAAACAAGTGTATTTCCATACAGTTGAGTGGATGGGAATAATTTTTAATTATAGGTATATTTCTTCCACMTACTCGATACTATATTTAAATGGAATTAATTTAATAAGGCTTCTTAAGAAAAGCTAATGAAAAAATTAACTTTGATAAGGCATYAAACACATCTTCTGGGTGAGCAACATCAGGAAAACAAAAGAGAAATATTTGCTAGTTATGTGCAGAGCAAAACTCAAATAAGACTCTTGAACAAATAACCAGACTCGGTCACATCTCTCTGGCAGCTCAATGTTGCTGAAAATACACTATTGTTGGTAGTGGTTTGCTCATTTAAGTGAGCTCTGGTGTGTCTCCACTGTGTACTTATGCTTACAATGTGGATGCACTGTCTAACTGGGAAGTTTGACCACAGATAGTGATAGTACCACTTGCACATGTAGTTAGAAATACTCAGGGAGGTATAACACCAGTTTGCATCATAGATGCCCCAGTGTAACGAAAATGGCAGGAGATAAGGCTTGGTATGGAGGCAGTCGTGGAGTGAGCACTGACGTTGCACTCTTGAGGAGCTGCATGTAGGGCTGATCTCTTGAAGTGAATGCCTAAGAARGAAGACTCTGTGGGTGTAGCTCCCCCTGAGCTTTTGCATAAGGGGAGTGCAGTAAAACCATGCTGGACTTCACAATCAATCATGATCCTCCCGCAACTAGGCTTCGTACCCTTTAAACTGATGTGAGCATTACCAAATACCAGATGCTTGGTCTTTTATTCAATATCCATTCATCCTGATAGCTGGAGAGTCAAGTGAGTTGTTTAGGTCAGCCAGAACTTTGTATGGAGATGTACATACCAGGCCATTAATACCCTTTCAGTAGCTGCACATCAGTAKGCCCTGCTGCGTTAATGTTTCCAATTCATTCAAAGGCTCTCAAGGGCACATGTTGAAACATAAGAACTCAACAGGCAGTGAAGTAGTGAATCTGAAAAGATGAGATGCAGTGAACATTAGACTGTAAATGTGCTTCATTTCTAGTTTCCTGGGTAATCACAGCTTGGAACAGAGCTGCTGACACATTTTAAACTGTTCTGTAGACTGAAAGCAGAGCTTGTGAAGCACAGAGAATCACATCGGCAGAGGTCTTGGAGATCTGTCATTTTTAACAGCAGTGAAAGTACTTTTACAAAGTGAACCCCTGATGACACCTAAGAATAAAGGCAGCGTTGCCTAAAAAAAAAAACCCAAAAAAACAAAAAAAAACCCAACCCCAATAGATTTCTGCATAAGGAAATGTCTGTAAAATGATAAATTCACCGCTGGTTTATTACTTTTTTTAAGTCATGCAAAATGAGCTACTGAACATGGGACTATCCTATTACTCAGTCTTGCAAAAAACAAGACCACGTGAGCAATGCATTGAAACTGTGCATACAGCCAGAAGAAGTCATTCATCCAATACACTCATTTCAGAAGGCCATGCATTTTTATCACCAAGTTAATGCATTAGCTTTCCATAATGCAARTGGAACAGAATGTGTCAAGGAACACAGTAGTATTTTAATGTACAGTTAGCAGATCCCTATTAATAATAGACTCATATCCCAAGACAGATTTACTCTGCTTAATTTTTTTTCTGTTGCAAAGGAGAGGTTAAATCTAGATACATTATTAAGCAGCTAGAGCAACCTCTTATACACTGCACAGAAAGGTAACACCATTACCTGGGAGATTTGTCATACTGCACAGGCAAAACACATGTTTTCAAAGGGCTCCCAGGCCAGCCTTATTAACTAGAGGTGGACATATTTTTAACTCTGTACATAGTAAATCTGAATAGTAAGAAGTATTTCAGCCATCCCAATACTAATCTCAAAATTTATTTTTGCTAAATACTTTTTTTTTTTTTTTCCACCTTCCAAGCAGGTGAGGAGAGAGGAGAAGGGAGAGAGCAAACTAAAGGCAGTTGTTGCCCTGAAAGACCCCACAGTAGGAGATCACTCTCTGGGGTTCAGGTCCTTTCTGAATCTGCAGTGTCTCAGACCTGTACCTTGAACCTCCTGCTGTGTCTCCATCACCGACGACCAATAGATAGAGTAGTAGGAAGTAGTAGTCCGCAATCCCTGGGTCGGAATCATTCAAAAGGGTTTCACAGGAGTAGGAGACAGATGGATATCTATTCCTTGAGATAACATCACTTACAAGGATGGTATGTTTGTTTTAAAGCACTGAACCTGAGTCAAAGTTAGGTCTTGTTTGTGTCGTCATAATAAATTGAATACATAGCAACACACACACACATACATACATATATATATACACACATATATGTGCACACCAACAGTGGCAGAAATCAGGGAGTTCTATCCAGATTAGTGTCCTGGAAACTGGAAGCAGAAGTAGTAATGTACATCTCTCTAAGAATATCAGTCCTGTTCACCGAGTGTACTGTGATTATTTGGATAATGAGCTCTATAACACACTGGCTTGGCGTGCAGTATTCTCAGGTGCATAGTACAGTAGTACAGCTGGAGCAATTTTGGGGAAGAGAGCTTAATGTCTTTTCAACTTATTTGTTCCCCAGATAACAGTGGTACTGTTGCTGAACTTGATCTTTCCTATGGCAAAGTTGCTTTTATGTAACTCAGAGCTGAGTTGCTCTGTAAGTTATTAGAGATCAAATTTGCTGCCTATCAGAACACAGATAGGGACTGTTTTGTATTTTTGGATGTTTTTATGAGGCTGAAAGAGGAGTGTTACCTGTGGCTTCATAAAATTCAAGTCAGATTGCTTTATTTGTCAATGTTGCTTTGCTTGTGTCATCTACAGGGCTCAAAATATATACACAGTCCTGTGGAAGTGCAGGAACAGAGCTTGCCAAAATAGAGAGCCTATTGTCTCTTCACTGCACACATCTGACTTTTCTTTGATGTTGACTGAGATGAGGACACACAGTAAAGGGGAGAACTGATGTCCTACAATTTTACAAGGCCTGGAGTCAAAGATAAAACAGTATCAAAAGACTGTGTTATAAATAAACAAACAGTAGCATCATTTACTTTCAATATACACTAGACTGTGCACTTTAGCCTGTGAGAATGAGTATGAAAACATCAATTTGCATCGAAGCTACTGCACCATTTCATAAAACATACTTGGGACAATTTTTGAAGTGTGTGTTGCTATACATAGCAAACCCCATGAACCACTAAAACCAGCAAAGTTGAAATATCCAGGACAGGCAGCACTGTTAGSCCTACTCGTGTCCCACAGCAGCTCCATTGCCACTCAGCAGAGGTACCAGCCAGTTTGGCTTTCCAGGACTATGCTAAGCTAACAAAGTAGCTTAGGTCACTCCTCTTTGCAGGGGAACATCACAGAGATCTGCCTTCTCTGCCTACATCCTCTGATTTAGTTACACAACTACTAAGATAGAAAAAAAATGTTTTACAAATAGACAAAAAAAGAAAAAAAAGGAGTATAGTTTCTTTTCCTCTTAAAATTTTTAGAGCTAGCTTAGTCAGAAGAACTAGCTATCATCTGTAACACTGAGGAAATGACACTAAGACTGTCAGCATTTATAAATGGAGAAGTGTAGAAGGAAACAAATATACTGCTGCAGAGATGTTAAACTATTAACAAGAACGATTTCTTTTGGTTATTCTAGTCAGTGAGTATATCTGCCAAATTCAACACACACACACACACACACACACAAAAAAAAAAGGATAATTAATCCACAAGGACACTTACGCATCTAATCATATTTGAGATACGTGTGTTCTAGGCATAAGTAATGCTTCATGGCTACTTAGGACTTGTATAAACTGGCATTTAGCTGAAAATGTACACCTGCACAGAACATGTGAATTTTTGTTTGTCAGGAGACAATCTCAGATGTTTCAGATAAAGAAGCAAAGAAGAGGATTCAAGAAAGAACTGAGAGATGCTGAAACCTTAGATCACCCCGGTAAGAGTAGAGAGTTTTGTGGACTATATTTTAGCCTATTTCCACAAAAACCCAATTCAGAAGCAATTGCCAAAATCTAACGCTAATCAAATAGCTCTCATGCCGACTCATTGCATAAGGCAAGAGAAAAACGAACTGAACCCTGAGTGCTACAGTAATTATTGTCTTAAATCAGAGGTTTGCTTTGAAGTGCTGGAGATACATTAACGTGAGCAGTAATTTAGCTAGGCTGAACTCTGCTGAAAACAGTGAACAGGGACTTCAGTGGCAGGGTGGACTATGGGTAGGAGCTGAAGGTGCTTTTGCTAGATCTTCACTACTGCCCAGTGAAGATCACTACTGCCAGATCTTCACTATCCCCATTTGACATTTTGCTGCAGGGGCGACCCGCTCTGGGCACAGGGGAGTCTCCAGCAGACCACCATTTAATCTGCTTTCCTGAGATGTAACTACTTCTTAGAAGTAGTTAAGTTGTTTTCATCCTCTTCAGATAACATGCAAGGACAAGACATATTACCCCTCACCTGTAGGTGCTTTACCTTAGGAAAATAGTTGTTAACTTTAGCAATATTTAGCTGTTACAGGCATCTTGCATAGTGGGTGCAAACAGGGGAATTCTGTCCTGTTGACACCTCTGGAGTTATCTTATTTCTTTTTGTTGACTAAAGGAAAATTTGGCATTTATGCTTCTAATTTAGTGGTTTTGTCAGGTGCCTGAAGTTAGAAGGAGTGAAAATGTGTCAGATGGCTCTGAACAGGTACTATGTTTTTTTTTTTTTCCTCAGTCTTAGAAGAAGTTCTAGTTTATGCTAGAGCATAAGAGCTTAAGCACAGACAGTTCTGTATAGTTACTATATCTGTATGTACTGGAAAATCAATACTCTTTTACAAAAGTTTCAGTGTTCAGCAGCTGTCAGGGATTACTAGAAAGCAACCAAAATATGTTCATAACCACTGGCAACTGGCAGTACATACACTGACCACTTGGCCAAATTTGTGCCAAATAAAATGTATACAGCAATCCTTGGAGCTACTGGAGAAACCTTTAGGAAATGTTTGGAAATGAGGCTTCCAAGTGGTGACTTTGTCCAGTGATGTCAAACAAATATTGAATCTAAGCCTTTCATTTTCAAGGCAATATTTCAATATGATGCTTTATACAATATCTTCATGCGATTCACTATCAATAACATATATCAACATCAATAACAAAGGGAAATCCTGAAATTAAAAGAACTCTGGTCTCACTGAAATCATTTCAATTTATATCAGCCAGAAAATTCTTTGTGCTTTGTGAGGCTCTGAATATAGACTGGAAAAAAAAATTCCTCCATACAAACTTAATGCTTATATTTGAAAATAGACTATTGCTGTAACGCATATTTAATATTGTCACTTGTTTGCTCTCAGAAACAGTGTAAGAAGCAGAGGTTTTATTCTCCTCCAGAGCTAGAAGTGAGTGAATATTAAAATTAAATTTATATTTGATATCTTTAAGAATAAAATTCAGATAAGTCATACTAATTTGAATGTAATTCAGGATCCTTTCATTACCTATTGAGGACCATCTAGTAAACACATATTTAAAGTAAAACGTCACTAACATTACCATCACAAATGCTGGTACAGTGGTTACATCTAAAATGTCTGTCATTTTAAAGAAAATAATTTATTATTGTCACATGTAAAAGAACTATCACTGCTGGTTAGTGGAAGTAACACAAATATTTCTCATAAAGTTTAGATTATCCAATCTAAGAAGCAAAAGTTACCAAGTGAGTTTGATAATTGACTACATGTTGTGAACTGCATGTTAAAAATGATCACTGTGATGAAACAAGTTGGTCTCAACAAGTCATAAAAGACTGTTTATTGCTGATGATCRTCAATTCCCCTCTTCAGAGAAAAATATTCATCAAGTCGGAGAGCAAAATGAGGGCTTCAGATAAGAGAGTGAATGAAAATCACAACCCTGATGAATTAGAAAAAATGAACCTCTGAATTTATGTGATAGGTTTTTAAAACAGCAGCAATGCAGTCTTATAACACAAAGCGTCCTATAGTCACAAAAAGTGCTTTTCTATCCTGAATGCAGACAGATTTTCAAGCAGAATCTGCAGTAGTACCAAATGATTTACATATAAATTAATCTATATTAGACCATATGAATCATTGCCTCCTTCAGGGGAACGGTCAGCATCCAGTTAGTTTGTTCACCTAAGCCAAGTGAATATTTAATGTTGATTGTGATACACATCCCCTCCACAGTCAGCAGGTTTAAATAACTAGGTAGACACTACTGTTAATGGCTCTTGCATTTMACTTCTACTAGAGAATGGCCTAAGGAGCAAAGTCCTGCACTGCAGTTCAAATTTCCATGGTTATTTGGCAAGATCAGGAGTGATATTTAATTCTGTGATTTCCTTCAGGCTTGCAAACATGGCCTGACACATGGTTATGCCAGAGGAGGTTTGGATTTTGTTCGTTGGCCCCAGTTGCAGAACCTGGGTCAGGATAGCAAGACTGCATGCCCTTGTTGCACAACATTAGTCAGTCTTCATTGATGCCAGCATCTTCTTTAGCAAGGACATGCTTTAATTTCTGCTAAAGAAATTGCTCAATTACTGCTTAGTACTAGGAGTTTTAATTTTCCTGGCACACATTGCTTTCGCTGAAGTGAAAATGCTTAGGTTAAAGAGTGAAGGTGTTTTAAGCAACAGAAATTGCTGAGTACTGGAGCTGTGAACTGAACAATTCCCCAGTTCTCCCAGTTCCTCCCAGGAGCTCCATGCTGATTTCTATCATATAAGACAGTATTTCAGAATTAAAAAAAATAACCAACCAACTGCACAAACTGGTCCTGGTCAATCTTTACTAATTTTCTGCAGTAGACACAACWAGAAAAATGCATAGAATTAAGGTAGGAACTTTTCTTTCTTCAGTCTCTATCTCTGGAGTCAAGCTAAAATGGAATACAGTCATTAAAAGGTTATCTAGTGTAACCACCTAGCCAGGAAAAGGCAGAGGCAGAAGGCTATATTCCTCTGTGAATTGTTTTATGAAGTATCTCATGGCTGACAATCAGTGAACTAAATCCTTCGACAAGGAGAGATTTACAAGGACTTGTCTACAGAGACAAATTGTTTCTACAGACTTCAGGCAGCCCAGGGACCAGAGATTAGCAAAACTGCACATAAATACAGCTTACAGCTACAGAATGCCACAACTGGGAGCCTTCAATAGGAAATTATTTGTAAATATGCCTATGGAAACAGGCTTTAAATACTGATCATGAAATGTATAGGTTCCAAATACCTTTACAGAACTTTCTATTGCACTTTGAAAAGGTATTTTCTTTGATGAACTCAAACTATGTGACTTATGTCCGTAGAATTTTGCAATCAGATATTATCTGATTCCCAGCCACTTCAAAATCTGTCCCCTAGAAAATCCCAAACTGCAATATTCCTATTTGGACTCCATTAATGAAGCTTATTCCCTATATAGCACTGTCTTCATAAGGAGCTGGGAGTCTTTTTGGTTTTGTTTTGAACTGAGTGATGAGCATTAGGAGATGGAGCAGATAGATTTTAAGGATCACAAGCTGTTAAATATTAAACACTTAGGCAATATGCAATTAAGCAGTTGTACTCAGCAGGTGACCGGCTTCTGAGTGGCGATTGCATGCCTAGGGTGGTATTGTACTGGAAAAGACCATGTCTGATTACCTTTATTAGCCACCTCCAAGGGGTAGTAATCAGCAACTGCAGAAATTTACTRACCGAGAAGCACATTGTTATCAATGAAATGAACAAAAGTTATCACAACACTGCACTTAATGGGCATTGCTGCCACATGCACAGTACTACTGGCAAATCATTTTGCATCCTGTTTATGTTCAGGTAGCATTAAATCTACTACATAATACTGATTTTAAGTAGGATTCAGCTGGATAAGTAAGTATAGTATTGGTTGCCAGTACCTGCGGCATGTTGGTAAATCTGCTACTAGCATCTTTCAAGAAATAAAACTTACATACAGCCTTCAGAGACTGTGTCTATGTCTAGCCTGTGAAAAATAATCTTACTGCTTGATTGTACTTTGACATTGACTGTAAAACTATAGCCACGGTGAACTTGATGTGTTACTCACATAATTTACAACAAAAAATTCAATCAAGAACCATCATGTCAGGGCAGCATAAACACAGGTTGGGGTACAGCTGTTTTTGAGCAAGGGCAAATGCTGGACCCCAGCTACTAGTCATCATGTTAGTCACATCTTTTGTCACATGCTGGTGCTGTTAACCCTATATGCTCAACAGTTGGCAAGTTACTTTCCACATAGGTAAATCCGCCATAGAAGGAAGGGAAGATGAAGGGAAGATGCACATTAGGGTGCCTCAGTAAGTGATTAAACACTTCTCTGAATCAGAATCTTAAATTGCGTCATTCTTCTTCCAGGGGGATGTAGGCTCCTTTTTCATGTCTTATCCTAAGCTGCTAGGCATACTACGTCTGCACACTGTAAAACAGTTACGACATGTACTTCATAGATGATTGCTGGGCAAAGCAATCTCTCCATTTACTTGCCTCTGTCTCTCCAGCATACATTAGTATGCCGATGAAGGCGTCTACTATTCCAACCCCCTGAGCAGCTTCAAGGACCCATCATTTCTTTTAAAATCCATCTGACAGAAAATATGTCTTTCTTCTTCCCTCAAAGGGGAACAATTACCCAAGCTGTCCAGATGGAGCCCAGGGCCAATGATGGGTTTCCTATCCATAAAAATGACACAACTTTGAAGCGTGTTGTCTTGCCATCTTGGTGGGCTGGAAAGAAGGAGTTTCATCCTGTTTGAAAAGGGAGCATTGCAACTTCACTACCAATTGCTTCTAAACTCCGGAATGGGATGAAACAACAAACGTAATGTCACAGCACTGCTATAGAAATTTGAGAAAGGATGTTGCAACATATGCTGAGCCTGATGCAGTTCAAGTCAAAGTAAGGAAAACATGCGTCTTTACTTATGGGTAAGAAAAAGTCTCAAAGAATTACTTATATTTATCTGAAGTGTTCTTAAAATGTAATAGTCATAATGAATGATATACATTTGTATTATGACTATGTCAAACCAATACAGATCACCTCTCTGCTTCACACTTCACTAACATGTATTTCTTGTAAACAGATTGGCAAAATAGGAGCCCTTGGCACTATAATCCTTACATCATGGTAAAGTATTATTGTTTAATAATATATTTCATACATCAGTTATCAAATAAATCAGTGCTATTATTAATACCTGTTATTTCATATACCCTGTGCTTGCTAAGGATTTGACATTAACTTATTTATGCAAGTGATGTGAAAAAGACAAAAATCAGACATAGCAACTTGGGAGCTGGAAGCATTCTTTAAAGATGTCTTGAAATGATATTACTTCTTTTTAATGTCTGCCTTTGGCAACTTTTCTTCCCTCAGTACAATTACTAAGTCAGGACATTATTATTATTGCATATGTGAGGAGGATGCACGATACTTTATAAAAGGCTGTATTTAAAACAAATAAAACCTGTAAGTATTCCCATTCCCAACARCAGAGTGCAGATATGTAGCAGAGAGATAGCACAAAGTTCTAGGGACCTGAGTATGAAAAAACAGTAGTTCAAGTTCATATTCATTCTCCTTACATAGTCACATCTTTACTTTCTGKACTATCTATTTCTCTTACTACGAAGAAAAAGTTTGAATCCCCAAGGTGGGATTGTTTAGAGATTCTAACATTCAAAAGTGATTATAAGAACAGATTGATACTAAAAGCAGCAATGGATAACTTGACTGACACCAAGCCAATACTAAACGTACTGCGCCATTAAACTGCATGGTGCACAGGTGGATTTTTTTCTTTAGTTCTTTGATTCCTGCAAGTATTTTGTTAAATAAAAAATGTATTGAATAACTTTAGCAATTAACAATGAAAATATGAGACACATGCAGTGTACTCAAAGCATAAATACACATAATACTGCTTTCTCCTCATACCATGAAAATATCTTCATATTGTAAGACAGTATTTAAAATTTCCATGTGCTCCTTATCTTTTGAGCTTGAAATAAGGGTTTTGCATTGACAGTGTAAAATTTTCAAAAGTATTTAAGAGTGAAACAATATCATTTCCAAAAATGAGCTAAAATTTCCAATACGTAAGCCTCACTGAGGGGAAGTGGAACACAACCTTCCTGGAGCTCTGGACCCAGAATCACAACCAGTTCCCACCTGTCCAAAGTGAGATAATGATGCTTTTATGTGTCCTTATATATGCTTGCTGACTCCTCAGACAASTGAAGTTCCTAGAAACATAAGGTTTTGCTCAGAATATTTCCTAGGACAGCCATTTCCATAGAGGTGATCTGCATGATTTTCCTTTCTCAGCCTAAGGAGTACCAAGCAGGCAATTCTGCTTGCAGAGCACTAGCTGATTGGGTAGCACTATCCAGACCTTTACTCACTTTTTCAGATGTTCCTACATGAGTGAGGCACTGGAGACCAAAACTAATTGCAAAAGCCACCGTCTAAAAGCATACAATACTTTAGTAACTAAAACTCATCACTGTGTAGGTGAAATGATTAGGTATATGTGGACTAGCTGATGAGAGAGAAGAGGTGATCTATCTCAGGGTACTGGGAAAATCTTTGTACTCCTGAGGCATAACGTCATAGAATAATAAGTATTGTTCTGATTTCATTGCTTATGCCAACCAGTACTAGTGACACGCAGAAAAGCAGAAATTCCCTATTTGTGATTTTAAAGAGTAGCTAGAGTTTTCTGAGGCTAATGATTCTGAAGGAGATCCTTCCCACAGGATACAAACCATCACTGCAAATGTTTCCAAGAGTTAAATATTTTAGATTCTCTTCAAAGCCAGCAATTTAATAGAAAGCCAGTAATTTAACAGTCCTAAATTTGCTTATTTACAGCAAAGATTTAAAGTTTGAATGTTTTTGCAATACATACTACACACACTTTTATCCACAAAGCATCCAAACCCACAGTTTTGTTCCTTTTTATAAGATTAGCTTCTGATTCAGGCGGCCACTCATTGGCTGCAGCCCCCACTGGAGTCAGTGGGAGTTTTTTTTCAGACTTCTCTAAAGGATTAGATCTGCCCTACACAATTAATGGTAGTGGAAGTGCTGCTATAAAAGCAGAATGTCGTGACACCAATTCTGATTGCTCAGAGTCAGTTTTGCTGGTCAATCTGGAGGGGAAGTTGTGAGGTAATCCAGGATGCTGAACACGAAGGGAGCACCAGCTCACTCRGAACACATTTAAAAGCAAGCTTACAAAAACGGTCCTACTTCTTAGGAGGAAATAGAAACAAACACCACACAGCATTTTACAAGAAGCTCACTGCTCACRTAATTTACAGGTATTTGAGCTGACTGAGACAGGAGTGGACAAGTGGGGAAAGGATGTCTGGCTAAAATAACTGGAAATGAGGAGGGTAGCCAAGTTCATGTGAGCAATCAGTAGAATACCATTCAATACTTTCAATTTGAAGAATACAGGCTGGGGATGCACATTCATGGGAACTCACATGGCATTCTGAGCTGAACTGACTCTTTCCTGGAAAAACAGCCACATGAGAAGGATGCTTCCACAGCTGTGATCTGGAGSGCCAGGAGAACAATGCTTGCTCAACAGATATTTTTGGTTAACTTTAAACAAAAATATGCCTGAAACTACAGGGCACCTATGTCTGCCTGGTTTTAGATGACTGCCATTACAGAAGGAGCCACAGGCTACCCTGTAGCTAAAGAGTTTTGAGCTAGGTCTCTTGGGTAAAATAGCAGTTAAATTGGAAGTGGAACTTAAGGACATTGACAGGTTTAAGGTAGTTTTGTGATAGCCTGTGAACTAAAGATATCACTTAGAATGGTTTGTAAACCCATGAAGATTGTCTATTCCTAGTAATTAATTATCTTTGCTATTGCAGACTTTTTCTGTCTCACTTTTAGGACATTGCTTTTTTTGCAGCCATCATGAGATAACATTAATAATCCTCTCTTTCTTTTGTACTGTATCCATGGAAATATTTGTGGACTAAGCTTACATTCCCCCGAGTCCTTCTTTTTACAGAGAAAATTAATTTTGTTTCCTCAGTCACTCACTCTCCTACATGTTAGTCTATAATCCTTCCATAGTGTCATTTGCTTGCCCTTCTTTGAATTGTCTCTGTTTCTACAATATCATTGTTAATCATGGACAATAGAACTACATCTAACTTCTTAAATATAATTGAATACATGCCATCTGCTCTTTTATTTCCTTGACTGAACAAAGTGCATGGTTAGGAGCATAGTTTTAAAACTTTCAATACTTGTGATGCAAGAGCACCCATTTGGAGGTGAGATAATGCATAGAAATCTGAAGTTACTTATAGGCATATGAGGAAATGCAGCAGAAAGGCTGTCTCTGCGGTACTATAGAAGATTCACACTGCAAAATGACCAAATCTGATTAATACCGATTAATAATCCTGGACAGACAGGATAGTGAGATCTGTTCTTTTCTACTGGCCAAGAAATCCAGTGGCTCTTGTGACTCCAAGAGGACCTCTAACCTTCTCTTTGTTAACCACTTACCACCATGGGTGCCAACAACGAAATAACACAAGATTCTCCGAACAGCAAGATGCAGCAAGTGACCTTCCTGGTCAGCACCATCCATAGAGGAAGGCAACTGTCCACATGGAGGCCAAGCCTGACATTCCCCCACAGCAAAAGGACTCAGTGTCTCTCATTCCATAGAATTAGCTCTACAGGGTAAGGCCAAAGGGGAAGTTTCCTTGGGGGTGTCCTGCATGCAGCCACACTTCATTCAAAATGCTAAACTGCACTTTATTTTAGTCTAAAAATACTGTGAAGAAGAGAGCTTCAGCAACATAGTCTTAACTTTCCCAACAGGTGAAACTGGCCTGAGGTGGAATGATTGTTTTTTTAATTTCAAATGTGTAAGAATGGCGCCAAAAGCAGCCATTATTACTACTTTCACTGAGCATTTTTCAAGACTTGTTGAGATCAACCCTTGATGAGAATTTCATCTGTTAATTGCACTTTAATAGACAGTAGGCATCCAGCTATTGTCCTACAATTTAATACTTAAACCATCCCATTCAAGTTTCATTCAGATAGGTGTTCTGCACAGAGATACTGTTTCCATTTAGTTTAGTAAAATTATCAAGACTGCAATCTAGTCTTGTGATTCATATATCTATTCATTTGTTCCTGTAATAGTACCACATCTACCAGTCACATTAACCATAATAGACCTTTAAGCTCCTCATGGGTTATAGGGTTCTAAAGTGTTATGAAGTAATTTATGTCACTATAATTTAAACATGATGCTGTTGTTATTACTGAATCTATTTTCTGAACTTTTTTTTTTCTATACTAGATTTATGCAGAAACGCTTGGTAGTATATTAGGTTTGGCTGCAACGGTAACAAAAATCTGGGTAATTTCAGATGATTAATGGTGCGTACTGAGCTCTTGAATATCTACAAGAACATTCTGCCCTAATGTACATCATAGTGAAGGTGCTCCAGCATAATATTGATGAAGAACACTGCATACCTGGCTCTGAAAATGAACCCAAATTGTGATCGTTATGCATGAAGATACTCAGATTCAGTCAGAAACTTTGCCAATGAACCTTTTTGATATGATCAAATGACAGAGCATCCTAAGGGCTATTAAAATCCATACTGAGATATTGGAATCTTTTGCACAAAATAAGACTGCTTTAGTCATTTGTTAGCAGTAGTCATAAGATAAGACATTGTTTGTATTCTACATTATATATTGCTACTGAAGAGCAACAAGAGAAAGGACATCTTGTATTTTTTATAATACTAATAGTATTTCTTCACCTCATATAATCATACATATCTTTCACTAAAAGATATTAAATGCTTTTTTAGGTTCAATTAGTACAGCCTAACAACTTCAGAGCTAGTAAATTATCTTTATTGCTGTTATTATGTACACTCAATGTATTCATTTGGCAGCATCCCACCAAATCACACATCTATAGWGGTGAGATGATCATTACAAGGTCAAATAAACTTCCCTAATTTTCAAGATCAAGCCATTCCCAGACCTTTTGACATATTCTGCTGGCAAAGGTCCAACTCTAGTCAGTGTCAGACTTGGCTTCCAAGAGCTTAAGGCATACCGACTGCCCTCTACATTGACTTCATGCTCTAGATTTCTGCATGCAGTTATTCTCTCCCTGCCCAGGGAACGGCACTTTTTTWAATTAAATTAAGTCAGAAAAATGTTTAGGAGTACATCGATTCAACAGGGGCCAGTTAACACTTCCAAGTCAGTCAGATGAAAGGGAACACACAAAGTACAATTAAGCTACAAGTTAGGAACAAGTTGATCCTGTTCATTACTCCGTTGTGGACTCCCTTCAGGTGTATCAATGCTCCCTGCAAAAAGCTAAAATGATTCCTGGGTGATTAAAACAAGTCATGCAAATAAATGGCCCAAACGGATAGTCAAGCATCCTTTGTGTTCAATGGAAAATCTATGTCATTAGATACTGGGTCTGGAGATCATATTAATTGTAGGACTCCTAGCACTTTTCCAAACAGTCATTTATCAAATCATATAGATTAGGTAAAACACTTCACAGATAAAGCATAGAATCAAGAAGAACTAATTAACCTGTCTCCTGCCCAGTGTTTTTGCCTAGATTCTGGGATAAATTACAAAGATTTGTGTTTTCTCARGCTGTGTTATCAGTAGTTCTATTTCGTAGTTCAGAAAATTTCTTCTTTGCCTCAGAGTTCTTTTCAGCAAAACTCACTACTTTTTCTCTGGGATTCGTTCCTTCTTGTCTAACAATGGCATATAACAGGTGGCTGAAGCACATAAACAATCCAGTACTACTGATATGGCTAAGAGCCTTTGCCTGGAAAACTTGAAATCTCTCTATTGTTACAATATTTGTTTATGATTTCTCATACTCTGTGAGTCTATGAGAAATGTCATAAAACAGCAGATCTTTACTCTTTTCTTGCTYTGTGAAATAAAATAAAACTCTAGAGAACATACATACAAAGAATGTATTACCTTTTCCTGTCAAGTATTTAAACATGGGAGATGAAGAAGGAAATGTTTGCTAAAATTGTGTATTGTCAAAATATTCAAGAGAACAAGTGGGTTATTAATCATCTGAAAGGACTCACCTGACAATCCATAAAAGGCAAAAGTTTTTATTTCTAGTGAAAAGTATTTATTCTCTCAAACCAGGTCCCTTGGCAGACTGAAAACTATGGATCAATAAGTACTCCAACTGCTGACAACAATTTAAAAACTTAAAATCAAGCAAGACCTGTGATATAACCATGAACTTTCCTACTGCACTGTAATGCTAAATAGATCACATGTAACATGAAACAAGAGCATATGGCAGTATCTTGGCTGAAATACAAGTAATAGACCATCAAACTTCTTYACCAGAATCTCCTCACACTTATTGAACATTTATTATTTCTAAAAAAAAATGCTTAGTCCTTCTAGAAGATGATTCAAATGAATGTATCACTCTAAATAACCACATTCAGAAAAGCTGGGCACCTCAGAAGATAAAGGTACCTAGAACTGTATTTCTACCCTGTGGGCACAGACCTATATCTAAACTGCTAGCATTTACACTTCTAAGAAAAATCTCATTTATACCATTTCAGAAAAAAAAAAAAAAAGGGAGAAATGAACCTTGACAAAAAATGAACTAGATCTTCAATCAATTAAGTCATTTTTCAAATCCATAAAGAGTAGAATTTTTGATTGTTGTTTGTGCAACTGCAAGAGGCTCCTTTTTGTGCAGGTTCCTTCTTTTAGAAGACTTGAAAGCTTATGAGTGTGTGCTGTGTCCTTACCACACTCACTTAAAGTCTATTTGAAGGCAATCCTGCAACTTCCATGTCTGGCAAACTATGAAAAACTAGCAAAATTAAGTTTCTTCAATGCATACTGCATTAACGCCGACTCTTTGCTAAGCAATTCAATTAGGCACTTTAGAGTTGTTTGTGGGGGGAGAAACAGAGACAGAAAGAAGAAACAAGATTTTTTTTTTTGTATGTATAAATTGGCTTAATACTCCAAAAGTTGTTAAGCTACGATACCAGTGATGAGTTGGGCAATGAAAATTTTGAAGTGAGTCGATGCCTCCATAGGGAAAAAATGAATGGTGCATGTGTTTAGAAATTCTTTGTTTGATCCTTTAGTCACAAGCCATGGATACATAACATCATGTTTATCTTRCAAAGGGCAAGAATGGGCCTCCTAATCAATCCAGCATGAAGACTTCAGCTGAAAATGCACCTGTGTCCCATGCTGCACTGATCAGCAGTGCCTGCCTCTGTCACCTGCTTTACAAGTGCTGTGATCACCCTTAGGACCTACTTTGCTTTGAAATAATGTGTTACTGCAGACCAGAGCAGACCACTGGTATAGATGTAATTTAGCCTAGTTTGTTACTAATGGATGTATGTTTTACTGGATCCTTTCTACTACAAATCTGCTAGACAAACCTACTCTAAAACCAGCTAGAGTGCAGGTCCAGTACTCAAAGCCAGTGCTTTGCTTCAATATTATCAGGAAACTAGGTGTAAGAAAGGAGAYGCTATCTGACATAAAATATGCTTCCTTTGCTACATTAAAAATCCACAAGCAAACAGCATGAATTGGATGGACTAGAATGTCTTTATGGTGGTGACTTTTTATTATATGGTGGCAGTGATTCTGGTTCAGTACCAAATGCTGTTAAAGCCTGATTTAATGCCTGTGGAGCCTCGTCCTAAGGTTATTAGTCACTGTGACATCAAATCTGTCCTAACTACATATAATCAATACCAGCTGCTCTCTCTCTACCAAATTGTTACCCAGCTTTGCCAACAGTATGGAATTTACAGCACGTACATCTGCAGTGCTGGGCCTAGTTTGGATCCCACTACCCTGCTTGACACATTGTTGGTTTTATGGGATGTAAGTGGATGCAGCAGCTGCTGGTACACTTCTGTGGACCAAGGCTTGTTACATGTACAGACCTGAATTTGATAATTGAGTAGTAGGAACTACTCAGAAAGTGACCATAGAAATAGAATTTGTTTGAAACAGATTGGGTTGACCTTGTATTTTGGCAGAAATATATTTTACGAATGACCCAGGGTTCTTGCACATAACTTCTGGTAAAGATAGCACCAGAAGGCAAGGCAAGGGCTGACGCACAGTTAAGTTCAGTTTGCTCTGTCTGTCAGAGCTGAAAACTAGCAAATACTATATTAAAAAAAAAAAGAAAAAAAGAAAAAAGAAAAAAAAAAGATGTAATTACATGGGACAGGCTCAAAAAGTACAGCAAGTTCTCCTTCACTACAGCATAGGAAATACTGAATTGCATACTGGATAGCCCAGAAAACTAAATTCTCTGAAACACTGTTATGTGTTTGTTCAAATTTAATAAGAAGGAATAAACTAACTAAATGAATTTCATTTGTAGAGGAAAAAAATAATGTTGTATTAACAAAGCAATAGATATTTTTAGTAAAAAACCCAAATCCTCTTCTGTAAAGTAAATGAAAAAAGTGTCAATGAAAAATGGACTGTCAGATTGGTGCTAGTCTAATGCTGTTCTTTCTGCAAGGAACATTATGTATTACTGAGCTGAGAGCAACAAGCTGGAATTATTCTGAGATACKACATATTATTTCTTTAGAATAATACAATCAACTATCTATCTCAGGCAAATCGGTCCCTTAAGCTATAAATGTATCCTGATTATTTATCTCATAAGCAGTCAAATGGAACMGAAAAAAACAGGAGTTGTACTTTCCTATTGAATTTCTCCTATGTAGTAAACATGCTTGCAGAAACAATTAAGCACCCTGAAAAGAATATCTCTCATTTGCTCTGATGCACAGCTGAATTTGGGCRCTAGCATCTGTAGACATAAGAAAATTGCTGCAGTACCTGGTCTGTCTCTACATATTTGCCATCACAGCAACCTCCATTGCATATGAAATATGATCATGTGTTATCAGGCAATTTTATTTTCTTTGCTTTTAGTGAAATACATAAATAGATTAAATATATGAGCAATATATTTGGAAAACATCTGGCTCACAGACATATGTCTTGTTAACCTGGGCCTACGCCCCTACCTGCTTTTTTTTTTTTTTTTCCCCTAAGTTCTAATTGAAAGCTATGGAATGGTCATGCTCTTGTAATGAACAGGAAATTAACCTTAAACTCTGAAATTTTTCTTTAGACACTTTTTATAAACATGACCTATATGCAGATGGGTGGAGGGCTGGAAGCTGTGGCAATTCTGGCTGACATGGCTTTTTGGTTGAGACTTCAGGGTATCCGTTGTCCATAGACTCTCTCACAATCATCTCCTGTCTTATGTCACCATTTTTCTGTGGAAAATGGACTCTTTTCACTACAGGTCTCAAATGGAGCCTTGCGGGCACTGCTGCAATATGAACAAAACTCTAGTGCAAATGYCTGGGGCAGAACATAAGGTTTACATCTAATTTTGTCTGTGTTTATAGTGCTAAAGAGTTCCAGATAGGAGTTCCAAGCCTTTCTGACAGCAGTGTTTTAAAACTTCCTCCTATAAAGCATCACCAGCTTGGAGTGGGCTTGTGTCTACATAGCCTGCACCATCTCATTTATGCCCAATTTTCTTCATGGATTTCTTTTTCAGGTCAATAATGCTGTGAGTTTATTGAAATTTTCACATATCTTTGAATGACTTTCAGCTCTCTGTCTCATCAGATTAATGTGACAGTTTGCAAGAAAGAAATTAAAGGGTTAGATTTCAGTAGACAGTTGATAAACAGCATCATGGAACTATCTGTGCTTATGTATATCCAAAGAAAAAGAATACTTCTATGGAATGCAAAACATTACTGTTTTAAATTTTGATATTTGCTCTCCATCTTCACGACTTCCCCCATCCTTGCTGGCTATTCTGGGTTCCTTGGACTCAATCACTTGTCTTAAAACACAACAATTATTTGAAGAACAGGTAGCAAATACCATTTTTTAAAAAGAAAAGAATGTAATGGAATTCTTAGTATATTCTACATGATTAGCAGTATCTACCTAATATTGTTGAAATTTCTTGATTTGAAGGCAAGCAAATTGAATTTTAGTTTCAGCTATAGGCGCAATTGCCTGGTGCCACCTAACCCAGCATGCTGGATTTCATAGGTCTGCCTGCTTACAAGGCAAGGTGAGCAGACAACTTGGCAGGGCCAGAAAAGGAGAAGCTTTCACATGAGTTTCAGATGTGTTGTTCACGAGTATTATAAAAGTATCTGGATTTTTTTCACTGAACAATTTCTAAGCAGTAACAAAAAAGAAGGATGGTAAAGCCTTTGGCTTCTCATTCTGACTGCCATAGACTGACAATGTCACCAAGCCCTGGGCTTGACTAGGTTCCTTTCTCCTTCATTGACACTCTCACAGTAGCGCTCTCTCCCAAATTCTGGGAGTGCTATAAAGCCTAATTAGTACAAAGCCGTTTGAGCAGAGATTAGAGGGGAGCTCTCCCTCCTCTAAATTCAAGGCCAAATCTCACAGAGGATTCCCCCACCATCAGCTAATGCTACTTGACTTCCTGTAAGCAACCAGCATCTCTGAGAGCTGGGAGCGTGTTTTCTAAAGTAAGTGCTTCATCTCACTCTGACAGTAAAAACAGCCTCAGATTTAGAAGAATTCCAGGGGCAGATGCTCACCACAAAAATCTTCTCATTTTCTACATAATCACTGCATCTATTCTAAGAAAAATATCACTGCCTTATTTTAACAGAGTTAAACCTGATCATGAAAACCTTGCTAAAACTCTGGAATTCCACCCTCAAATTATTCAACATAACAGCAGCAGCAGGGACAAGGATTTTTATTTCTTTYCTTTCCYTTTTTTTTTTTCATTTCCCTGTACGATAAATGTCACTGGAAAATGATGTGAAAATTTGGGCTGATATTACTAGCTGGTGAATGAAAAGTGTAAAAAAAAGCGAAGTGGTCTTTAAAAAAAGCAAGCAGCATAACAAAGAAAAACATGTAGCATCTACATAGGAGAATGAGAAAAAATATGGTCATACTTTGACGTAAGTCAGGAGTAAGCACCGTAGATCATTACTATTATAAAAGTAAATACCAGAGGCAGGCTCAGCATACCTATGAGAAGAAGCAAGCAGATAAACATTAAAGGGTCCACGTTTTTAGCTGGCTGTGCTAATGTGCTCTAATTATCAACAGTAATAGGATTTGCACAGCTAAATCCTTGTACCTTATGCTGAAATTTTTGCTCCTGATACCTGCTTGCAAGGAGAGGGGCCATGGGAGGAAGAAAGGAGGGAAAAGAAGTAGAAGCCTAATAAAAATGACATTTCACCTTGTTCTTTTGGAGGAGTAATCTCCTACTTACTGAATAGGATTGAAAACTCCCTTTAATGTTCAACTTCCTGGAGAAAGTTCTCTTTTTTCAACTAGGGGTGAGGCAGCAGGCAGGGAGGTAGGGTGAAGGATTAGAGTAGTCTGGATAGACAATGAAATCTGAATTTTGATGGCTTAAAACTCAGGATAATCCTAGCAAGTTGTGAGCTGTGCAGTGGGATAATTTGAAATGTAAATGTGACATTCTCCTCAGTAAATTAACAAGACATGTCTGCAGGCTCTCCTTGTTACTTCAGTCACATTCARAGAGTTAGAGTTGCTCATTCTCTCTCTTCTCATCTAATTCTATGACAATAGACAATCACCAGGAGTCTTCTTCAAATAAATATCAAATCAAGCCTTTACTGTACACAGAAGTGACATATGCACTGAATTATCTTTTTTTTTTTTTTTTCCATTTTGCTCAGTATCATGTTGCTATAAACACTATATTCCAGGATGATGCAGCAAGGAGGCTGACCCTTCTCCCTCAGCCCCTTCCCAGCTATGAGTTGCAAACCTCCATGTAATAGGGACAAAAATCCCTCTCGGAGTTAGATGGTATCTAATCCACAATTAAGAAACAGATATTTAAATATTATTATGCAATAGCCCAATATAAAATAGAGGGGAGAGATCTTAATTTCTTCCTGTATATATTGGKTTTTTTTTAAATTATTATATTACTAATTTAAAAACTATTAAAAAATGTCCTGGTCTGACATATCAACACATCATTATTAATGGTGTCAGCTGACACAGTATCAGCATGGTACAACTATTGCACATTAAATCTGTGCAGAAAGTAGACCCATATTCTTCTGTTACTCAAATACCAATGGTTGTTAGAGTTTAAATTAGCAGCTTCTTTGTTGTTTTTTTCTCACTTTTTCTCACTTGAGATTGGGGAGAGGGAATACTAAGGACATGGCACTTTGCCAGATGAATGAAAATTCAGAGCAAACTCTAGTCTATGGTCCTTCACGGACAGTCATCTGAGACCAGCTACAGTGCAAATATAACAACTCTTCTCTACCCTTAAATCCTTTTTGACTCCAATATGCCTTTTAGCCTGTCTCAGTCGCCAGCTCACCATTAAACTGTCTTTGGAGATGTGTCTGTGAGGGAGCATGTAGCCAGCACAGGCAGCTGTTGAGTGGCAAGGCAAGGGTTTATTCTTTTGGTTTGAAGTGTATCCCTCTTATTATTCTGAGCATTACAGATGTATAGCCCATGGAAAACACATCTTGCTCATGAACTTGAGTAAGAACAGCTTTCTGCAAAGCCATAATGTGTGTTATTCTGGTTGTATGTACACGCCTATAGCATTGGTACTACTTCTCATGCATACTTTGCAAAAAATGACAGACATCAAACTTTCTGAAAATTAATATTCAGAAAGGAACCACTTTAAATATCTTAAAAGGTGCATTGATCTCTCAAAGGCATGATATTCTGCAAGAGAAACTGGCCAATTATCAACAGCCATCTTTTCTCAGAGTGTCATGTAACTTAAACTTTTCCTATTTGCTAAAATCACTCCAGTTAAATATGACTTTCTATACAGAAGCATGCCCTCTCATATCTCTAAACATAGAGAAATTTCTTAAAGAAGTAATTTCTCCCAGTTTGATCAATAAGTTTAAATCCAGATCAGAAATTCATCATGCACCCTCTACTGCCAGAATTCACTCATGGACTTTCAGTGCTGTAGATGAGACAGAAAACTAAGAACATTGCTTTTTGTCTTCATTATCTGAAGACCAGTTGAAATTTCTTTGTTCATTCCTCAAAAGGAAGAGACAAGATTCTGTATCTATGTCTCTGTCAAAGCTACAAAATTCTTAGAAATCTGGAGCCGTTGCACTATTTAAACAAGGTACCATGATTTCCTTCTTCAAGCTTCTATTCTTAATACCACAGTCCACACGTGCACTGTGGCCAGTCTTTAGGACTACATCTACACATTTAGATGTCTAATTCATCCATGAAGGAATATGCTGTCAGGGAAAATCAGGTGCTTAAATACAAGTTCATAGGTATACCTCCTTAAAACAGCACTGTCTGAGTGAATGGTGAACCCGTCTTATTTCCATATTTAAGCAATGCCTAGCAGTGGCTAATAGCCCTGCTGATTCTCATACTACATAGATGTTCTGCGCCACATTTCATCTGGTTTTAACAGCATTGGCAGTGCCACTGAGACTGTACGCTGTTGGCTGAACTAATGCACATTTGCTAAGATAACCCTTTGGGATCTAAAGAGAGAAAGTGCTTATAGAAATCCAGAGTAGAGCAACCAGGTGGTGACTGCTATTTTTAATGATTCCATGACTGATTTCAAACATAACAGTTTTGTTTCATGCTTGAAATTTGCCCTTGTGCTTGACAGGAAATAGGCAACATCAGAGAAAGCACTGAAGTAACTGTGTGCACTTACTATTAGAACATGCATGTTGACAAGTTACTTTAGAATTCAAAAAGAATTTTTAATGTTATGTCCTAGCATAGCAGTCAATTCATATAAACTGTCTTGTGATCTGCAAATTAAAAATGCTGATTAAGTATGATGTAAGAATGCTTTAAAGTAGAACACTTTGATTTCCATATTTTTTGACAGATAAAAACTAGTTATTGAATCACATTTGCATGATTTGTCTGTTTTATCTTCTTAATCAAATTAAAAGATTCAGAGGGAAATGTATTATTTATAATGGCTTTATGTAACAGAGTTTCATTTTGGCTGGTTGAGTATTTATGTTCAGATATTTTGATAGAAGCTGACACYGCCCAAAACCTAAAAAAGGAGGAAAATATAATCAAGAGTAGGAAATAGAATCTCTTGACATTGTTGGAATGTGACAACAGCAGTGAGAAGAGTCTGTCAAGGTACTACATTTCACAAATATTTAATCCTCTATATTCTTTTTCCTCACATTTATTTGTATGTTACAGATGAAAGTTTTTTACTTCTTTCCTAAYACCAAAATGAGAACTGACCCACAGTAATATTCCTCTTTGCACGGATATCGGAAATTATAATCAAATTCTGATGTACAAACCAAAATAGCGTAATGCCAATGGGATAACAAACTTAAGAAAGGTTAGAGTCAAATGAAAAGGGTTTCTCTAATAGAAGGGTTTTCAAAGAAATGTCATTAGTACCTCAAACACTGTGTGTGAATGACCACATTGTAAATGCAAGTAAAAATGATCTTTCTTATCACCGATAATTACAAATTCATTAGCTTCAGTCTACAAGACCTTTGAGTAGCCTCCTTTATTCACATTCCAAATCACTCCTCCTCCATGCCAGAATGATCTTTCAAACCATTTTCTTATTTGATTTTTAATAGTTGTTATCTTACATTCATTCCTATACTATCACATCATAATACGAATTGATTTACAAATCCCACAGTATCAAATGCCTATCTTCATCAGCCTTTACAGAACTTTAATATTGATATGTTTTCATTCAATTTGTCCTGGCTTGATTTATTTTCTCCTCCTGTCTATCTCAATGAGTAAAGACTAAACAGATTTAATGATCTTTTGGGGGAGGGAAAAAAGAGTTTTGACTTCCATACTCCAATAAATGGTATTATTTTTTTTCTTTTAGACATTTGAAAAGATATTTAGTCTTATGGCAAATTGTCACTTCAGTGACTTATAGATCACAAGGACACATAAAGCAGTTAGGGTTATATCAAGGGCAAGCACAGATGAGAACAAATGCATGCTCATAAAAAAAAAGGAGGTACTACACTGTAGCATAAACCCAAGCCAGGCTCTATAGTGCCTGTAGTGTCTAGCAATAATATATCTAGTCAACTTTCTTAATTCTTGTCATGTAAAACATTTTGTAGAAAATGCCACTCACGGTCTGATTGTCTTGTAAGATATCAATTTTCATAATAGAACTTGTGTTGGCATATTATCCATACTTCCATTACTGGCACTAAAGCCTAGATCAGAAGCCAGAGCTCCTTTTCCGTGGCTTTTTAGTATGTGTAAATACAGCAAAAGCCCAAGTACAATTTCAGTAAATTGCAAAAGTTGTCTAATAGTCTGGGAACAGATCTGAGCAACTAGAAAAAACACAGATTTGATATTCTCTTCCAGCTCTGTATGATGGTCTTGCTCATGCTATAAACCATAACCTTATMCTCTATATGTCAGTGGGACTTTTTCAACAGGAGCAGCATTATGCATTTGATTATTTATATCTGAATATGCTGACATTGTTTCCAAGAAAACTCATGCCAAATGCATGATTAAACAGGCCAGACAGAACTAACTGGAAAAAAAATATGGGAAGAGAAAAACCTCACACATTGGTACCCAACCCCATCTGGTAGCTGAAATTTAGGCTGGGGAATCCCACTAGATTTAGAAAAGAAAAAAAGGCAAAAAGAGAAGTGCATCAAAGTAAAATCGGGAGAAGAAAGTACAACACAGTATTTGAGATCTAATCTAATTGCATTGCTGCCTTCCCCTCTGAAAGCTAGCTCCTCCTCATCCTTTTGGAACAGCTTTCAGAGATATTTGGCTAAATTTACTGTAGAAAGGGAGAAAGCAGAAAGGGAGAACACATCTGTGAAACATGAAAATACAGTAACCCTACAATGTCTCTCTTTCACCCACTCAGATTCTAGGTTCTTTCTCAGAAAGAGGACACAAAATATTTTACCTCTGTCTTCCTAACAGATCCTTGATAAAGTTTGATGCTAGCTCTTGTTTCATATGCATGACGATACCTAACCTGTTATAACAAAAAGATGCATAACAGCTGTGCTTTTGGTGTATATTTGCACATAACTGAGATTACTTTTTTCTCTCACTAGGCAAAGCAAGCTCTTTTACACCACATGATGCCAACATCACCAGAAGTGGAAAAACTGTTCTGAAACAAACTCACTTTTATTTGGAACACTCTGTCTGCCCTGGGGAGGCTTATCTGCATAGCGAAAATGGTAAAATTATTCTCCCAAAGAGGTGACAGTCTGTTTTCCCATGTACAATTCTCTAACTGGTTCTTGGTTTTTCACTGATCCACACAAACAAACTCTTTATCTGAAGATAACTGTGAAACCAACTCACCAGATTGTTTCTCATTAAATAGACTCATGGAGAACCCCAGAGCAAAACAGTTTTGTGAAGACTAACTGAACTGAACAAGCAACAGTTTGAGTCCAACAGGATGAGTAGTGAATCAAAAGACTGCAGGATACGTTTCTTGGTACCAACAGTGTTTGACTTGGTGATCTTGGTTAAGTCATTTGCCTTGTCATAGCCTCATTTTCCCTATCAGTATAAGGGGGATATTGAAACTTCTTTTCCTTACAAAATGCTTTCAGTTTCCTGGCCAAAAGCTTCCTTTAAAATATGTTCTTTTCTTAGAAATTTCCAATTAGCCTATTTTAGTTTGCTATCTCTCAATAAGGGTCAATGATAGATTCATCAGGATCTTATAACACATATAATCACATTATAAAGGAAAATAATTTCCATRAGAGAACATTTCTTCCTGATTCAAGCTGGTGATCAGCTTTTGCCTTGGAGCCTGATGGTTGATAGCCCTTTTAATTTTATCCCACCTACTGTAACTGCCGATCTTTTTTTTCTTTTTTTTTTTACAGTATTCATATGTGTCTAATCCTTTTTCAGAATCTTACTAAGCTAGTTGCCTCAATAATTCACTTTACATTTGCTCTGGTTCTGATATAGGTAAGATTTATAATATTCAGGATTGGTTTCAAAGCTTAGTTTCAAAATTCACAAAGAACCTTGCCTGAAGGTTATTAGTCATGGCTTCTTGGAAATTGTTGCAACTGTACATAATAAAATGAGGACATTAAACAGCATCTCAAGTTTAGCGTTATGCCTACTGTATAATGCAGTGCCTTGTTTACAAGGTAATATGAATGAACACACATCTATTAACAAAATTAATGATGAACAATTGCTGTAATTTCTCCTTGCTTGGAAAATACCTCTTGCAAATAAATTGGGTTAATATCAGCTCACTGATTGGCTTTATCTTGCAACAAGACAATGAACGATGCTAAAAAATTCAGTTCAGTAACATTAAGAATGCGATACAAGAAGCAATACAAATCTGTGCGCTGTTATGGGAAGTGGGTGTAAACAGGCAAATGCTGCAGGAGTTTTCTATGCAAGACTGTKCCTTGGTCTCTCAGGCTTGAAGTCACGGTGGCATCGTGGAAATAGCTYTTCATTTAACAAGAGCTATTGATCTGCTCTGCTGAGGAATATGTAATGTCCTTACCCAAATGCAGGAATGATATTATGATATATCTTCTCTTGTAAGAGAAGATATGTGTCTTCATTGGCAGAAATATGTCACATGGAATATATATGAAGTGTCTAGAAGAAAGAATTCCCATGCACTTCCTTTGTCTGCACATGCACTCACATCCTGCTGTCTTAGATCCAGGCCTTCTCAGAAAAATGCATATTATAATTTGACAGGAAAAAGAAACGGGCAAAAAATGAAAGAAATAGAAAGAATAAAAACCGAGACAGACATTTTCATAATTTTCAGCAGTAGAGAACGGCAGAGCTGACTCTCAGCTAAATGTGCTCATTTGCCTAATACACAGAAGATTTGCTTTGATTTCCAATGGGATAAACACAGTAGTTTAGAATATATTTTGAAATAGTGGTGTACCTTATTTAAACAAATCTCTCAAACATCAGTACAGTAACTACTTCCAGACAAATATTAAGGAGGTTTCAAGCAACTCAAGCATTGTTCAATCTGTTCTATATATCCGGAAATGATATGGCAGAAAGCAATACTGAAGAAAAGAGTATGCTATGAAATATTGATAGATAACTCCTTTCTGGTTTTGGGTTGTATATGCTTGAAGTGTTTTATTTTAACCTCTGCCTTCTCCGCYCTTAGATGCATGCACAAAAGGACACAATGTTTTGTGACAAAAAATGTCTATGAAAAATAAACCCTAGGTCTTTTTCCACTCAGGCTCATGTTCTCATCTGGATGTCAATCTTCTCCAAAGTTACAGGATGATGAGATTCTAAGAAAATCTGTATAAAAAGAGGGAGTGGCCATTCCTTTGCTAAAGACATATATGAGAAGGACTTGAAAACGAGAGTGACTGCAATGGGATACGGTTGGTGTCTGAGCATCACATGGCCTGATACATCATATGCATAAGAAATCACATCTTTGGCTGTGTTGATCTCCACCTTTTCAATGTCCATTTTTTATCGTTTTTCTTTTTCTCATTTATGAGTTTATGTGTTTGTGAGAAGTGGTTGAACAGCAATCCTGGAGAACGAAATAGACTAGATGTCCCCAAAAGCAGTGTGGCACAAGCACCATACCCATTTATTGTACCATGAGCTCACCCTGCTGAACTCACTTCAGAGAGGATTWAACCCATCTCCAGTGTGTCCTGGCTTGAGTCTGAGCCTGCCAGCAATGGCAGATAGGAAACACTTGTTTGGTTCTCTCTCTTGGGATTACTTTTACAATTTGGACATTTTCATTCATAAAATAGCCTAAGGCCACAAAAGGCATTTTTAGTTGGCTACCAAACAGGCCGAGAGGAAACCATTCTGGGCACCTACTCCCTTATAGGCTGCATATTAATGAATAGCTTAGAATTAATTCCTTCAGGATAGCTTTATTAAAATATATATATATATATATATATAATTTTTCTAAAAAAAAAATAAAAACAAAACCCCACAGACTCAAAACCAGACCAAAAACTCAAAACCAGAATTTGCCAGTGTGTCAGTCTGTGCCAGTGTGTGAAAAAAAAAAGTAAAGATCTTATAGACAATGAAGTAACCACATATCAATCTTATGCTCAGAATAAATAATTATAATGCAGCCCAGATTTCCAAATTAGYGCAAGAATCAAGCTAGTACACACTATGCAATGTGACAAATGTGACAATGTAATGGCCTACAGCAGAGTAGCAAATACTAATTATAGAAGTAAAGCTGGGAGGAGAGAATAAAAAATATATTTTTATAGTTGGTGATTGCATACATGAAGARTTAATGTTTAAAATTACATTTTACCTAGGAGAACTATTAGATACAGTGCTTCAAAGCCATTTTTATTCTTTGGAATCCCTCTTAAACAGACCACCTGCTAAAAACTCTCTCAATACCACTTTCTAACTGATTTGCTGAAGTGCTGAGCAGCTCCGGCTTCTCTAGATTTTACTGCCTTCAACAGTGAAATTAGATGCCAGTTTTGACCAGAGACTAAAAGAAACGGCCTTGGCTCGTATAACTGCAAATGAATTGACTTTGAAATGAGTATACTCACTTGGAGCTTAAAGTTTTAACCTAGTTACCTAACTTAAACATTAACTGATGAAAATGTTGGCCACATAACTGCTTTCTGACAAAAAGCTAAATAAAGCCTCCTGCCCAATACCTGAAATGTTGGTGTGGCTGTACTAGTGTCACTGCTTCTCTCTGTGGCTCTCTACACTGGAGAGAACAAGCCTTCTTCAGCCTGCCCTCAGCACACTGAACAGCCCCAAAACAGCAGGTCTGCCCAGCAGAGGCCAAATAGGCAGCATCTCAAAGGCTTTCCAAAAAAGTCGCACAAAATCTGCAATATAGCCACATGAAATCTGCTAACAGAACAAACGCCAGGTAAAACTCTGAGGCAGCTGCAATAATGTGCTCTTCCTTGGTCCTAGGACTAATACCAAGATCTGAAACCCTTTACTGAGAGGTTGGCCTAACATCAGGAAGGCGAAGTGCTTGTTCTACATYAGCTGTGACAACCTGTAAATACGAACCCCAAAACTTCTTCAAATCAACACTTTTCCCCATGTAAGTTGCTGTGTCAATTAAATTTATTCARATTATAGAAAAAAAGGAAAAAGTTCATCATTCATTAATGAAGTACAATTACAGGTATAGAAGGAAATGATTTTCTTAGTGTCTGTTATACTCCTGCAATGTGATTGATGGCTGCTGTTACTGAAACAACACAGAAAAATGACTTAATGACAAAATAATCTTTTTGTTAGGTTGAAAAGATGTCACAGGATTTGCTTTTCTCTAAAACATACTTTCTTGCTATCAGATCCCCTTAGGATTTCAGAGTTTTATTACCAGTCTATTCTTTCTATTTAGAGGAGCCCAGCCCAGAGAGACCACAGAGGCAGCAGGGGCAACACTTGTGATCTTCTGGGTTAAACACAAACAAACATGAGAATTCTTGTACTGCAGAGATTAAGACCAGAAAAGGTTAATATACTATCTAATAATAGTTAACTATCTAATAACTATCTAATAATAGTTAATATCTATGAAATCTATCCATCCATTGCTGCTCCTAACTGACTTCATTAAATGAAACCAGTTTCAAAATGCGGTTTGGTGAATGGGCTTGAATTTTGTGATTGTCTGTGAGAGCAGCAGAATGGMCTCCATGTGGCTTTCACTGCTACATTTCTATGAATACTGCTATGCCTAGGAACCCAGCAGAGTAAGCCTAAACCCCCGGTGTGCTCATCATCAGAGCATGTAGGTAYTCCTAAAGACAATTCCATCTTGTTAAAAGGAATGGACTGTGTGTCACATAAAGAGAAAATAATATTTGTTTTAATAAAGGTCTTTGGGAAGAGAACAAGCTTTGATCATTATCATGAGAAGATTTTCTTAATCCATCTGCCACAACATTTCTGTATTTTTGTCTTAATGTAATTGTTTGCTGTTAAAACTCGCTTGAGTTAAAGATTAGTCTCTTTTAAGCTTCTAAGGGGAAAAGGAGCCAAATATTTTCTAAATAAAAAAAAGATAAAATAATATTTTTAATGTCTTCACAATAATCACTGTTTTATGGCACAAATGTACCAATTTGTCATCCTTGTGTAGTATCATGACACACTTCTGGCATATGTCTGGATATGTATTTTAATGTTGGCAGAAAAATATTAAGTGAACTCTTTTTATCACTAAACACTGAAAACATCTCAAAGGATTCCTGAAGMCAGTGGATTTGGGCTGGTGGTACTTGCATAAGTGCATAGCACTGTACGATGTCCTTGAGAACTCTCT
The DNA here is from genome assembly GCA_003342815.1 of Eudromia elegans. Taxonomy (NCBI): domain Eukaryota; kingdom Metazoa; phylum Chordata; class Aves; order Tinamiformes; family Tinamidae; genus Eudromia; species Eudromia elegans. The sequence continues at coordinate 9,561,907 of PTEX01000007.1, read as the reverse complement.
TGCTGCCCAGGACACTCACTAAGCCACCTACACATTACTCCCTTGAATAAGCAATCCTTATCTTGCACTTCTGTCCATTACAAAAGAGTAGGACCTGCTTGTGTGATATCCTGCTCAGGATCAGCAAAGCAAAAGGGAAGGAGCTTCCAAACTGCTTCACCTAAATGAYACCTCAAGCACATGAGTTTACTGGGAAAGTGGACTGCAGAGTTCTAAAAGCAAACTGCTCTGACATGCCTACAGGGTAAAGCAGGGATTGTGCATCTTCAAATCACAATCCCTTCTTGAAGCTCCTCCTGGWCTAGTGATTAACTACCAGAAAACTCATTCAACTACTTGTTGCCCTCCGAATACAGGAAACGCCTCATTTTATGGACAAATTTAATGGTATTTTCCTATTTTCTATTCTATTCTCTTCCCTCCAATCTATAAAAGCAGAATCATGAAGCTGAGAAAGCAGAAAATATTACTGCCTCGCATACATACCACTCTTTGCTCATTTGTTTAGTGCTTCTCATTAAGACTTTTGTCCAAGGGGTGTGCCTCACATCAAACCCTAGTAAATTGAGAGAAATGACTCAATCAGTGACAATAATAGCATTTACTGAGATTTCCCCAAAAGGGAAGGTGCTGTCATAACAGATGCCCAGAGCTTGCAGATATACTGATGAAAAAGAGAGCATACGATCAACTGGGGCAACATTACAAGTATTGAGAGGCACTATATCTTCCACTAATGATTTGCAGGTGTACTTTCCAAAAAGCCAAGCTAACAAGGCAGWATCTTGACACAGTTTTACTGCTTCGAGTAGAATATGCAGGCAAGAAGATTACAGATGATTTTAGAAAATTACAAGCAAATCAGATTTGGAAACTGAGAAAGTTGATCAAAGAACAAAGAATTGCATTGAAATTAGTCACTCCAGGGCTGTAAAATCAGTTGTAAACCCTTAACAAGGAAAGATTAAATAAGGTTAATGTCTCAAACAAATAGAATGTTTCCATGTTTCCAGTAGAGAATTCACAGTTTTAACAGATTTTGACCTCTCAGAATATTTACGACAATCTCAGACAAGCCTAGTTACACCACAGGCAGCCATCAAACATATATAAAAAAGTCCAGACTATCAACATTATGCAAAAACTCAGAGTTCTTGAAACAAAAAAATGCCAAACTCATAAACCTAAAACCTGACACATTTTTAACCACAAACAAAATCAATCTTTTCAAAGATCTTAGTTTCTTAAAGTCACAGATCTAGATCATGCTTCTCTAGAACACACTTCTCAATAACAATCAGATGAATGATCACTCTGTCATATTCATTAACACATTTCTAGTATTTAAAGTCAGGATGTCAAGAACAGTATTATGAATGTACTCAATATTAGTATGAAGTTCTATGTTTGATCTGATACACATTTCACTGCAAATCATTGACATTTTTGTCACATCTGATTATACTGAAAAAAATCAAAGTAATAACAGTTTCTACTTTCTAAATTTATAAAGATACAATTTTCATTAATCTAGGGAGCCTGATCTATAGATTAGCAATTTTGTATTTCTCAGGCAACATACAAGAGAATTATGTCAGAACATGTGCTCTGAAGGGCAGTTTTCTCTGTATTGGCACTGGCCATTGCTGGAAGGAAGATAACAAATTAAATGGCTCCTTGATCTGTTCCAGCATTAAGATTGTAGGTTTCTCTGCATGTAGTATAACTAATACTCCTTAACATCCAAAGGCTTAATTTAAGGCCCTCAACAACTTCATATGGGAATCTGAGAGAATCCTTTAAAATTAGGATTTAAGAAAGCACTTTCTGCCAGGGCCATACAAACTATTTGATTGCTATGAAGAACAATTTTGAAATTTGCATTTAGCAGAACTCTTGCTGATGTTGGGCTTAAAAGTCAGATCTTCAGAATTGGTCTACTGCCTATTTCAGCACTGATGATCCCAGCAAGAATGATATGCCTTACATCAGTAGCATGGCATGACATTTGTTTGATAAGATTCACAGCAGATAAAATTTCACTGTTAGAGCAGCATCATGTAGGCCACTTAAATTCCATTTCTATCCTGCAGCTATAAGCAAAACCTATGCCCAGGTTTCCTGTTAGCCCTCTGCGTGAGACGAATGTCAGTCAATACAATTTGCTGTTGTTATTGTTYAGTTCTAGGCTGTCTGTGTAAAAGCTTCTACTTGATCAGTGTGTGGCTCCCAGCAGATGCAAAACACTCATTCAAGCAGATACTCAGAAAAATAAAAGGACATATTATGACATAAATTTTTAAGCAGAACTCCTAATCAAATAAATACTGGTAATTAATTTCAAATATCAAACAAACTCACTACCGTATAGTAAAAAAAATAACTAATTAAAGACACTTACTCATATTCTCTCCTAGTAGACAAATTAGAACAGCAAAGGACATGAACAGGAGATCTAGCATTTCRTTTATTGCAAAATCATGTTTTGTACAGTTATTAACAAAATCTCTTAAACACTGCAAATAGGGTTAAAGAAAAACAAGCACCAACTGCTTAAACAAACAACATGCCAGGAAATTTCTTTGCACTTTGTGGAATACCTAATTGTAGTCCGTTTCAATATTTATAGTAATTAATAGTTAATACTATCACTTTTTTAGGATGCACTTGAAAATGAACATTACTCTCTAATCACTTATAGTTAAGAGCAAGATATAATACCCAGTATACTGTCCCTCTGTATCAAGTGGGAAACATACGCATTCACATGCAACAGCCTAAACAATAAAACATCTCAACTCCATTTCTGAGTGAGTCAAAGATGTGCATTGGAAAATTTCCACTGGAGGTGGCAAATCCTTTTTTAACAAGKATCAGTCTGTACGGTGTAGCTGGCCATTGATTGTTTACTCAGCTGTTTCAGAATAATCTTTATGATTTAAGGAACAGTTTTAGCATGTTATCTTCTGTGTGAGCACCACTCATTATAAGGCCCAGGTTTTAGAATGTTTTGCTGAAGAGCTCTTAGAATATTTATTTTAAATTAGATGTTCTTATTGGGACAGATTTACCTTTGGTGTAACTGCAAAAGTCAATAGAGCTAAATGATGAAAAATCTTCATCTGTTGAGATCATTGATTCAAGCTTGATATGTACAAATGACAAGCCACATTCTATCTTTGGATACATAGATTCAATGTGCTGTGTAATTAGTGCAAGCCATGAATGTACATCTGCTACTAGAATATGGATTAAAAATTGTATTCATTTCAGGAAACAATTGTTGCAGGAGTGAGAAGCAGGGCAATGTCCTGAGTCTAATCTCAGGAAGAGCCACTGTTTCTGTGTGGGAGCTCAGCAGCTCTGCTGCCACCTAGGCTTGGAGAATCTTTGCTGGAAACCTCTAAGCATGGAATCTACCGGAAAAACAAAGCACTAGTGCAAACCACTGACAGTAAATTAAGCTTTTCTTTGTAAATAACATTTGCCATTGTTGTAAATATAATATATCTGAAAAAGAGCTGCAGAAAGAATTAGGTAGAGCTAGAAAATTATGATAGTGCCAGCAAGGTACTTTAAGAGAAGTTTTTTGTTTGTTGTGTTTGTTTGTTTGCTCCTAATGTGACACTATGAAATAGGACTTTGTAATTTAGGATGTTTTAACATCTGGTCTTTTGTTATATGCTACTTAGATTATTCAGATAATTAATTCCGGAGACCATTCCTGAAGGAACAAGCTTGCCTGATAGCAAATTGAGCATGCTCATTGCTCAGAGAGATAAAAGTCTCCTATCCTCCTCTCATAGACACACAAAATGTCTAGGAACGTATGCAGGGATCTACAAATTAATGCAGACAGCTGGGCTGCTTACTGTCAATGCGTAAAGTCAATCAATATGGTGGAGGCATTTTGAAAAGGATTCTTCCTAATCCTTTTAGCATAGAGAAAACAGGTGGAAAACATTAGGAGAAATAAGATCCAGCACTTAATGAATTGTCTTGGCATGCCTAATGTGTATTATGGTGTAATTTGTCATTTCCCCCTCAGCATTTTCTTCTCATTACAAGATGTCTTTGGTAGCRTTTGGAAAACTTTCTGGATCCCATCCCATTCGCTTGTCTGTGTCATAGAAATGAGAATGTGCAGGCCCTGCTGTACAGCCAGAATGGAGGGTGGCAAGATGGGTCCTGCTCGCATGGAGGCAGGCTGCAGCTCCAAGGGCCGGGCTGGGAGCCCTGGCAGGCTCACAAATGCATTTGTCACGGTGGGCATCTACCAACTGCACAGAAACTTCATTAAAACATGTCATTGGAGCATTTTTYCCCTTTAGATCAATGTAATCTGCTTTTACTTTTTGCTGCTTAGTGTCCTTACGTTCCTTCCTTTCCTGAAAYGTATTTCCTTATAGGAAAAAAAAATGAGAAGAATGTAAAATAAAGAAAAGGAATGGTGCAGTATTCTCAAGAAATTAAAGCACTTTCAGAATTCTTGTGAGATCCCAACTTCAGGAACCAGATAAGGAACTGAATAAGCATTTTTTAACATTGATTTTAATGAAGTGATGAATGTGGAAAGATGAGTGCAGAAGTCCTTAGTGAATGTTATGGAAATAAATAAGAAAGAAAATATCAACCCCAAACCAAAACAAAAATAACTCTGGAGAGAAAAAGAAATTAATTTCAAGGATAACTTAATGCTMTGCAGGCCTGCTCTTATAGCAAACTGTCAGTTTAATTTAATTCCACAAACCCCAATGCTCCAACAAAATGTTTAAATCAATTCATTCTTTCATTACGCTGCTTAAGAGCACCATGAAGTGATGAGAAATTACTGAGATGACTTTCATGTATCAGAATCTCTTCAGTTTCACTTCATTTTCTGCCCTGATGTGGGATTAATGTTCTACATGTGCATGCTGAAATAGTATATTTAATTGTAAAAGCGGTGTTGTTAAATTACCTTATAATGAGTTTATTTTAAATGGATCATTAAAGTTTTTTAAATAGCTTGCTGCATGATTGCATCTCTGCTCTGCTTTGATGTATTACATCTTCAACCAATAGCTGCAGTGCAGGAAACCCGTTCCTGTTACGCCTTTTGTCCTTTTGACAACACATGTTGAGCTAAAAGCAGTTACAGTCTCACAGGACGAGATTCRGCTAATTATAACATTTGAGCAGAAGTCCAATATTGTTCACAAAAATTGTACAGAACTAGTTGTGTATATATGTTTGTACTATTAACTGAATGAAACTGGAATGAAAGTTACTTACAATGCTCTTTTGTCCTTCTGTGTTCTATGGCAGTGGGTAATTCATGTGCTGTAGCACACAGTCAAGTCACCTCATAAAGTAGTACGTGATGTGGCTAGTGTCCCTTATACATGGCTTCCCCCTTTTCCCTGCTGCCTGGAAGGATAAGGTTCATACATATTTTTCACTTCAGGAAAATTAAAAAAAAAAAGTTTTGTGAGTCCTCAGATTAGCAAAGGGCTGGTTGAAGAGTGTATTTTGGAATACGAAGTATTAAGACTTACAGGAGGCCTCGTGATTTAGGCCCCTATCATGGAAATATTTGTACTCCTCGGTGAGCGCCTTTGTGAGAGGCAGTAATCCAGCTGCATCAATTCACTGCCAGTAACATATACACTTACATTTCTCCTATTTGGTCAAATTATATTCCATACCCTCTCTGAAAACAACACACTTTTCTTTGCATTAATAGCAGCGTAAAGGTTCTCTTCTACATTTAAGCACCAGAAATACGGCTTTATTTCCAGTTTCATCTGTGTACTTCCTGCTTTTATTGGTCATGACCCCAAGGCTGCTGTAGAAATGTAATTTTTAAATTTGCTGTCTGTCTATATTTTTATTGATATTTCTCACATCAATACACTCTGAATCATAATGGAAACATCATTTCTCTTCATCTCAAAGGGAATTAGGCACCAAAATAGCTCTGAAGAGCCACATGATAATTCTTAGCATGTAGAAACAAACTTGTCCTGATTTCTAGCTATAACTTTTAGTAAGTCTGTTGTAAATAAGTTGATATAGTTGTCTATATTTAGGTCATCTCAGGCACTTATATGTTGCTTTTCTTCCTGGTGATAAGTAGGAACACCAGCCCTTAGAGAGGAATACTGTATCTTTAATCTTTGTGGTTACATCCTTATTACCATCTCATTAAAATTAAAAACAGTATATAGAAGGTACATATCTTCAGACAATGAATTGTGTCAGTGCTAATACCTGGCAGCACTGGTATAAGTAACTGCTGTTTCCTGTCATTAACTGGTATATGTTTGATTCCTCCACATATGTAAGAGAAGAAGGGGAAGTTCCTCTGGCCTATGCTGCAGGCAAAGAACACTGCTAATGGACACGGATTATCTTGTAAATCCTGGAGTTACCCTTGAGCAGTTCAGGATGAATTTGAGAGTCAAGTCAATTTGTGAGGTGCAGTCATTCTCTCATCCTRTGCATATGGATGGCACATTTACAAGCAGCTTTCTCCTAGATTTCATTTCGTATTTTGTGAGCAGACAGTGAGTAAGATTTGCAGGCATTCTTTAGCAAATGAAGCAAGATTCAAGAAGCATGCATGAAAACATCTCATTCAAAAGACCTTGTATTGAAAAGTAGAAGATGTCAAAGTTTAGGCTAAGCTTTGGCTCCCATTTTTACAGTCCATGACTTGTGAGAACTATCCTGGTTTTAAAGACATTTTATTCATTCATGTATTTATATTTATTTAAAGAATATTTATTCAGTCTGCTTTTTCATTCCCTCTGTTTCACATGCTGGCCAGATGTACATTGATGGTGGGCACAGGCTAGTTTTGCTTTCATGAATGGTGAGCCCACCTTTACATGATCAGATGTTTGAATGAGAGGAAGATGCAATATGCGATATTCCTAGGTCCAGATGCTTAAAAGCAAAGGACCATTTTCTGTTTTCACATAAAGTGTCAAAGATGTTTCACAGGCTGCAGTGCCTCAAGTTAAATCGTGCAATGACACTTGCAATTACTTATTGGCTCACTACTCTCTGCACTGTGTCCATAAGTTCAACTTTGACTTCAGTGAAAAAGCTACAACTTCCCAGGCTCAGAATAAGTTTTTGCTGCAAGAGAAATGCAGCAGCTCTAATGCACTCTTCTGGGGAGATCTTGTTTTCTTGTTCTGTTAGTGCAATCTACCTAGCACATGTTTGCACCTGATGTGCAGACAGTCAAGATTCTGGGTGATATATCTGCAGAGCAGTTTCTAAGTAATATCTGTGATTTTACTGAGAGCTCCTTTGTTGCTAGCACATATTGCAGAAGTAACAATTTTCTGGTGATTTTTGTTTCCTGTTGTTATGGCAGGAAAAGCTTTAGTCTACGTCTTTTAACAGGCTCTGGTTGTTCCTAATGCAAGTATTCAATGGCTCCCTGAAGGGAAAATTAAAAATAAAAACATGTGTCTAGCAAACTAAATGAACAAATAGAGTTTTTTTCTCAGTCTCTCCCCTCCTTTTTTGACAACATATGTGCTTTGCTAATTTTGAAACTATATCTTACTAAATGCTTTCATTTCTTATCCTCTTTTACACAAAAACAGGCACAAGTCTCAATTTTGTTATCAGTTTATGTAGGTGACGAAGCACACTATTCCAGCTATCATAGAAATCCAAAGCCATTAAGGTTACAGCAATGTTGGAAGCGACAAGCTTTTAATATCTTTTAATAAGATATTTATCTATAATCTTGAGACTTTCCAAGTCCTGCCGAGATTGTCAGAAAATGCTTGTGACTTTATATAAAGGGGKTTTTTTTTGTCTTCAAGTACTGGACTTGCAGCTCAGTTCTGGCCTGAGTGGCAAAAGAAGTTTCAGAAGATGGTATGTGTAAGCCATGAGTCTGATTCCTACCATTTCAGAAGAGTCAGGCACTCAAGGGCTTTTGTCTGATGTATATGTTGTGCACCAATTCTGAGAAATAGCACACAGGGAAAGTAGAGATGCACACCAAATATATTTCTCTTGATATGCCTTTTTTCTTAACATTTCCCTGTTCTTCTAAAGACTTTAAGTCAAAATATATCTCCCCTAACTTAAACAAAATACCAGACCTCTTTCAGCTCTTCATCTTAAATTATTTGGTGTGTAAGTAGTAGGCTGTAAAGCCATAGTTTCATACTCTGCTTATGGTTGCTAGAGCACCCTTTGCTCAGGTTCGTCTAGTGAAAAACCGCCTCTGACAGTGGCATGACACAGGTCTTCCTCCCAGTGGATCCCCAGTCTGACCTGTATGGTACTAGTCATATTGGACAGTTCTCAGGTGCCAACCCTTTGTAGTCTGGATTTTTGTCATGGGAACTGTCTTCAGGCCATCTCTTCTACTTGAGCTAATTGCAGATGGCTGCAGATGAGTCAGCACTCCTTACAGAAACACATCTAATTTGCAGCAAATAAAGAATGTCTCATAACAAAACAGCCCAAGCTCTTGTAAGGACCTTATTTTTCTTGCCATAAATATCCCACCTTTTTCATCTTTAATTCCCCTGCTTCCCAGAGCTCAGGCTTCCCGATCACTTGCTATTTACCAGACTGATATTGCCTAGGTTGCTGGCATTTGCCAGTTCAGCCATGGACTTAGAGTGATGCAACCTAACAAAAACCCAGAAGCCCTCTTCACAGAGCATCTCCTTTCAGCTCCTCCCGCTCCTCTTCCTCCTCACTGCCTCCGCCTTGCTGGCATCCTGGAAGTCATAAAAGAGCACTTTAAGGAGCTATAACTATTATGTAATTCCAGGGTTCATTTTCTTGTATCAATATCAAAACCTGACAGATGGCTGTCAGCAAGACCATCAGTAACTGTTAGTAATGTAGCACAGAGCTGTTCTTCCCATTATTTCACTGATTTGACAACAACACTTCAAATTATAACAGAAATGTCAGTGCGACTGCTACAAATATCAAAAGTAAATAGGCCACGGTACCATTTCTACATATTTGTGGATCTCTGAAAAATCATCACTCAGCAAATGGCTTATTTGGACAGCTTTATACRATACCAGAAGCATTATCTCTTGAAGTTCATGTTCAGAGTTATGACAGCATCTAGAATAGCACAGTCAGGCTCAGTTTGGCTCAGTGGTGTTTCTGTCTGCACACATTGTTCACAAAATGTAAAGCCAAACCCAGCCTTGTAATGCCTCAGAGCTCAGACTATAAAAGCATCTCCATTTTCAAGATCTCCTTGCAAGGAAACTGTGTGGGCCTCAGCCTTCTGCTTAAGGAGGATGGAAGGAGATTTTGACTTGACATTATTTGGAGTGAAAATAAGATCATGCTCAAACAATATTATTGAGAAACTTAGAAACGAGGCAGTCCCCTCTCTCAGCTGGCTCTAATGATAATAGTGGGCTTTTGGTACAGTAATTTCTAGACAACGAAGTTTGTCTGTTTTGTTACTAAATCTATTCATTATTTCAAACCTTTTTCAGGAGTGTATTTTTTTTTTCTTCTACTACATTAAAATACATAGTACGAAATTAATTCTGTCTGATTGAATTAATTGCAGCAGCATTAAAATCAAGACATTCCACCTGTCTTGTATGTGCACCACTACTCATTGTAAAATGTCTCTGTATCTGTTTAGTATCAGCCAAGATTTTTATGAGAGGGGACTTCTGGAACCTTGGCTCCACCACAGCCAGGTGCAGATTTTGGCCAGACTGCCCAGACTTATATAAGAGCGTTTACTTGGATAAGAGGACATTCACTCAACTATTACAAAGTTTAGACACTTTCTCTTTTCTGCCTAGTACACCCACACTACAAGAAACAGATATATTAAATCATGATTGTACAAAAAGAGTCAAATCTTTTCTTCTCATGGGGAGAGCAAATGAATGTTATGGCTTATGTATGCCTAAGGCTCCTAAAATGACAGAAGCTAAGTGTGTTCTCAGGGCAGTTATTTTTGCTGTGAAAAAGCAGCTCTACAGCTGCGATGGATGCGAGCAGAGAGCTCAGGGATTTCCTGCCCACTCTGTCTTGCCCACTGACTGATAAGTGGCAGCATTTGCTCTACATCATCTGCAGGGACACAAATCAAATGAAGGGAGGCTTTCCCAGGATGAAAGCTTTTTATCATCTAGGATTTAGGCAGTAGCCTGTAAAGTGCTTTTACATCCCTCAGATCTGTATATGTGAAGGTAGTTATCAGTAAAGTTGAACCGGGCAACCAACAAGAGCACATATAACTCACAGATCTGATGAATTTATCAGGAACTTTTCATACCAGAGGATCTATGAATTAAAGACAAGAGAAAGAAAGATATACAAAACAGGCAAAAGAAAATTAAGGTAATGGGAGCAGGTTCGGATAGGGAGCTTGCATTTTTCACTTAGCATTTTAAATGCTCACTGTGCAGATTCATTTCAGACATTGATGAGTTGCTTCCAGTCTATACCAAAGGGGGAGATGTGAGGCATTATCTGATGCAAATATAATTGAGGAAGCTTTGTGGAAGGCAGTAAGTGCACAAAATGTCAACTTTTCTGCTTGTTCTTTCTTCCATTTAACTAAAAGTAAATTATGTTTCATCAGATTAACAACCCAATTTGTCCTGTGGTAGGAAAGCTATTATCCCCTGGGTTATCATTTAGTTCTGATTTTTTTTTAAACTATGTAGTCTGATAGATTGGAACTACATATTTAATCATTTGATATTACTTGAAGATGCTGAAGTTGTAATTGGAGGCAGAAGATTTTTTGATCTACACTGTTGGCAGCAGCAGCACAAACTTCATTCCCTACTTTCACCCAAGAGTGACTATGCCTTGACTCTATCTCTGTCAACTGGATGAAAAGGAAGAGTTATCCMTGAGTGACTCCAAAGATTAAGACAGGTAGGCACCGTCATTATTTGTAGCAGAAACAAAAACCCAGATAAACAGATACACAAAGTCAGTCTAGTGTTGGCTTTGCTTTTGTCAGGGATATCAGATACTGCTAGTGCAGTGATGGACATATATATCTGAGGCACACACTAGCTCACCAAAATAATTTTCCAGTCAGCTGAACAGGCAAGAGATACTAACTTTTTTTCTTGACTTATATAGTCCAGATTAAGAAAAGAATCTCTGTGATGAAAGATCCATACCCCGCTATCCTTAACACAGACATTTTTAGGGCAATGACAGTTCTCCAGTGTTGATGCTAGGCTCAGGGCAGCAGACTAGAAGCTACATTTAATAAAGGTTAGCCTAAAGGGTTAGGATTTACTTATTTCAGATGGGAACATTTGTTTTGATTTGGTAGTCGTGTTTTTCTAAGAAGGATTGTTTTCACCAGGGTAGTCCCACAAGGTTTCATTAGCAGCTGAACAACTCCCGAATTCACTTATTGTCATGGACAACATTGCAGCACACAACAGTATATGTTTGGGGGAGTCAGACATCCATCTGTGTGAACTATGCTACTTTTTAAGCAAAATTCTTCTTGTGAATTTGTGTTTTCGGCATTTCCCCAAATAGATCTCCTCTCAGCCTTTTCTTCTCATACAGACACTCTTAGTAGTGGTTAGTTGTCACTTCTGAGATGCTGGTTTTTGTTATATCACCCACAAGAAGCCAGAAGACTCTGAAAMATTGACATAAGGAAAACAAGGAGCGAAAGGCAGACTCAAAGCAAAACAACTTTGCAGGGCATGTCTGCCCATACTGCATGATACTAGGAATGCCCCAGTCCTTTGCTGCCCACCTGGTTCATATGATTTGGTCAATCATCCTTTTCCAAAAGCAAACCTGTAGTCCTGAGCTGACAGATTATCTGGAGCTAGGAATTCCTAACTGAAGCAATGTGATGGGTGATGCTATCTGAGAATGAAACTCTGTGAATCAGAACTCTGAACTATTAAATGTAGGAATTCTGATGTCTGGCATCCTTTGTCTGCTGTGTGGCACTCGGCCGCCTGCATACTAATTCCATGTGATGTACAGCAACCTGAATCAGCCTAGTCACGGAAAATAGCCTTGCCACTGCAGCAGGGGTTTTTCTGCATGCTAATTTACCTAGCTTCTCTGTATAGATGGATCTAGAACTGCTATTTTCAGAAATGTTGAAAGTGCATGAGGAATAGGGCTTTTTGTGTATTATTATAGGTACTGTCAGCTGTCGAGCTAGTGCTAAATGCCAAACTACCCCCAGACTACAGCTTGTTCACCTCCCTGAGGAACACAGAARGCTTGCAGAGGGAGGCAGCAGGAGCTCAGCACTCAGTTTTGCTCACTCTCATGATCAGCATTATGTATGGATATGTGATTTACCTGAGTCATTCTCACTGTGCATCAGTGCAACTTCCATAGCAATATGTAAAGTTGCAATTAGAGAAATTTTATGGAAATGTAGATTGCTTTTTAGACCATCTATTATTTCACCTAGGATTGYGAGGAACCTTACAATTTTTTTTCTTTACATATCCTGTTTTCTCTCAAAAGATGGAAAAGACCTGTGAYGTATTCCAGATTGAGGATTCAGAAACTGAGATGATCACATGGAGTTTTACTGTTAATCTGGAGATCTGCATCAGTCTCTATGGATTAATCAAAAACTTGTTTTTTCTGTCAGTTACAATGAACTTTATGAAGCAAAAGCATACTTATCAGAAATTCTAGAAGGAGGGGAGAAGAGCCATTTCTCAATTCTTAATAGTTATTAAATGAAAATRGTTTACAGCAAAGCTTGCTAGAATTGGACTCACTTTCCAAAAGACTGGAATTAAAAACCTTCATTATCTCATTGTTAATTTTGTAAGTCATGCACCCATAAGAGTAGCAATGGATTTACTGTCCCTGATATATGGACTCTCAGATAATTAGCACAATTGGTAAAGAAACATGATTTACTAATGGTATAACAAAAATATATATATGTTTGTATACATCTGTAGATTATTGCCTGAGTGTCACATTTTGATTTCATTTGAATTTCCTATGGGCATAGAATGCAGTATCCATTGTAGTTTTCTGTCTCTGAAATCCCTCTGTCCTCTTAAGCATAAAAAGAAAATATAAAAAAAAGGCTTTGCATAACAGCACAAGCCCTTTGTATAGCAAATTGCCATGTGTCTTTTCTATACACAGTATGCTCAAAAACAAGGAATTTGAATGTTAAATTTGAATAATGGGCCAAAATAAGATAATTTCTCTTTGCTGACAGGAGTGCATTAGCCACTAGCACACATAACCATTCTTCAGTACAAAAATATATTCTTCAAAGGAGGGTGGTAATTGCAAAACAGCTAGCTAGAAAGGAAATAGGTTCTAAAAAATCATATCTGATTGATGTGCTTGACAAGTAGGTAATACAATTAGGTTCTGCTCAGAATGGTTTGAGATAATTGATTTGGTTTGGGAGTTTGACCAAAATATGCAAAAAAATGTAGCATTCTTTCATAGTGTCACTATAATTGTTCATACTATTGAGAGAACAAGAAGGGAAAAAATGGCTATTAGTTTCTTTAGGAAGAGTTTCTTTAGGAAAATGGCTAATTAGAGAATCTGAATACTACATTTGAAATACTACATCTTCTACAAAGCCCATGTACTCTGCCTAACACGTATAAATATGCATACTGCCAGTGACTCTTACAGATCTAATTGTGTATAATGTTTTAACCAATCCTCTCATTTTATACCCACTAACCACTGTGGGTACAAATGACATCACTGAGATGCTCGATTTCCTCTCCTGTGCCACTCCAAAGAGCCACTTTGGAGTGGCTCCTCTCCTATGCCACAGCAGGGACCACATGATATGCTTGGTTTGACAATTTTAGGCCCTGTGCCTGGAGGCAGATTATAATCAGCCAAAGTTCCTTAACTACATGGTTAATTTCTGTAAGCCAGAAAGAAGTGCCGTTAGTTGAGTGGCAAAGCCAGAGAGGTCTGACTCTTATGTGGGCATTTATAGCTGAGAGCTCAGTGCTCTTTTCTGGGAGCAGATGTAGCCTGCCTCCCTGCTGCATGAAAGCCGCGCCAGATCCTCTCCAAGGGCACAGGATGGCATTGGTAGGAGTCCAGGGAATGGCTATGCTTTCTTCCCATATATGRAAAGAACTGGGGTATAAAAAGGGGTATAATTAACCTCTTCACAGCAAGGCTGCAAGACAACAAGCAGTAGAGTTAGAATTTACTGTTAGACCCAAGACAGTCCTTTGTCTCTTGCAATAAAAATGCATCACAGAAGTCAGAAACAACAATGTGAATATCTCAGTTCAGCCACTTATTTCGACACGGTGATTTTGGTCCAGGAACAACTAATTAGTTGCAGCCTAAAGCTTTCCCAAGAAATCCTGGGAATAACTGAATGATTCTATGTTATAAAAAGATTGTTATAATAGATGCACATTTTAAGTACTAGGAAAATTTAAACATTTTCTGCAAGATCTTGAAAGGAGACATGCGCACTTACTGCTCTCTTGACCAATTTTGTGTGTATTCAGTTGCTTAGCACCATTGTGCCTGCTCACATTCTCAGCAGGAGAACTCATAGTTCTCAGCAGAAAGATTTTGCTCATTATGGAAAACAAGAGCTAGAGAAAGTACAGAGGAATGTTTTCAGGATGTGTTAAAGGTGATAAAATGTTTGGGAAAGACACCATATTTTTAATTCAGAAGAGAGAGATTTATCTTGCAAGACAAAATGACAGAGCCTTTTGGAGTCCTTTCTTTTTCAAATGATATCTGAGACAGGATGAATGAAATGGACAATTTTCTAAGGAAGGTTGGAAATAGGGGTTGTTCAACAAGATTTATAATTTATTCTGTATAAACACTTGGATAGTAGTAGATCTTGGAAATATTGTACTACTCCAAGAGAGCGCCTTGGTTTTTTTCATTTAATTGAATATCAATAAATAGTTATTTGTGATGCACCATCTTTCACCAGCTGTTTGCCAGGTGYTCATTAAATCACAACTTTATTTATTTATTTTTCTTGACAGGCTAAAAAAATAGTTCTGTGAAGAAACCTTAAATCAGGGATTAGAAACAAATGTGGCATAAGRCAATTATTCCTATGCCTTTTAGAAAACTCAGTCAATCTGCAAACAGAGTTGAAAAATGCTAGAAAGGAAGAAAGGAAATAAAAAGCTGAATAGACACTCACAAAGCCTACTTCTTCACTTATTCTTTAGTACCTGACCCCCATGGATSTCATCTGCCTATCTCCTCACAGAACCAGGTCCTGGTGTCAGCTGTAGTGAGGAAGAACAATAGGGAGTGGCAGATCTATCCTTGTTTTTTTTCTCAGGAGTTTGCTTCTGCCAAAGGACAGACACACCTTAAGACATCCTCCCTTCCTATCCCTGCCTTTGATGCCTTCATGCTCAAGTTGAACATCCTGTTCTCAGCTATCCAAACTTGCCCCAAGTTGCTGAAGAAGCATCTTACTTGTCTCATTGGATTCCSTGGAAATGGCCAGGTGGTTGAAAGTCAGGCACTCGTATAATTTTTTTTTTTCCTTTTTTTTCTGAAGAATGTATCCCTCATAAGCAGAATTAGGAATAGAGAGTGACCCACAATATGTCTGGCCCTGCACTAGCTCTCTGTGGGGAGAGGGAAAAATCTGAGTGTTCAGAGTCCAGCATAAATTGACTATTTGGTAAACAATAAAAATGAAAACATGGAATGGACAATTTCCTGTAACTTTTTCTTCAGGTTCTGATGCTGTAGCGGATGCTTAATTTTACATACTTACACAGTCAGTTCCAATGACAGCAATAAACCAAATCATATCTCTAAATGCACTGATGTCCTTTTCTGACTTGCAGTGTAAATCCCTGATTGAACAGTTGTGGCTGACGATGTTATCAGATGAAGAGAAAGAAAGATTATTACAGAATGTAGCTATGTATAGAATCAACTGACATCCAGAGGGAAAAGCTTACCACAAATATTTCACTTTTTAAACTCTGAGAAATAGGCAGTATGATTTAAACATCTATCCACACTAAGTGCATTTCTAGCTATTCCTSCTTTTTCTAACAGGCAGAAAAAAATGATCATATTCCACAATCCATACTAATCTTTCACTTTAATTAAACCATTAGAGCAGTAAATGTTCACTCTAAGGTTTCCTTAAAGAGAATGGTTGAAATGGTTGAATGGTTGAATGTTTCCTTTGGGATTTACAATATTCTAAGTGCTTTTTTTTTTTTTTTCTTTTGGAGGACTGTTTCACATTGTATGGTTTCTACTTGTTTGCTAAGGCGGACCAGTGCATGTAAAATATTTATACATGAGTCCTTGTACCAAAAGGACTCATTCTTTTTTACTGAAAACAATAGCAAACCTTTCACCAACCTAAATTGGAGCAGGATCTGTTAAAGAATTACATGAGAATCTTTGTTTAAGATTATGCCGTTTGTGATTACACTGAATGGTGTCATGAAACATCTAGACTTTCTGAGCGTGGAAGAAGTAGCCTTAAGCAAATTGTTACTGTTTTGTATTGTTCTACCCAAATGGATGGAATTTGCTGCATGATATCCATTTGATCAAAGCTCTATACAGTTATTCAGTTATAAGCAAATAACAGTACATTTTCTGTGAAAACTGAGGGCAAAAGAAACAGCGGGAGCACAGCAAGAATATTAGAAAAAGAACCAAAGTGGATTGCCTAATAGCTAATTAGAGTCATCAACTGAGCACTTTCCATTTCCATATCTGGCAGCGTTATGTCACAGAAACAGGATGGGCAGGGTATATTTCAGTAGTTTCTGGGCATTTTAACTGGGAGAAAAAAATTACCATAGGTGTCAGGGATTGACTCAACAGGGAAGCCAGACACATAAATGAGAAATTTATGTAAGYAAGTTGGCTGAATATCTGCTGAAATAGAGATATGTTAACAATTTCACATTTAGGAACAAAGGAGTTCATCTAAAGAAGCTTGGGCAAAAAGAAAACTGAGAGGGGATCTTATCAATGTGTGCAGATACTTTAGGGCAGGCATTCAAAAGAACGGTGCCAAACTATCTTCAGTAGTGCTGAGAAACAGAAGAAGAGGTAAGAACCACAAACTGAAACAGGGGAACCCATATGAATAGGTGAAAAAATTCCTTTAGTGTGAGGCTGTGGTGTCTCCTCTGGAGATCTTCAAAACCCACCTGGATGTGACTCTGTGTCACATGCCCTAGGTTGGACTAGATGATCATTAGAGGTCCCTTCCAATCTCGTCCATTCTGTGATATTTGATTTTAAACATAATGATGAAATCAAAATTCCTATTAACACCCTCAAATACTTTTCAGTTTTACTTAGATCATGTTAACTTTTAAGAGCTCCTCACCATTAGCAATATCAGCAAAGATTCTTTTAATTCCAAAGTCACAAATTGGCATTGCTATCACCTGATGTGATCTGGACAGATCACAGTAAGGATTTCTTTAATTAATTCCTCTTTGAAGTAGATAAAACTTCTAGACTTGATTTAAAATTTTCTACAGATGTAGACTTGACAAAGCATGGGCTATTGTTCCAATGAGTAAGTATTACTAGAGTTAAAAGAAACAAAACACTAAAAAAATGCTGCGTTTTTCCAACTTCAACCAATGGATTTCCTTATACCAGGAATGAGGAGCTCTCTAATTTTCATTTCTATATCCTGCATGAATACATATTGACTTTGGTAAGTAAATGTTTAAGTCTTGCTTTTAATAAAGTAAATAGAGAGAACTTCCTGAGACCTTCAATACAGGAATATTTTTCTTTTAATTGTTCTTACAGCTTTTTAAGTGTCACCTTTTTTGGCCTGTGGACACAATTCTTTTGAAGGAATTCTGCTACTGACAGTACAATGATAATATAACCTTCTACTGGCCTGGTTATATATCCAAGAATTACACTAGTCATTTCAGTCACACCATCACAGGGAATTTTGTCTTCCAGCTGATTATCTCCACAGCCCTGCTTTGCTCATTGTACTATCACTACTTCCCAAGACAGGCTACACTACTCTCTAGATACAGCSTTCATTTTTTCACCCTGAACACACAAGTTTATGTTTAACTATACAAAAGAATCATCAATATCATTATTGTATCATTTAAAAACTTTATCAGTCATTGTCTGGTCTTTCCTGGACGTCACTATCCACAGTGGACTGTCCAAAAACTGTTCTTGAGACCCTAAAAGCTCCCTCTCACTTGCAATTATATCTGGAGACAGATGCTAGGGAAGGGCTTTGGTATACATGAGGTAAACTGTATTCCTTTTTTTAGCATCTGAGTTTCTTGATGTGATGCCCAGTGACACACCTAATGTTCAGGAATCTATCTCACTGATATTTATACACCAAACCTCCTCTCCTAAGTGCATCTCTAGTATGACTTAACTCTACTCCTCCCTGAAATTACTCAGAATAAAGCTACCTAGGAAGCACCCAATACAACAAAAAAAGCGCCACTAGTCCTTTGCAAAACACGATGTTTAAATTTAACATGGGCTTTAGATATCCTCTTCTCCCTACACTGTTCATTGGAGAACTCTACTTCAGCGAGACTGCAAATAAAAGACCTAAGACAATTTAGACAACTTGAGAAGCCACCTTCTGTTTTTCAATTATTTGTCTGGATCTTAGTAGTAAAAATGGGTAGACTGGGTAAGGCTTGTGCGGTTATCTCTGGAGCTTCCCAACGTACACTTTTCACTAGTAATAAATTTAAAAAATTTCTCCCAACAGTAGTGTCACTTTAAATATGAAAAGTTACAACATGCTGCTCTTTGGTATTAAATTCTACCAGTGTACCAGATTACAATAACAAAATGACAAAGAAAAATACACTTTCTACTTTGCAGGCACAAAGAAAGCATTGATCAAACATGATATACACAGCAGAACAGAAAGCAGGGTTCTTTTTAAATATAAAGATTAGTTAAAAACATTTTAAAGGCTTTATGCACAGAAAAACTCTACAGGGTGTGGGCTGTCTGAATAAAGATTCAAAACATTATCACAATAGAATATGATTCATTATTATAGTTTTTCTCAGGATGACTTCTAACACTGCTCTCCAAATGAATTCAAACTTGGGAACTAATCCTCGTGCTGACAAGCTAGTTTATGCCATTTGGATCTCAGAATCTCGAGTCTGAATGACTAAGATTGGATTAAGAAAACAGAGGTCAAACTGAGCACTGATCTGCCACCTAAATAGCTCCATTGACGTCACTGCAGGAGAKGTAAGCCACATAATTTTAAATGTCTTTGCAAAGCATCTGCAAGTTACTTAGAGACTTTCTGAAGAGTTAGAGCAGTATGCCTGAACTTAGAAATTTCTCTAAAGTTTGAAAACAAGAAGAGTTTAGACCTCAAGTATTTGAGATCTGTTCATGGCTCAAATGCTCATCTTTTTCTAATACAACTCCACATAGTTTAATACAATTTCATATTATTTATCATGTTACAATTAAACATATTTATCTTATTTATATCAAGATTTATTCCCAAAGGTCATCAGCACTCATATGGAACTGTCTCAGAAGTTTCAACTCATTTGGTTGGGAGCAGCAGGCACTGGCTTGGAAATGTTTCCTTGGGACCGCAAAATAGTATTAAAGATATTGGAAGTCTTTGGATTAGCAGTGGATGGTTTGAGTCCACTAGCTCTGTAGATTATGTCATTGATAGACAATCTGACTCCAGTTGAAGCACAATGAGGTAAAGGTTTCCATGTGCTTACAGCATTCAGCTGAAGAGCAATACCTGAGTCATGATGCAATATGGTCCACAAGGCTCTCCGATTGACCTAATTCTCTGTATTCATGCCACTGAACTGAAAATCATGCAAGAAATAGATTTTATGGACATACTTTTTTTTTTTTTTTTTTTTTTTACTCTTGCAGTAGTTCCTTCCCATATTTTTGATGGTACAATTTCCAGATGAATCTACACAGAGAATGCTGAAAGAATTCCAGCATTAAAATGTGGATAGAAACATCCTATGGTTTCTCCTGTTTCAAGCTGGTTTGCTATATGTTTCTACAATAAAACATGTAGACAGACTATTTCCTTGCAGCTTCTAACAAGGAGTCTTCTGTACACACATTGCTTCATTCTAAGTGTTTATATATTATTTTCTACATTAAGTTGCAAAAAAATTATTATACGTTACTAGGCATAGAAATAGCAGACCTATGGCCTTGATTCTAACCCTTGATCTAAAGGGTTAGAACCTACCCTGCTGAAGTGAGTAAGTTTTTTTTGCTTCTGGAATGTAGTTGTTTGAGCTTAAGACAAAAGATGATAGTCTTTTCTATTTTGATGTGAAGTGTTCAGTCCTTGCAATTTTTTTTAGCATTCTCATCTGTTATTGCTCTGGCATTTTCCAATGTCCATGTCTTCTCTTCCAAATGGCCAGCCAGTTATGGCCTTTCAGGGACTGCAGATTGTAACAAGTATTCTCCCTCCATTTAAGATGCTTTAATCCTCCTGTGTGACATCAGGAAGCATGTGCAGCATAATTGCAATAATTTATAGAAGCCAATTACAAACTAATTTTCAAACCATTATATCTAACATGAAACAGAAAATGTGTATGTGAAATAAAAATAGAATAAGCATAGATGCCTGTTACATACAGTTTTTCTTTTAGGACAGCATATGACCAAAATAACTAGATAAAGTTCCACATTAGCTGAAAGTACGTTGCAGTTATCATAGCCGTTTGATATGGTGTTGACTGGAGTCCTCCATTTTTCCATCACTCAGCACAGCATTTCACAGCTCACAATACCAGGATGCAAGTTACTTCTTTCTTGACTCAGCTATTCAAAAAGAGGTGCTCAGACGTGTACTCTACCGGAGTGATGCAAGAGGGTGGGATATGTGTCCACTTGCAATCAAAGTCCCTCACCTGAGACTGTCAAATGAAGTGCCAATCGGTGAGCGTGTTGATAGTAGCTTAGGAACTAAACTAGGGTGACTGCATAGGGAGTTCACATCACTCATATTTCAGACATGCAGTCATGCAGATGTCGCTCACAACTGAACAGGACTAAGTTTGAAATTATAAAAGTCACTGATTCTCTTCATAATGCTTTTATCATCTGAGCTCTGCAGATGCATGTGGCTTACATTGTTGCTACTAATATTTACAACCTCACATTGAGCACAGTACTATTGATTCTGATTAGAAATCTTATCAACAAGTACACAAATGTACTGTTGTGAAAGGCAATTCATGAGAAAAAACTTCTGTTCACAAAAGGCTTAGCCACAAAGTCCCATTATTCCTCTCTTTTCTAGACAGCAATAACAGTTCTGAACTTTCAATGCAACAAGTGCCTTCATTTCGATGAAGTCCAATTAGACTGTGCTCTTCTTTCATCATTAGCTACAACAGCAGACCATGGAATCAGAACTTAAGCTGTCAATTTGGTTATGAATAATGAGGTATACGGCAATCCAACTTGCTCTTCTGCAATTATACTGATTCTGAAGTTCAGATGGTAGTAAAGTTTAGTTTTCTTAGTGCATTACAGCATACACAACAGGGAGCAGAGTACAGTAACTGCTGCAGTCGTAACTGGAGCACTACAGAGTCCTTGGTGAGCCTCTTCTGAACTTTCTCCATTCCTCACATAAACTGTTAGGAAATAAGCTTAGRTTCTACATTTCAAAGCATCTTTCTTTTATTTAACCTGTAGCTTTTCAGAGCAAGGATCATTTCTTACTGTGCAGTGACACATTGCACGAGGGAGACTTAATATTAAAGGAGGTCCCTGACTCCTAATGGAATTTAACCACCAGCAAGGTGGCTTACCTTATAAGCCACCCATGTACAGAAATGGCAGAACAGAAATGCAAACTGCAGGAAAAATTTATACATCATCGGAAAGGACTCTTGAGAGAAAATATGAAGGAGTATTTTATTTATTTATCCATTCTTTAAAGCAAGCTAACTGGAGCTTTTATGAGGGCCATCTTGAGGCACCAATTTGCTAAGATGAGAAAGGGCATTCAGCTTTCATGGCCTAGCCCACAATCAGCTTTCCTGGTGACGAAAGGGTCACAAAGACTCCTGCTTGAGAGTAGCCAGAATTCAAAGTTSAAGCAATTGACAACTGCCTTCTAATCTTTGGAGCTTAGGAGTGCTTTAGTTTAAATAAGCATTTTTGAAATGCTTATATCACTGTCCTCACACATTTATTGCAATTGATTAGAAAATTATTAAATCAATGAGAATATATTTTGAGAACCCAGCAGCTTTATGCTCAAGCATGACTACTGACTTTTTTTTCAATAAACATATAATCAGATTTCTAAAAAGTTCTAACACAGTTTCCATTTACTTTTATTTTGATATATGGCAAATAGTCAAAAAATAATAATGTGATTACAGCAGAAGAAAATAACACCTGACCAAAGATGCTCACACTGTGGACAARCAGGTCACAGTTTCTTCCTGTTCAGCTAATGTGATCACTGCTCAGATAATCACACGTTCCTTGCAATAGCAGCAGAAAGGACTAGACAGAGTTAAAGATGCTGCTCTGCATTTCAGATCCTCCCAGGACTTTTTCTGACAWGGGAGATGAAGGCATCATGGCTCTGACTCTTTCCTAGCCAAACTCCATCTTAATAGATTGAGGGGCAGGCAGTAGCTCATTGGCTTTACGTCTGTGATAGGTGCCCATCCAGAAGGAATCTCCAGTGGATGAAATTAGATGGCCTCAGGTTATTGGGGCCACTAGGGAAAAGAATGAGCCAGTGAAGTCAGTGCTTAATAGGTTCAGCTATGGACACAGCAACATAAGGAAGGAAAGAAYTTACAGAACATCATATAACCTGAATGTAAGTGTTCAGTGAGAGAGAGCAATCATTAAGGTTTCCCTATAGCATTGATTGTTTTTACAGTCTGATTTTGTGAAGCTAAAGGTACAGCAATATTTGCAATAAGATATTATTGATACTATCTGGCTTTTCTGATTTTTATTTGTTATTGCTTTTAGATCTGCTGTTTTGGCTTTTGCCCTGAAATATCCTATAGGAATGGTGTTGTTCAGTTATGATTGCGGAGAATGAGATCCATTGCAATCCTTTTTAGAAGTAGATATTTTCTACTGGTAAAGAYTCCAGAACCCTCCCGTAACGAAATGAACTTAGAAGTAGTAATACATTAAGAGCTGAAGCCTGAAGCCCTATGAAATATGTGTAACAGGATCTTTTTTTTTGTAAAAAGCAGTTCAGCTTTGGCCCATTGCCAGAGGGACTATCTACTGTCAGGTTTACGTTGAATTTTTTTTTTTTTTTGTAAAATAGGATTAAGATCTGGCTTGGGAAGCTTATAGCTTCAATGTATCTTAAGAAGATGCAATTTTTTACTTTATATATCCCAGGTCCCATATATTCTTCCATTCTGAAACTTAAAATTATCTGTTCTAACTCATTACTGGAGTTATTGGCTTCACTTCAGCAGTAAAAACAAATACAAAAAGGTAAGTAAAGAAGTCTGCATAACATGTATCAACAGAAGTGTCTGTTCAGGACATACCTTTAATAAGCATACATTTGATTTCATTGGTTTTGTTTTACTCATGTAAACCAGAGACACTAAGGAAGTAGAAAGAGATTTTGAAAGGTCCAGCTGGAATACCTCCACTGAAGCTGAAAGTATTATTTTGGATATGACCATATCATAGGTGTTCCTTATTAGTGAGTTTAAAAAATAAAATGCAAGAATTGGAACAGGAATCTTTAGAAGTAAAAGCATGAACACTCCTGTACCAGCCCTACAGACTACTGTGCAGCAGTTTGGTCCTGCTGGCATACCCAATTTGACATCTTCATGGACAAGTCGTGCTCATTCAGAGTTCACATCAGTGAAGTTCTTCTAGTTAAAACTAAAATACAATTCTGTCATGATACCAGGTTTCATTTTAACATGCYGATTTTCAGATATTCCCCTGCAAGTAGGCAGTAATTAACAGCAGCAGTCACAACTAAACGGCATACCCTTTTTATAGGGCCCAGGATGAAATATTCTGCATGCTCCTTTGAACTAAAAGCAAATAAGATACTATGCTAAAACAATGCTTTTCATGCTGCTACTTATTAAATGGCTTACCATCAGTTATTCTGAATAAAATATTTGAAATCATTCTTTAGAAACCATCAATATCTGTAGTCCTTCAAAATCTATCAAAACACTTGCACCTGAATCATTATGTCCTAATTCTCAAAGGTGCTTAAGGAGAGTGTCTTAAATAGACTCTCAGCCCTTGTTTCTCCCACTGACTTCTATGGGAGCTGAGGATGATGATTAACTTAAATAAGAAATTAATTATCATCATAGCAATAAGTAATTTCATTAACAGTGCATTGTATGAATGTCTGTAGAATAGAGCCTATGGTAACTTTACATTTCACATCTGTCAAAAAACCAGCACAGAGTATAGTTTACATTTTTTTGCACAATATCAGCGGAACTATAGACTAGATTCTTGAAAAAGACCTGTTACTGGTAACTTTCAAGGGAAATGCATGTAGATTTGACTTTTGGATTATATGTCAAGTTTGGTGTCACTGTTTTGCATCATTTATTTCAGTCTAAAGATAAATCTTAAGGCACAGTGAGTGCCTTAAGAATTGCGGAAATTTCAGAAATTAGTTTTAAACACTGGGAAAACTCAATGGAGGGATAAAAAGGTCAAGTGTCTGCTTCCTTGCCCTAATGGTTCTAAAAGCTCTCTTGATCTTTAGCATGCACTTTTTAGCTTTAAGACTCACCTCTTATCAGCTGGTTTTCAAACACATGACCAAGCTGGAAAGCAGCATGGTTGAGAAAAAAGATCTGTCAGTAATGGAAGTTTCTAAATGCACCTGAAAATCTGGCATCTTCATTTTTAATCAGATTTATAGTGTCATCACGCCCAGAGGTCAAAAGAATCAAATCCATTTTATAGATGCATGACAAACAGGTTTAGCCTCAAATGATGTAATGGGAACCATGATAGCTAATTTATTTGAAAAAAATGTATTTTACTATTTTTAAAAGGTCATTAAGACAACCATGTGTCTGTGTCTCATTTAGTCTAAATAGCTTTGTTAATTATCAGATAAGAGAAACTGAACATCTCAGGAATTGTACTTCATTGTACTTCATTGTACAATCAAATAATATCAGGCATTAAATTTTCTCATTTTACTTATTTTCATATTTTGAGGTTAAAAAAAGACACATTTGCAGGTGATGAATATCCAATTATTCCAAAATGTAAAGCACAATTCTGTTAAGTAGTAACTCTCATTTTGTTCATAAAGCAAAGTTTGCTTTGTAACACATTATATAGCACTAGCAGAATGATACTGCAGAATGATATTGCAGAGGAACAATTAATTTTTCAGTTTAAAAATGCATGATGGGAATCCATGCACTGAAATACAAAAGACTTATCAGTTAGCTATTTGAAAAAAAGATGCCAAGACAAATTTATTTATAGAGTCTGAAAGTCATGAGTCTAATCTGATTAAACAACTAAATAGGGTACCTCTAATGTTAATTAGCAACATACTTTGAGCTCATGATTAAATGATCTATCTTAAAAGTAACTGTTAGGAAAAAAAAAATCTCTTAACCTAAAATTCAGAGTACTTTTAAACTTGCACTGTCATATTATTTCTTGAATCAAAGTCATCTCAGCTCCCAGTGTTCTCCTGCTTCCAGTCCAAGATACTGGAAGATAAAATAATCTTTCCATATTTGAGTAACACTATGTTTTGTGCTGTGTAACTTAACCTCAATCATTAGAATTGCTCTGAATGTATATTGTTACAAGAGCGTTCAGAATCCTTCCCAAATGTTTGGCAAACTAATCACATCAAATGAGACTACATGGAGAACATCTCTTCAGATGGCAAAACAGCACTAACTGGAGTGGTTTGATGATATTATTTTGTGAGCCAGTGAATCTTTTTCAGAAGATTAATACAACTAATAAACAGTTAAACAATTCCATTCCTGCAGCTCTTTAGCTGAAACACAGAAGATATCAGATCTTGGTGCAAATTTCAGTGCAAATGTTCTTATAAGTATTTATTTACAATTATAATTGTCATGATGTTGCTTTCAGGAAATAAATACATATATGTATATTTATATCTTCACAGAAATCTGGTTGGTCTCACCTTAAATTTCTGTGATCATGACTCAATTATTTCAGCAGTAGTCTTACCTAGTAGCTCTGAATAAACATATCAACATATAGAACTAGATTGGATGGTTAAAARTAACCGTATTTCACTGAAGCCAGTGGAAAGAACGCCTATTGTATTGCATACCCCTTTTAAGTTGTTTTCTTTCAACACTTCTTTCATGACTACTCATATCTTTTGTATAAATTTGCAAGGATTATAGAATAAGGAAAGTCAATGAGGTTCACCCAGATGCAAGACAAATGATGATCAGAAGTGATTCTATCAGAGAGGAACAGGAAAGAAAAACATCCTATTCTCTTTATGGTTTAGTTCTGCCAAAGAGGCACATTTGAATAAAAGTGTTCCTTGAAATCATAACTTATGCATTACAAAGTGTTTGAAATATGTGTAATGCAAAATGTGAGCTGTTTTATCATAAGAAATCAACAATTGTTAGATGATCTATTGACAATTCGCAAGTAATCTCTGTTGACAGTTCAGGTCCCTAAATCCTGTGGTGTCTGTTCTGCAATTATTGGCAACTTATTGGAACTTCTTCCATATACATGGSATCCTGCTCTACATAAACTATTGAAGCCTGCCTAATCTTTATTTTTTTTTTCATCTTTCATGAATGCAAATGATGCTGCAGCAAAAAAACTAAATTTAGAGATGCTTGATATCACAGCTACTTTAGTGGTTCTGTGTTTTTTTTTT